>JARKIC010000236.1:0-360341 GCA_029378375.1 Mycena olivaceomarginata | reverse complement strand
TCGATCCTTGGGCCAATGGTGAGTTTTTTCCTTTGTTGATACAGTATGACTCTAAATTTTCCAATCTTTTTCTGCCAGACCGCCCTGTTTCAACTCGAAAACAATATACCCGCCACCCTTTGTTCTAACAATAACCAGTGGCCCCTACCATCAATCTCGATTTCTACAGCTCAAGGATCCTTCTTCAACCGTATTCCTCACCAGTACGATGCCCCCTGGTTCCAAACTGTAACCCTTCATAACATGCTTGTATTTTCAGCGTAGTTCTCCGTGCCCTGGACTTTAATTGCCGCCATCCTCTGGCGCATTTCTTCAACATGAACTATGTGCTTAGCCAGCACATGGGCTCGAAGTCCCACCATTTTGTCTGTCAATATCAATCCATCCAGATAGTCAACTAACCTTGTCACCTCCGCAACATCTAGAGGCAAGACAGGGTGCACTCTGCAGACTGCGAAGTATGGTGATCATCCCATTCCCCTCCAAGTTGTGATTTGGTCCACCCATAAAACCTGGTGCAGAAAATAAAATCACTGGCGTAAATTCCCACCAGTGGCTTCATAAAGTGATTGGTGTAGGTCCCAGTGACCCCTCTCAACCACTCCATTGGATTGTGAATGGTACAGCAATATTTTTATCCCAATTATCCTGTACTTATTTTTCAGCCATTCCATTGCTGCTACGAACGGTGTTACATTATCCATTACAATCCACGTTGGACAGCCCCAGTGGCAAATTATATCCTCCAACAAGAATAAAGCAATATTCTTTGCTGTCTGCTTGCGCAATCCTCGCGCTTCAATAAATCTGGTCAGCACGCATCTTGCATCCGCAATACAGTTGCATCCGCAACATAGCGCATCTGTTTGAACTCTAACTCTCTCTCATGTGCATTACATCGGTATGTACCTTCTTGAAGATACTTGGTGTCTCCGAAATGACGGGCGGAGTCTTTATGATAGCTAACTGACACTTCTGACACAGATAACAGCATTTAATGTACCAGTGCACATCCCCTTCAAGGTTGGGCCACCAAAACCTCTGTTCCAACAGCGAGGTTGTAGCGAATCCTCCATGATGCCCGAGCATGTTGTGCGCTGCAGGCATCATGTACATACAGTGTTCTTTCTCAACCACCAATAAATTCTGTGAGCTCTTTCCTCGATGGTACAGTTTCCCTTCCTTCGAGTGAAAGAACCTTGATGCATAGTGAAGAAATCAACAATATCTTTCCTCATTTTCCATGCCTTTTGGGCGCGTCAAGGTATCCTTCAACCACCCTTTCATCAAGATTAAATTATTGTCTTGGTTGTGCACCCCTGCGCTTCAGTGTTCCTCGTTGTACAGCTCCCTGATCACCTCATTATCACGTAGGTCTTTGTCAGGAAGTAATCTTGCTTCTGGCTCAGTGACCTGGATATACGCTGGCACGACCAAGTCCTCGTTCTTGTAAGTCTTTTTGACATATCCCATCAATAATTGCTGATCCGCCTGTGCTAGTTCCAACTCCTCGTTGAAATCCTGCACGATAGCAGCTGTATTTCGAACTTCTTGTAAGTAACCATCACGAGTGTCTATTTCATGTTGAAATTCTTCCAGTTCCATCGGTTGCTCACCCATATAATCCCAATCCTCGCACCTACTCGGCGGCCCGTTAGGCTCCAGATCCTCATTGTCTCTCCGAGGCCATTTCACAAGCACAAAATTTGCCTGCTCATCAGTGCATATGCGAACCATATGTGTTTAACACATATGGTTTTCATATGCATTGGTCTTTGCCCCCAGTGTCATTGGCTGACCGTATTTCTCATCATCTAATATTGCTTACTGTATTATTCAGCTCTCTTTTCACATGTATCTCAAACCTAGTTGTATCAGGCTGCTAGGTTGATACCGAACTTGTAGTAGTCTTTATATTGGAATTGGTAGACTGTTGACTCTGGAACATTGAGTGAGTAAGTTGAGGATTCTGTGTTGTTGGTGCTAGACCTCCACGTATAAAGTAAGGGTGTTCTCTTCGAGAACCAGCTGCAGTTTGCACTAGTCTTCACCCCAACAAAATGGAAGCTCTGCCATAGTGTGTTGGATCGCTTGCTAGGATTGTGTGTTGGCTCTAGCCCACTAAGAGGAAGACGGACTAGGTGCCCCCACCTCTAGTTTGGCTATAACTTGTCAGTTACTTCACCTTCACCCCGATATAGACGGAAGCTCTGTTGTAGTGTGTTGGGTCGCTAGCTGGACACTTGTAGTGAGCTAGTGCCAATAAAAGTGGAAAGGTTCCTGTTCCTGGTTAAGGAGTAGGTCAATGGTCAAGGAGAGTCTTGCCGTTTGAGACTTGAAGTCATTTTGAGTTAGCCTCAGTAGTCCTTAGGTTACCTAAGGCAGGGATTTTTCGCAAACTTACAAACCTCTGCCCTGGTGTTCTCAACCTAGTGGTCCAGCCACCTTGTATCCACCCCATATAAACACACACCCTGGACCATCCCTAGGTTCCTAGCAGTGTTGTTGTTGGTAGTGCTAGTATGTTGTAGAGTGTGTTGTAAGAAGCCTATGATCAAACTTGTGTTTGTTCAAACCTGTTGGTCATATACTATGGCCTGGACCCAAACTCACAAAGAGAAGCACTTGGATCTTTGGAGGTAGATTGGTTGTAGTTGGTTGTTTTGGGTATTTATTTGCAATCCCTATCTATTAGCTATTCTTAGTCATATAAGAAGTGCACCGCTTCAGCGTGAAATCTTTTTGGGACATATGTATGATGTACATGCATATCTGTATTCCATAGTTCTTTTGAGCTGCATGAAATCCCCTTTAGCAACCTCAATTTAATTCAATGTAGGTGTGTTCTCCTCCACCATATGGCTACCGGGGCATGCACAGATTACCATGTTGATGCAGCCGAATTCCCTCAACTAGACCATTCAGGCTGTTGTGCTATCTGTTGTGGTTTTGCATCAGCCACCACTATGTCTATGGCAATATTGAATATTGTGCTTGAAGCTGATCATACTCAGATGTCTGAAAGTCTCGCACATATGGCTGCTGCTTTGAACATCTATGTCTCTGGTGTGCAAAATTTACATTTCAGGCTTCATGGTGAACAAAACATTCAGAGAATCTTATTTCAATAGACATCAAACATTGATCTTCCACTACAGTTGCTGAGTTGTTTGACTCCTTTGAGAAGCTTCGAAGGCCAGCACTGATATTCATTGCCGCTTTGCATCACATTCAGATTACAGACAAGGTAACAATTGAATTTCTCTGCAACTAAATCATGCAGCACATAATCTCGGGACATTGTTTAAAAAATTTGGAATCTCGTTATCCCGACTTTGTCTCTGATGTCAATGTACATGTACCTGACTGTGCAGATGTCCAAGGTGAATGGCGGGTGAATCAAATTGACCCTGCCTTCAGGACCTAGAAGAAAATCCAGTCCTCCAATTAAATATTGAACATATCTCAACCAGTGTCGCAAACGAGACTGTAACTTCTCGGTATGATGCTGTTCAGGCTCCAGATCCTTCAACAAATCCAAACACCACTATACAATTCCAAAAAATAGTGATAACAGATATTGACTCTCATGCCTCTGTGAATGAGATTCGAGCTGCAGCATTGCAACATATTAAGAAAAAGGTGGTTACATTGAAATTCCTTATGATCGGGAACCCACAAACAAGTTTGAGCAAGAGGGGCAGTTACTGCCCTTGATATATCCTACCCTTTTTCTGTATGGTATTGGGAGACCTAGTGATTCAAAATGCACTGCTCCGCTATCTCTGAAGCATCATGTCAATCATTTATTGAATCTGTCAGATACCCAGTTTCAAGAGCACCCTTCATTTATACATTTAACATACTGCAGTCGATGAAATGCTGTTACATAGTGGATTGAAGGTCAAATGAGCAAAATTTGCCTCTGTTGCTTCGGAATCTGCTAATGTATCTCCCACTGTCGTCAAAGAGGTTTCCGAATGTGTTGCGAAAGGAGAGTCCACCATACCGAGAAATGAGAAAGAGCTCAAAGTTCTCAAGTTGCTCAAGCAGGTAAATGGTGTTATTTCACTAGTGTCAGGGTCCTCAGCTGCCTATGTAGCGATACGGAATGAAATCAGAGGCCTTACAATTGAAAAGGGCTCCCAAGCTTTTACATCACTATTAATCTGGCTGATGTATATTACCCAATCATTAAATTCCTAGCTGGTTCAGAGATACTATCTCCCCCCACCAATCCAGACACACCTACAACTCGGACAAACAATTTCTCACCCAATATTTGACCATTGACAGACCTGGTATTAGGGCACCCGGGCATTTATTCAAATCTGCTCGAGTTGCAACATACTATAATATACTTCATTACATTACGGCATCATCTCACGAGGGCGAATGCTGGCCTGAGCAGTTAGCTAAAAGGGATATAATGTGTCTCAAACCATTAGAACGGCGCTGGACAACAATCCTGGTAAAGGATTGACATGGGAAGTCGCTAATGGAGTAATTGCGGAAAGTGCGTTACCATCCTGGAAACGGATTGGGGCTATTGCACATCCCTGACTAAGGGTGTATTACGAGGGAACATCCTTCTGAACCAGAGGGATCATTGTTGGGCATCATCTGACGTCTCCACAACCGCCAAGAGAAGGCTGGACTTGGTTGATCTACCAATTGACTAAGAAACCATACTCGGGTACTGGGAAGCGGTGGCTATCACGATTTTCAGACAAATCACTTGAAACGGTTCAAAGCGGGACCAATTAAGCGGCAGGTTACCAAGGAGGGTAACAGAGTGCTGACAAGGAGGTCGGCTAAAAATTGACATATCAACAATATTCCATCACGATCGTTCTAAGCGATGTAGATCTTGACTCATCGTTAAGCTCGGCTTGCTGATGTTTCTTACAAATCTCTCTCTATTTTACTAATCGCTTGATATCCAACAGTAGTTCATTGGCTAGCTGCCATATCACTAGTCATATACCCTGAACCTTATTGCACGTTTGTATCTGTCTCGTTTATATTTAGAATCCTGTAACGTATTTAAGTGGATGGTTATGGGAGGAACGGGAGTGAATCTCACCCCACCTTTTGGACACGAAGTCACTAGACTTCACACTTAACCAGTAGAGTAAGCATTCATTCGGAGACGCCCAGAAGCTATACCAAGTTTCGTTTGTTTTCCCTGTTTGAATATTATCTGTGTTGGATTTGGATCTTTATAACAGCGGTGGACATATTGGATAAACGGAACGGACATGTGGAATATAGGGAAACAGATCGGACTTGACAATTGGTTGTAATCTCGCAAGGATTAGCAATCACAGATACTATTGAAATCAGGATTCATAAAGAATCACTTGTGCTACGCATCAGAGTACTATCTCCAAACCTAGACCCACATCATACAAAACCGTTGAACATAAAATCTCGTCTGTCTATCTGCGATTGCGCCTAGAACGGATCTGAGCAAGTTTTATCTATACAACTTGTAGACTTGTAAAGTCTTGCTTCTCAAAGAGAACTAAAGTTCAAATTGCCACAGTCTATACTGGATTGGAACCCCGAACTTGCACGAGGACTATAGTGTTTGAGTTGTTGTAGTCACATTATCGAACTGCGTATTCATTCACAAGGTTTGGTTTGTGGTTATTTCACCACTAGCCCCATAGTCAGTGTTTCACCGTTTCCCAGGATTTTGGGCTTCAGACCATCGTTATACTCTGGTGCATGGACTATGGGCTCGAATTCCCCGGAATTTGGGATGGTTCCTATCTACAACATGTGTGAAGATCCAAGGTAGCCTCAATTTAGTTGAATTTCAAGATCTTGGAGCTCTATGATGTTCCAGTCATAGGCAGAGTGCCCAAATTTGACCTCGTAGTTTAGCTATATACCACATTGGCACCCATGCAAAATCTCATGTGTTCAAGTGCCTTGTGCATTTCACAGCGATCCAAAATGAGTGATCTACATGCCAAATTTGATGCAATTGTTGTCCAAACTGTGTGATACGAGCTGGCCATTCCAAGAACCCACTAGACTTGTCCTGTGCATGTATTGTATGGCATATGTGTAAGATTCATCATACAGAGTTTCAAGCCGCTACAACTAGACAGGCATTCGGGCGAACATCGGCAATCAGAATTTGATATGTTACCTACTACTCGGACACCGCTCCTTCCCCGAAAGAAGACCACCGTTTGCTCAATTCCTAGCCGTTTCCCTTGAAGTAAAGTCTGTGAACGGGGTAAAGGCCAATTTCCTGACTATCTGGATACTCAGATTTATCCCAAGTCCTCTGGATAAAATGATATTGATCACTTTTGCGCAGGTGTCTGGGTGGTGGGGGAAGGATAGTAGATCTTGATTCTTTACTTCCCAAAAGGCATTCCAAATTATTGAGACCAATCTGTTCTGGTAGCCAAAAATCCTGTTGTTGCTGCACACCTTTCCAACCTTATATGTAAGCTTTTATTTCTGCTCTTCTTGGTTACAATCCAACATAGAAGAACACAGAGAGTGGAATGCTTGGTCTCATCAAAGCATACTACGGGTGTGCTGAGGCTCAAGGTTGTGAAACACTACATTGCCATATGTTAGTTTGGGTTGAAGGTGGTTTGAACCGCAATGCACTGGTTGGCAGATTCAAATTTTCCAGTACAATTTTACAGTGAAAAATGTTGTTTGTCTTTCGGACATTTTTCACTGAAAAAAATGGTGAAATTTTCAAAGCTTTTTTACCCCTTTTCAACTTTCTTTTGAGTTTTTTACCTCAAACTGGAAAAGTGGTGAAAATATTTTGAGTTTTCCGCCAGTTTCCAGCTGAAAAATTGATGGAAAAAAAAAAACAACATTTTTCACTGAGGATTCAGCAGAAAATTTTGAATTTTCCAACCAGTGAATGAAATAAAAAGGTGTGCTCTCAAAACTGATTTATCAGATGTTGAGTTTGGAAAACAACAACTAGCCTTTCTCGATGATACAATCTCAAATGCTATACCCGAAGATCCTGATCCGTCTCTCAGTGTACTGTCAGACTCACATCATCCGTGTTCAGTTCAAGGTATCCAGATTCATCAGAAAGAATCCTTTTCACCAGAGCGACAGAAGGATCCGAGAAATGTTTGTGACTCAATGTCAAAGTCATTTCCACTCAAAAACCTGTTTCAAATATGGCACGGTTCACCTGAACCAAAGACATGCTGGTTTGATTTACATGAAGATAATTTCCGAGCTGAAAGTGCTTTCAACCCTGAAACCAGAGAGCTTGCACTATGCTGTCTGGACGGCCCGGTGAACAATTTCAACTCAACAATTATTGAAGCTATATGATGCAATACGGTACTTCAGGTAGCGGGCCCTGCGCCTTATTGGGCATTATTATCCCTATGTTAGTAATGAAAGTGAAAAAAATGCGAAACTTTCATGACTTTAACAAAAACAAGGGGCTGGTCGGCCGCTTCGCGGCCTCCCAACCTCTTTTGTGAGGGTTATTTCCTGTCTGTTTGTAAATGGTCATGGTTTCATGCGGGACTGACCTCAGTTGAGTAGAATTGAATTGATAAGTGCTCAGGGGATCGTGGAGTGGTCTTTTTCAAGGTTGCAGTCAAGTTCAGAATTTTATCCCCAGCCTATCTTTCAAAGCGAGGGAGGACACTGGTGCCTGGCGCTTAAATTAGCGCCTCGGAAACTATAACAGTGGGCAAAAAACGGAATTTGGCATTGTGTACACTTTTATAGGCGCGCACGCGCTTGAAGTTGATCATGGGGCCAAAAGCCCCGAGAAAAGTGCTGTTTATTGAGTGCTTCCGCAGGTTTGGACCCAGCGCTTCCAAAGCCTCGGGCCTGATCTCCCAAAAGCGGAGTTTAAAAGGCTTCAGACAGACATGGATAATTTATAAAGAGGGAGATTTTGAAACAAGTCATGAAAGTATTGGAAGGTTTTCTTTAAGAGTAACAAGCGCTCGCCGGTGCTTTGCGCCGGCTCCCACTTCTGCTGGAATGATAGATTAAAGCGGAGTTTAAAAAGCTTCGGACAGACGGACAGGCTTAATTTTATAAATAGGGAGAAAGAAGGGTAATCAATTAGTGACAGTTTCACAAACATTTTTTACTGAAAATTTTGAAATATCCAAGCAAGTGTCTTTGTAATACAACTAGATAAAACACACAAGGAGAGGTATATTTACACATAGATTCTCTGCCTGCTTAAATTTGCAATTTGAGGGAGGTGGAAGCCAAGTCACCATTTCACAAACTTCACAAACAAGCTCAGCTGTCCTGCTCAAATACTGAATAACTAAATGATGAGAGTCGAATTCTTGTTACTTACAAACTGGTTATGTTGTGCTAGGAGTTCCTTTGCCTCCTGGTACTTTCCAAGCTTGTAGTATTGACAACCAAATGTTCCAGAGCAGACAATGTGTCAGGATGGTCTACACTGAAAAGCTGTTTCCAGCTTCTCCAGGACAATGACTTCAAGGGTCCTCTGCTTCTTGGTACCTTCCAAGTTGGTAATATGTGACAGCCAAATTCTGCATGGCAACCTAGTGTGTGTGGATGGTCAGCACCAAGAACTGTCTTCAGCTTCTCTAGGACAGTGACCTTCAGAAGCTCAGCTTCTTGGTATCTTCCAAGTTGGTGAGATGTGGAAGCCAAATTTGCCATAGCAATCAGTGTGCCTGGATGGTCAGCACCAAGCAGTGCCTTCTCCTTCTCTAGGACACCAAGCCTGAGAGCCTCAGCTTCTTGGTATCTTCCAAGGTTATTGTATGTGGTAGCCAAATGTCCCATGGCAATTAGTGTGTCTGGATGGTCAGCACCAAGAAATGTCTTCCACTTCTCCAGGGCAGTGGTTTGCTAAAAGTTCAGCTTCTTGATGTCTTCCAAGTTGACTGTATGTATCAGCCAATATTTCCCAGTGGTACGCAGTGTGGCTGGATGGTCAGCACCAAGAAGTGTCTTCTGCTTCTCCAGGACAGTAACTTGGAGAAGCTCAGCTTCCTGGTATCTTCTAAGTTCAGTGTATGTGGCAGCCAAATTTCCCATGGCAAGCAGTGTGTCTGGATGGTCAGCACCAAGAACCATCTTCTGCTTCTCCAGGACAGTGGTTTGTAGAAGCTCAGCTTCTTGATGTCTTCCAAGTTGACCGGTATGTGCCAGCCAAATCTCCCATGGATACGCAGTGTGACTGGATGGTCAGCCCCAAGAAGTGTCTTCTGTTTCTCTAGGACAATGGCTTTAAGAGCCTACAGCTTCTTGGTATTTTCCAAGCTGGCTAGTATGTGAGGAGCCAAATCTTCCCATGGTACGCAGTGTGTCGGGATGGTCAGCACTGAGAGCTCTCTTCCGCTTCTCCAGGACATTGTTTTCAAGAAGCTCAGTTTCCTGGTATCTTCCAAGTTTGGAGTATGTGCTAGCCAAATTTCCCATGGTACCCAGTGTGTCTGGATGGTCAGCCCCAAGCAGCATCATCTGCTTCTCCAAGACAATGGCTTGGAGCGGCTCAGCTTCTTGGTATTTTCCAAGTTGACTGTATGTGACAGCCAAATTTCCCATGGCAATCAGTGTGTCTGGATGGTTGGCACCAAGAAATGTCTCCTGTTTCTTCAGAACAGCAACTTGAAGAAGTTCTGCATCTTCAAATCTACCTGACTCAAAGTATATCTGAGCATATTTCTCCTGGAATACTGGATTCACAGTGGCTGGGTTTTGTATCAGAGATTCCACATGTGGCATCAACCCAAGTCTCCACAGATACAGATCATCTGTTAACCTGAGCTGACATTCCCAAAATATCTATCACGCACTCTCGAGCTTTGGACTCATCCTTCAAAGTTGTCTGACACCATGAGTGGACAAGTGGAATGGATAGAAAATGTGTCCTCAGCATATTTATCAAGAAGTGAATATCCTTCTATTTCAGCCAAGATATGCATGAAAGACAGCAGGTCCCAGGTGCCTGAAGCTGAAATGAAATTTTGGAGGAAGTTCCTCAGCTTCCTGCACAGTCTGAGCATCATCCTCATTCTTGGCTTTCCATGCTGCAGCTTGCTCAAAAATGCTTTCAGTAATGTTCTTGTAACGCAGCAATGAGCACATTTGCAGAAACTCTGCTGCTAGTGGGCTCAGCTTCTCAAAGCTAATTTGCAGAGTTGTATACACAGTCCATTTATAGTCATCATGGGACTGTCCAGGAAGCTCTTGGAGTAATCTTCGCACGATTCTGCTGATAGATGGAGAGATACCGATGGAGACAATTAAACTTTGAGATGTAAGCACCTGCTTGAACAATTGCAAGAGGTAGACAAGAAAGTTCCTGAACAGAGGTGAGTACCTGTGCCCACTGACTGTGAATGAAAATACCTTGACAATTTCTGATGCTTTCCCTAGCTGTTTCAACAGTCTTTTCTTGGCTGCTCTCACCAAGAGGAGATCTATCGCATTGGCCTCATCCATGTCCCCAACTTTTGAATGCTGACATGGGTCCATGAGTAGCAAGCTGTAGGGTTGCGTGAAGTGATGATAATGTTTCCAGTGTGTGCATTTGGGGAAGAAACCAAAGAGGTTGATGTTGGTGTCATCATGCATTATCAAAGAGCAAGATCCATTCTTCAATCTGGGTCACCAGCCATGATAAACCATCTTCCAAGCTGTTTCCCATCTTGTGAGCAATGGCTATATTCTTGAAGGCTGTATTCAGAGTTTGGACAGAGCTGGCATTGATAAAAAACTGTTGTGTGAACCTGTGTATGGTCATTAGCAGTAGCAAATTATGCAGTCGTTTAATAATTCATACCGAGGGTTTGAATATTGGTTAGCTGTGTCCAGGAATTTCAAAGCTATTTGTGTTTTTCCAGAGCCACCTAGACCATAGAGAACAGTATACGTGTCTCCTTCCAATATCCTTTGAAAAGTATTCTTCCATTTTTGTAAGAATGTCCTTCCTGCCTTGAAATATTTGGGAGGGAGGAGGACATCGGACAAGAGACAAAGCAGTGTGGAATTGTTTGATTTCGTAGAGAGGAGCTGCAGCTGAAAGCAATTTAATTAAATCTACTAAATAGAAGCATGGGATGAGTCCTTACTGAGATTAGCAGTGGATACTCTTCCAACCTTCTCTGAAAGACTCTTTACCGCATCTGTGAGCTGGGTTATGACTGGCTGAGATTGGATATATTGCCTTGTGTTTGCTGCTACATTACCAAGCTTCTCCCATTGATTGAGCTGGATATCCTGCATGCCCTGTTCAACATTGAAGCGAAAGTAAACTTTTGCAACCCCATTAAACCGGTGTGCTAGAGATTGGTGTTCCTTTTCACAGTCCGTAGCTATTTTTTGGATAGCTTTTACAATATCCAGTGGAATAAACCGATGCAGCAGAGATGGTTTGGGAACATTGATGGTGTGAGGCTGACCAGTGCCAAGGCTGATGATGCATGCAATCTGCCTGTCAGGAAACAGAACCTTGGCCTCCAATAACAGAGCAGCCGTAGGATTTTTGTAGCCCATGCCACCATCCACAAATGCCTCCTCCATGCCAGGAATGTCCGATTTTAATCTGTTTGAAGAATGTTGGGGCAGCACTAGTGGCCCGACCTGCTTGCCAGATGGTACAGTTCATGGCTGGATGGTCAGGGCTGTTGTATGTGCGAAGTAGAACAGGCAGAGACATATTTACTGCATTCATTGCACATACAAACCTAGATCAAATATCTCCTTCAGCTGACTGGCAACAGAAATTAATATTGCAAACATACATTTTGCATGCATTGTCTCGAATGTCTTCCAACTTCTCTTCTGGGTCCTGTGAGGCAGATCTGGCTCTCACCATCTCCTTGATAGCCTTCTCCAACTTTGAAGCCTTGAACCTTCCGGCACTCCCCGGGGATTTTACATCTGAGAAGACTTCCTTGGCCAGTTGTCCATAGGCTTTCACAGCATCCTCAACACTCATTCTGAGGCGGCCCAGCATCAGCGCAATCAATCTGGTAAAATGTGAGGATTGCACATGTTTTATCAGCAGAGCACACACCCGCCCGTACTGGTTCCGCCGATGAGATCGAAATAGTCGCATGGGTGGGGAACAGCAGGAAGATTCTCTTCAACCTTGAGTTTGTACATGAGATGCTCGAGGATGATGAGCATTGATAGTCCGCGGATACCCCCGCCGTCTGTGTGGTATACTGGGTTAGATCATTGTACTGTGACTATGTAGCACTTGCCGAGTGCGAGTAAGCGTAGCCCTGGGGTCTCGGGATTGTCCATGGCAAGGAAGAATATGAGAACACGATTAGTACGGTGTGCGTTGTGGTGGGAGGAGTGAGGCAGTTGGCAGGCAGCCCGGACAGGTGTGGGAATCATACGTCTTCTCCCGCTTCAAATCTTACCACCGCACCCATGCCTTTATTTTGTCATCTCATTGTGCCGATGTGCCGCTCACTTCCGAATCGATGCGTGCCGATGCTGTCTCGGGTTGGCTCCACTCCGATGCTTCTCAACTTCGATTCCATGATGCTCGCCCATGTGATCGGGTTCTCCCTTCGCTTTGAATCCGCCGTTATACGGCGCCCTCCCGGGTTAGTTGAGTTAACCAACCCTCAACTTAACCATTTGCATCCCCCCCAAAGTGGTGCTCTGCTTGAACCTCAACCGAAGTGGTGCGGCCCACCGCGCTCTTGTAGTAAATCAAACTTGCACAGCCGCCGCATCAACTCCGCATCTTTAAATTTTTTAACTTATCCAGTATTATTTCAGAAGACGAGAAAGGGAGCGGACGAGTCGCAGCAAATGGGGGATATTTGGCAAGAGCAGCTAGCTATAGATACTCGAGACATGGAATATATATACTGCAAACGTAGATATGGAAACGGGAAAATGAAGTATAGGGGACGGGAAACCGGGCCGAACGGGTCTTCGGACGACTCCGACAACATATTAGTGGACAAGTCCCGCTCAATGAGACGGTAGGAATCACACGCGGAGGTAAAGACTCGAAGTCCGACTTACCGAGCAGACTTCCACTCCGACACACGAATCAATTGTCAAACGTGCTGTACAAGTTAGTTCACCACGCTATTGCGGCGCCCGCATATGTGCGTCGAGAGACTGCTTGTGGTCGAGCCCGAGGAAACATTGCTCAAGATGCTCGACCGACGAGCAGCTAAAGAGCCGAGTTAGCGAGAGAGGACTTTGAAAGGCAGTGGCCACACCTCTTGGCGAAAAGAAAGGAGGATAGTGATGTTACGGCTTGGCTTGACTTGGCTTGGAAGCTGCGGCTTGGGCTTGGAGGCCCCGGCTTGGGCTTGGAAGCCCCGGGCTTCGGCTTCACTTCCCTCAAGCCTAAGCCCAAAGCCGTTGAGGAGGGCTTGGCTTGGCTTGGCTTCGGCTTAAACCACGGCTTGCCAGTAATTTTCCCCAGTGCATCTGCTACACTTTCATTGTCGCTCGCTTACTGCCAATGCAAAAAATGCAATGGAATGTCCATATTGTAGTCCGGGTCATAATTATTAGGGGTGCTCAATAATAAAGTCGACCTGGTCAGGTCGAATTTTAATTCGAAAATGATATGATGGCCGAGGCTCTTGCCGAGTTTCTGATCTCTTGTGTCCCTGTGTACCTTTGGTTGTATAACGTGTACCAGTAGAAACTCTATGGATCCTCGGGCTGCCCTGGTGCATTGCCTGGCATATCCCTCCACAGTGCAAAAGTGACACCCTTATACGGCCTCAGGGAGAATTCCACTTCCCCCCCTGCCATGTATATGGTGCCGCCTCCGCAGGGCGCGTACATGGCGCCCCTTGGGCCATACTTGTCTCCGGCCCAGTTCCACGGCCAACTGTTGCCTTTCACCACCAACGCGACCACTATAGACTCGTCCGATGACGCGAATTCCACCCGAAAGACCACCATTGACGCGTCTGATGACGCGAACTCCACTCGGAAGCGTGCAGGCTCCAATGCTGATGGGCAAAGCGACCAAGGGCCGTCTTCGCAACCCTGCCAAGGTCGGCACACCTGTGAAGTCCAAGTCGCGCACCGCCGTGCCTGCTAAGCCTAAGGCGACCACAAAGACACGGTGAACCAGGAGAACACTCCACCGACTATCGATCTCGCCCTCGCGGACTCCGGTGATGATGTCGAGAAGAGCGAGGACGGGAAGATTCGCCACTGGACAGCAGATGAGAAGACTGTTGTCTACGAATTCATCCTTGGATTGAATGACGAGGCTGAGCGACAATTTGAGCAGCACAAAGTCAAGCCGGGGCATGTATATAAGAAGGTGAATTTATTCCGTCGTAGCAGTGAATGTTGACCAATTCTTTCAAGGTCTCGAACCTATTCGAGGGTGCACGCTCAGCAGATTCAGTCAAGTCGATGTACATGCGCTCGCTCGAGACTTTTCCTTGGATTCGCGTCTTCAATAACTTTACAGGGATCGGTGGCGGGGATCCCGACTCGGATGATCCTGAAGCCGTCCTCAAGAGTAAAATTGCAGCTGCACGTGGCGCTGGTTTACATCTCGGTGCTCTTAAACCCGCGACAATTACAGAGTGGGAGAGGAATGGGTGGTTTGACTTGTTCAATAGCCGGTATGTATCTGCCCCTTGTTGCATTCCAGGTGCATTCTAACGACTTCGAAGTCTCGGAACTAGCGCAAAGTTTGCACGGCCGGTCGCTCGCAGCTCTGCGTCGGCTATCTCTGACCTCAACGAAGACTTCAGCGACGACAACAACAGTTCGGACCTCGGCCTCAATATTGATCCCGATCTTCGCAAAGCTGTTCTTCATGTACCTAAGACGCCAGCCCCAATCGTTTCGGAGCCTAAACACACACCATCATCTATGTTTCGCCAAACAGGTCACTAGTTCATTCAGTGGTCTAGGAGATTTCACGAAACTGAAGGTGGTTTCGGAAGAAAAGAAGGCTGTCATGCTGGAATCGAGGCTGGCTATTGACCGCGAGAGAGTGGAGATGGACAAGTGATATGGCTGCAAAGGTTCTGTCCATGCCGGGTGCTAGCGACGAAGTCAAGGATCGCGTGAATTCGTACCTTCTCAATTACTTCTCTTGATTAATCTGCGCTTTAGTTTCCGATCCGTTTACTATATCCACTAATTCTACCATACATATCTTTCTACTACTTCCATCGCTATAATTTTACAAACTTGCTAACTCTACCGCACATATCTTCCTCCTACTTCATTCGCTATAATTTACAACCTCCGTAAATTTCATATATCGAGTCTAGAACAGTTCAAGTAATCTAAGTCGTTTGATCCTTCTCTGCTCTTTCAAGTAACTGCCTGTCCTCATGTGCGGGCACGCAGCTTCCCCCACAACCTCAGCAACCATCGGCTCTTCATCTTGTTGTCCCTCTTGTTTCAAGTAAAAAGCAACCGATCGGTCTCTGTGTCATCCTCGAGAGCAAGCGAGGCTGGCATAAGGGCCTCTACTGTTAGATGAAGTCCGGTTGCGTTTACACCTCGGTCGTTCACGGCATCAGAGAGATTCGCCCGATTGGGATATGCGCAGCGGAGACGGCTTGGAGACGGCCATCAAACCATTTTCGAATTAAATTCGACCTGATCAGGTCGACTTTATTATTGAGCACCCCTATTAGGGAGGTTGTGCAAAAGCCGCACAAGCCGCATGCGGCTTTTGGGCATTGTGCAAAGCCGCGGGGATTGCCGAGTTCACCTAGGAAGGGTCGAGCTTTCAGTGAACCCGCTGAGTGGAGCAGAGTATTTTAGACTTATGGGATGATTGTCCGATTCGCCATTCAATTTGTAGGTGCTGAGGAATCAGTGCGGAAATCAAGTGCAAATGATTGTATCCTCCGGATCTGATTCGATAGCCGCATAGACAGAACATTGAAAATGGTATTCATGTGAGTCATTTCCAAGTCATTTCTAGTGGGTTTATGAGTTCAATCATTGAAGTCCTCCCTGCGGCTTTGCACAATGCCCAAAAGCCGCATGCGGCTTGTGCGGCTTTTGCACAACCTCCTTATTAGGGTCCTCTTTCTATTTCCTTGTCATCACCCTCCTCCCACCATCATCAGCATCCTCCTCGTCATCGCACCCGGTGCTACCCGGTGCCGTCCATGAGAGCCGACTTACAGAACAGCAGGTACTGTTGCGCTGATCTACAATTGCCATCCATCAACGAGTTTGTCACATTTTACTAAAATGTGACAAACGTTGTGCCGTCATTTTGCCCCCTCCAAGCCGCGGCTTGAGCCCTTGGCTTGGGCTTCGGCCCACCCCAAGCCCGCCCGAAGCCGTGGATTTGGCTTGGCTTGGCTTGTCAAGCCGCGGCTTGGGCTTCGTGGCTTCGCGGCTTGAAGCCAAGCCAGGAGCATCACTAAAGGAGGAGTATGTGCGCAGGTGCAGGAGAATCTATCATGCTGCTGCCGCCGCATCCCGATATAGTATATATATCAGCGCACGTCCGCCGCGCGCCGCATTTGGGCCCTCCATCTGAATGAGGTGCTGCTTTGTCTGCATCCACAAGACAAGCCAAGACAAGACAAGGTGCTCCCCATCGCACCCGGCCAACTCGCGAACGAATAAAAGTTGGGAACCTACAAGGACAAGGATAAGTAAAGCGGTACTCACCAACTCCGCGCATACTCGCAACTCTCCACCCTCTGTGGTGCGTGTCCGCTTCTGTGTCGTGTGTCGTCTTCCACTTCCGACGTGGACCCAGTTGGTCCTTTCCTAGGCGCAGGATGAGAGAAATACAGTTCTCAGTCCAACGCCGCGCCGAGTCGAAAGGGAATGATCGCACATACCACATACGCATACCCTCCACATCCTCCTCCCGTCTTCCGTCTCCCTTGACCCTCGCCCTATTTCGGCATTCAGCACTACACGATCGCGCTCATCTCGTCTCTCCCTCCTCTGTCCCCTTAAGCGCCGAGTAGACTCAGAAACAGCGGCGCGAGGTTACTGTGCGTGCGCGTACGTCGATTCAAGCGTGTCCGCATCTCCCTACATGTTCGTCTTCATCCTCCTTCTTTCACCCCCCTGGATCCGCCTCGGCCGCCCACTGGAGCGAAGTCCCGGGCGCAGATCGCCGGACAGCGTAGGATATCGAGATACTTCGGATGCGTGGCAATTAGCATTCAATTTGAGAGCCAAGGCAAGGGCGACCAGGCAAGCGTACTGGGATAGAGGCTGCGCACGCTTTGCGCCGACTAGTGCGACCCGGTACATCGCTGACAGAGAGCACGGCTCGGAGTGCGCGTACGCGCGCCCAGGTCCACGCCGCCTTGTGATTACATGATCGCATGAGTTGGGAAATGCAGGCACTGGCAAAAAGGACCACGAGTAGGAGGTGTCCAGAACGCCGGGAGGTAAGTGGAAGCACGGCCTTTCAGCAACGGAGGACAAGAGACGATATAGGATTCTGTATGCACTTGAGTAAAGATTTATTCTAACACCGGGAAAAGGATGAGAAGGGAAAGAGAAGAAGAAGCGACGCGCTCGCACGGGCATCAGAGCAGGAGCGTGGAAGAAGGCATGCGCTCACCGTATTAAAAACCATTAACCTCCGCCACCACGGCCCCCAATGCCGCGAATCTTCAACCCGCTCCTTCTCCGTGGCACCGCGACGTCCTCCTGTGCTGCCTGAATTCGGATGGGGTGAGGGTACTCGCAGAGGGGGGGGCAGCAAGCAGGGGTGTGCAGAGACGCAGCCAAGCGCTGGCGGGCGGGGAGTCACTCGTTTCGGGGTGCGAGCATTTTCGGACACGGAATGTCGCATTCTTCGTCGCGCAGCCGCTGTCAATATAACAAGGTACGAGTTTAAATATATATTGAAGTGTCTGGCTGCGAGAGGACTAGCACGCTCGTCCCCGAGGCCGAAAACTAATTTAGCGGGCTCCTGGTCATGGAGATCTCTCGGACGTCCGAGGTCAGTCTGTACACCATGACAATGCATCACATTGAACCAGGGCGGGGGTGTTGCCGATGAAAAAGCGGAATGGAGAATCGTGGAGTGTGTGCGTGTTTGGCTGGCACGTGGTCGCGCCTCTTCCCTCCGCCAACATCGACGATTCGCTCCTCGCTCTAGTCAATTCAACGTCTGTTGGTACCTGGGTGTCAGCCCACCCCATCGAATTTTTGCACAAGCTAACAACAATTCTAGCGCCGATACTCGATCTAGCCTCTCGACGTTTAGCCCTAATCCCGTCTCAAATCTGTTCCTATGTGCAAGTTCTGTGGTCTGGAAGGTAGCCCTGTAGCAGTTTGGCGACGTCGGTCTTTTGCAAGCATCGTTTTTCGGGGATACTCAAGTCGAGATTGGATTGGGGCGTGTGCATAGCGGAGGGTGCGTTCGCAAACCCTTCGTTTCCTTCGGGCTTCAAGCTTCAACGCTAACTCCTGCAACTCCTTTCGGCTTCAGAATCTCTTTAGCCCCGCCAGCGAATTGTGTCCTCATGAGCAACCCCGGCCAACCTGCAAGACTGGCGGTCGTGCTGTGCCCAGCCGCATACCCATATATAACACCGCCCTTGTCGCCGCCCGCGCGTTCCTCACCACGCACCTGAACAAGCAATCGGCAATCTGGTGTTGCGTGCGCTCGGTCTCCTTTGTCTGGTCTGTATCTGCAGAATAAGTCGCTAATCAAGTACCACGCCAACCCGCGCGCCGCCGACCCTCGATCCTCGGCTTGGACTGTCTCTGAGCGGTTCGGAATCAGGAGATAAACCGCGAAACGGTGCCCGCCAGGGTCAAGCGGTTACAACTGCACTACGTCCTCGAACCTCGGCGCTGTGGGCTCCCGGGCGAGGGCAGCTTTTCACCCTACGCGACGCGGCATATCAACTCTCGCCCACTTGTCTCTGCTCTATATGGCGCCAGCCGGGAATCGGGGACCTGACCCGACGCCCTCGACGCACTGTCGCACACTTCAGCACCATCTCCTCGCAGATTAGCGAAGCGACATTTCCTGATTAGGAAACTTCGCCCCTTCGCGTTTTGCGTTTCGTGCTCTGGAGGGGACGCAGGCGGTGCTGCTTGTGGATTCGATTTTCCACCCCGCCCGTTGATGTCGGGCACTGGCGGCATCCTCACTTCGAAACCTAACCTGATTCAGGCAAATGAATTGACACGAATCTTAGATTCTTACCTGGGGCTGACCCGTCCGTTAAACATGACATCAACGCACGCCAATGCATATACCTACCGCCCTTCTTTCTGGCCTATCCGGATCCTTCGCACTGTAATGCACCTCCAGCCAGCCTTCCTCCTCCTTTTGTCTGTCTTGGCCAACCTCAGCCTTGCGGCACATATTCCTTATTTCAACATCGAATTCGAGGCGAGCGCCGACAATGGTGTAAGCAGTGGTAGGACGGGAAGGCGGGGCCGGACGGGTGTTCAGATTAGTGGAAGGAGCGTGGACGGGGACTCGGTCACGTACAGTGTCTTCTGCGTTCGGGTTTCCTTGAACGACACCGACAATTTTGGCTTCAGGTCCATCGAAACTCGCCGAGATGAATGGGAAGCGAGGGATAATGGAGTGTTCGAGTAACTCTTGATCTTACCACGCAGGGGTCCGACATGTTTCAAGGGATGTACGAAACTCGATAACCAGACTCCGGCCTTCTGACGCAACATCGATCTCGTTGCACTGTGTTGAGAGTGTAGTTGTTGGTTGTGGGAGAAACTAGCATATGTTCGAGTTCTCCATTCCCTTGGCTCATTCCTACCGAGATTCCGACAATGGTTCGAATGATTCGTTCACACAGAGAACCCTTGCTTCTCCACAGACACAATATTAGGCTGAATGTGCTCTTGCAGCAGATTTCTCTGCCCGACATGTCCTAATCAGTCTTTCTGGCTGTCGCTTCTAGAATTGTACTCTCGAAGCGCCTCCAAGGCATTACCCGCGACAAAATCGACGCTGGTCATCCGAAAACTAACTCACCTTCGCTGCTCTCTATCTGAACCCTAGAGCTGTCCGGAGATCAAGTGAACTACATACTCTGTTTTTTCCGTGCGCCGGCTTTATAAGGTGCAACTTTCTAACTCACCCAAGTTCACGTTCAGTGATCTGCGTTAGTATACAGGGAGTTTAGCCTTCTTTAATACTCGACTTGGGTATATGTTGAGCCCGCTCCGTTCCCTATCCCGCAAACATATAATATGCTACATGGTTTAAACCGATGGGCTAATCATATGTGAGCCGATCTTTGGCCAGAGAATGGTTGTTCACAGCTCCAGACGCTATCCTCAATGGATTGCAAAAGTGTTTCTATACCTCTTGCAATTTCACAACGACTGAGCCCATGCACCCAAGCCATCCCCAATAAAAGAGGGATAACGTGCTCTAGGTGGCTCTGCGCCGGCCGTCAGATTCATGACAATGTCCCAGTATCCGAGCCCTCCCCCTACAAGGTTGCGGTTTCCCTCGCTACGGGCACGTATGGCCAGAAGCGAGGACAAGAAAGGAACCAAATCTCGCCTTGTCCCCGGGCAGATTCGAACCGCCGTGTCCCCGATGCAACTCCGTTCTACACAACACATTTTCACAGGGCGGTCTGTTATTTGATCGACGGAAAACTTCTATAAATTACACGCATGGATATAAATCGCGAACGTTGAGTACACAAGGAGTCATCATCGGACAGCCGTAGAGCTTGCGAGCTTGGGCACTTGAGCGAGGGAGGTATATACGAACCGGCATGTTATCAGAACCGCCGGAAGTGATGTTTTAGTGGGTTGAACTGCCGATGTTCCAGAACTGTGGCCTTTGACTATGAAGTTCAAGTGGCCGGTTATTCGCAAAAATCAGCATCAATTCCCATCACGGATGCCCCAATGAAACCTATTGAAAAAGATCTGCGCGGAAACAACTTCGCGCGAGACCAGAACTAGAGACCTTGGGGGACCCGGGAATCTGATTCGATCATCGCCAGCATGAGCTTGAAAATGGTCTTAAGGTTGTGGGTGAGAGAACTGGCGTTCGAGGCCTTGCGCATGGTCCTACTTGGAGTGCACCGTAAATAACACCACCGGCTGAGCAGCTGCGCGACATGGTGGTAGCAGAAGAAGCGAAGTCGCCGGCTCAGCATTGGCCGGTGCCAACTCCATCTTGCCTCCTCCCTTCATGATCATCCGCGGACGACGACGTACCGGTCGTTAATACATGCTTCTCGTCTGGGGTTTGAGAGGCCCGACGTTTTCTGCTGTCGGTTCTCCATTATCATCATGTCCGCCGCGACGGACCTCTCTTAAACTTGATTCATACAACTCAGGACGAGGATCCCAATCTTATGTTCTCGGGTTCGTTGGCAGCGAAAGGAATTCAGACTATCCGCATGAACACCCGACGGTGCACTTGATCCAGCCAATTCCTCTCCTCGATATTGGCCGTGGTTCAAATCGAAACAAGCATGCGCTTGTGGACCCGACGCATTGGGAACGCCCATCCGACTCATCTACGCTTCTCCGTGCAACCAACAGAGCGGGAAATCCTGTGCGGAAGATCAAGATGTCCTGTCGATCTCTTCCCGTTCGAGCACGTCCTCTTCTCTGCTTTCTTTGCCGTGGCAAAGCTGACCTTCTACGACCTCAGCCTCAGTGAATGATTTTCGTTTCGTCCCACTCCGGTTTAACCCTGAACATAATATCAATCTACTGAAATCTCAAATGCAAACCCGCCTCGACCGTCCTTGTTCGTCTGTCGCTGTGTTCTATTGCTGGGTTTCTCATCTTGCGCATTTTGGGCCTGATTCTTACCCTGTTCATCCACTTTACCAACCTGGCCCGCCCCTCTAATACTGTTGCGCTGTGTCCCGTGCCTACGATCGATTCTAGAATCCAGATCCGAACCTCCATTCGCGCACGTTCTCACTTTCGCCGCTACAGTGTTCGTGCCTCTTCCGCTGTCCGGCTTACCTCTTTGGCTGCATTTTTGCCTTCAAATTTCCCGATCCTAGGCTCAGTTCGGCCGTCACCCTCAAAAAAGAACTGCTCAAAAAAATAAAAGAAAAAAAAAACTTACCCAGAAGGGTGCTGACCCAGCCTCAGCGACGCCATCGTGCGGAAACCTTCCTCTACTTGGGTGGAGCCTGTGAAATTGACCGTGGGCGATGGCACGCGGTGGCTCAAAGTGGCCGCCATCGCAGTCTGTTTGGGGTTGGTAAACGGGGCGGCAAATGAGTAGGCACGTTTACAGAAAGTAACGTTCAGAGATTAAATGTTATTGATTTTCCAACTCTACCACGTCTCTGTCTGTATCAAGCTGTACCCTGACAATTCCAGTCGCACGCAGATTCCTCGTCTGTCGGATCACTGACGTGTTCGCAGTCTCCGCCAGCCGAGGGTAGTTTCGGAGTATCCAGATGACATGCAGTATACCCATTCCCGTCAGCGCTGTCCTCGGTGTGCCTCTTCTGACTATGAATTTGAGGGAAAGAATGAACACCATAATACTTAGAGGTCACCAAGTCCGATGATACCTAAATGACCAGTCAGGATTTGTTGCAGGATCATTAGACGGCATGAAATTCAAACACCGCAATAAGTTGAGCTAGTGGTACGTGAGTGTTATGGTATCCCCCGTGGTGCGTCACTTACATGTAGTCGAGTGACAGCCTCACGTCGGCTAATGACTGGTACTTCCTACACCGAGGACCGGCGGATCACTTTCTTCGGGCTTCCCGAGGTCGTCGAACCTGTACTTGAGCACTAGTGGGCGTTGCTGGACGTGACCCGCTGAACGACAGAGAACCAAGTAAGGATTGAAACGCAATGACTATGAAGGGTATTTACCTATCCAGAAAGAGGCCGCGAGGAAGGCGGAAAGTGCATTTTCGATATCATGCAAATACAACACCGAACCCGGGGCGGAGACTATGCCAGTTTTGATCCAGGTGGGCTCCAGGGAGAACTTCTGCATGATATATCTAAATCACGTCCATCAGATTCGCGATATTGAAGGACATCAAACCTACAGGTCCATCCACGAGAATGTTCGGAAGTCATCAGAGACTAATGACTGGGGAACCGTGCTCCCCCCTTGAGGTATTGGCCACTTTTTTTTCATCGTCAGCGCATACATCGCATTTGCATGCAACGCTGACGCACCTGCAGGCCTTCCAGAATAGTTGCACTTGAATTTTGAGTCTGTGGCGCTTGATACTCCGCCCACCTCGACGACGTTTTATATATGCTCGGTTTTAGAGTGGACGGTCGGTTTTAAAACGGTTTAGAAACGATTTCCATTTAATTTGCCGCGATCAGTACACGAAAACTAAAATGATTGGAGCCTTAATATTGATCTCAATGTCTACCAGTAATATACGCGGAGCTAGCAACCGGCTGATCGGCATGGTCGGCAGTGGCTGATGGCGGCTGGACATTGCCGAGCAATGTCATTACACTGGAATCCAGTGGTGTCATCCTCACTCCTGGCTGGCTTCCACTGGAGTCCAGTGGCTTGAGAATCTCATGTATAGGTCGGTTTCCATTGCATTCCACTGGCTTTCACTGCATTACAATGGATGCTCTATTCCAACAAATCCATTGGATTTCCACTGGATGCTGTTGCATTTGGATGGCCTCCACTGGTTTCAGCCCGAATCAATTTCCAGTGGTAAACAGTGGTTTACGATGGACCTCCTGACTAAATCTCCTTGTCTTTGGTTGTATTTTGTATAGGAAATTCAATTCAAAAAACACTTGCCGGTTCAATTTGTGTCAAGGGTTGGGTGACTCTGAATATTGTTCCAACATGTTCAAAAGTGTTATCAAAGTCCTAAATACCTATGTTTTATGCTCAAGATTAATCTAGAAGTGCGGTTCGCATCCGTCGCTGCCCCAAGTTTCAACATTCCCGATTAGGACAAGCCACTGTTCTCCCGATTACACAGGTATTATCGCTCCAAATATTCAAGTGGTGCTGCCCAAACTTTCATCTATGGGTTGATAGAAATCTTCCCGAGCCCAAGATAAATCTTGGTGAACAACATTCACCCGGGCTTTCACACAAACAGCAAGCTTGATCAGCAAGGTGTATCTGTTCTGGGTAAGAAGACATACAGCTCGTTTGATCAGACTCTGGGAAGCCATTATATTCTTAGAGGTGTTTCATCGAAATGGTTCTTGTTACAATCAGAAATCAACTTCATACTCCAGTGGCCTCTGCCCAAAACTCCGAAAGTCCAAATCCTTCTTTTCCACCCTGCCTTCTGAACACGTTTCCGCATAAATCATCATCAGAACATGGACGAAGAAGTCATAATTGACATCTGACATCTGGCGCAACTGCGGCTCGAAGCCACTAAGCCACGAGTTCAGTTGCTCGGTTTTCGGTGTTGAACGCACGTGTTGATGGGTGGATCCATTCTCATCCTGGGCGACAAGAATCAAGTCGGGTTGAGAACCATTTGTGGGAGCAGGATTGCACCAGAGTCGACACAGGATGTCGGTCGCACGATGGCCGATATAGTGCCAGGCATCCACATGAATTTCGTGGTCAAAAGCCAGGTACTGTCCGAATCTTGAGTAACAATATGACGAAGGAGGCTGCATGCGTCATCATAGGCAATGAAACTTGGTTTCGACTCCGGATATTCAGCCCAGATTCTGTCCAAAATGGCCAGGACCTGGGGCGAACTCTCAGAACGATAGCATTTTCCCCAACCGATTGGGTAACCACAAGCCCACTGGACTGTCTGCAAGCAGTAAGTCGTCTTTGCCCTGAATGAGTGGACAACCTGGTTCCCGGGGTTTCTCCGAGCGCGCCAAGCTCAATACGAAGTGCCGGTCCCGTCTCTCCCCGCCGTTCTCTCCATCTGCTTGCTGTCGGCGTATAACACGCTGGACGCCTGGGAATGACATCCGCGAGAATCTGTTGTCGTATTTCCGCAGTCGATGTGCAGAAGATCGTCGCACGTCAACGCTCCAGGTTGGCGAACAGGTCGACCGCAGGGAATGATGCCGCATACATCGCGAAGATTGCTATGTCCGTCGCAAAATCGACCGTCCTTATAATTCACCAACGGCCCCTCGCAAATATCCAACGCGCATTTCTATCCAAAAATATTAACTAACAAGATTCAAGTATGAACAAGGACGCACCCGATGCGAGATTGTCTTGCCATCCATCACAGCAGGCGAGTATAGCCTCGGGGCATCCCTTCCCCGGGCGCTTGCTGCTGTTGCGGAGGAGGTAATTGGTCTGCCGCGGGATCGGCTGGGATATCAGGAAGCTGGATGGCTAAATTAGAGTGTGAAAATGCGATTTCAATCGGATTCACTCACCTCATTCGCATTCGCCTCGGCAGGTACTCCGGCGACGTTTAGCTCGTCTCTCCAAGCACAACCCCGTCTGCGATGAGATCGGAATGATATCGCTTGAGATGGGTACAGTCAACACATCCGTGTGACATCGCAGCTCCAAGTACGCCCCCGTTGACTCCAATTGCAGCCCGGACTGCCTCCGAGAGCGAACGAGTGTTGGGATGAGCGCCACACGAGAAATCGGTATCTTTCTCGTGGAAGAGGAGGAGACGTCGAGAAAAGTGCTCCATAAATAGACGTTGGGACTGTCGATGGGTCAAATTTCGCTTCGCCCCCGTTGAGTCGTTGATCCAATCCGCAAAATTCGACCAGCCACCGTGGAATCGGTTTAACGCATTCTCTTGAAGCGTTGCGATCCGCCTATCTGCCCAGATTCCGTGCCTCGAAATTCGCAAGTACTGGGGTGCCATGTCCAGCCGTTGCCTCCGTTTGTTTCCCCCGTCTCGGTATGTGACGCAGTCGGGTAATAATCGGCATGGCATGAGATGCAATGGGCTAAAAGAAGGTCTGCCTCAACCCACCGACAGGCGTTATCGAGAAGCCACACAGACTGGGGCTTTTCCTGTCGTCGCAATGTTGGGATTATGTTTGAATCACCTGGGGGGCAGATGATACAAGATATGTGTATTGTGTAGATGATACGAGGAGCAGGAAACGGAGATGGGGGAGAGGGTGCTGTGAGGTCATCCGGATTAAGGCCGAGCATTCTATACAGACCACCCCAAGTCATCGGAAATATAATCAGCATATTCCCCGCTACGATCGAGCCCAGATGCCCAGATCGAAAACTCAGCATCCTCTGGCTGGAATGCCGCAACTAGGAGATCGCGGATGCTCGCAAGCCATGCAGTCCTAGCGCGCCGTGGAGGCTGTCTCTGCTGATTGCGATGAAGGCGAAACAGTGGATATAGTGAGAGAATGACACCGAAGAGATAAAGTGCTTGGTTCCCCAGGAAAGAAAGCCTCAAGAATGAGGATAAGATCCCTTACCGTGGCAGTCATGGTGGGGATCGGAAGACGTTATCAGTTTGTCATCGCCGTCCCAATGGGAGCCTGAAAAGAATATTCACGTGCAATTGGGATTTTTAAGTCGGAAGGGTCTTCCGGCACACAATTGACGTCAAACTGATTCATATTGAAAAGCGCAAAGCAGGGCAGAGGGTCTGGATGAAATTAACTACGCTGAATCGAACGACGCTGAACCGGCGGCTCGTTCCTAGTCCCAAATCCTGCAACGTCAATCTCTTCCCTTTCCTCTTACCGCGGCGCTCGCGATCTTCCTCAGTGTCATCGTCGGATCGTCTATGTTTGCGGGAGGGACCAGGACTAGTAGAGATCGAGCTGCGGCGCCGACGAGAACTTTTACCGGACCCACGGACTGTGTGCTCGTCACGATGATCTTCGCGCAGATACTCCTTGAAGCGTGCCGACTTCATCTTGTTGAATCTGTCGTCGTGAGTTCCCCCTCCTGTAGCCACCCACTCCTTGGCAGCCAGGGCATTCTCCAGCATGTTGGGCGAGATTCAGCGTTGGACTCGGGCTTTTGGCGCGGGACTCGGAGTAGGTGGACGACTTTCATCGCCAGTAGTGTCCGAAACTGAAACTGGGATGAATTCAGATGGGAGGAATGCCAATAGTAAACGAACCAACTCACGGTCAGACGCATCAGCAGTGGCCTGCTTCTCATTCTGGCGCCCGAGGAAAGCATCTTGTACTGTGGCGGCGGATCGGTCTTCACGCCGCTGGAGAGCAGGGCCTTGTTCGCACTGAAAGAGAATCAAGAACAAACTTGTTCGAAATTGGAAAGCTTACCCAGTCGCCACTTGCTTGGGCTTAGCTGACTCCACCGCTTCCTCGGCCGATTTCCCAGCGCTCGTTTTACCCCCGACACCGGGGGCAGTGCGGTGGGAAAATAAAGGAAGGAAGCGCGGGTCGTCTGCGATTTCGGGGACACTCTCGATGTGCGCCCGAATCAAGGCCAAGATTTTGAGTTTTTTGAGGTCACCAGGCTCCAACCCCATCGCGCTGGCAATGCTCTTGAGCTCGGCCAAGAGCTTTTTATCGAGGGGACGGTCAGAGAGCTGAAGAGACGGCGTAGGTGTCGCCATAGAAGACAGAATTTTTGGGGGGCAGAAAGAACTTGGGGTGGTTGCCTTTAAAAAGGCGGGGCCATGATAAGCTCCTTCCGTAATTATTGCGCAATCATTGCGCCTGCATGTGGACATGAAACGACCACTTCGTCTCACCAGCAGTCCCCAGCGAGCTCCAGGCAAGAAACATCGGGATTTGGCGGAATTCGGTGTCAGTTGAGTTAATGGAGGTCCGGCGCTTTCCGCTGGTGATTGGCGAATATCGGCAAATACAACTTCATATGGACTTGAAACGCCTCTCCAGATTGCCCAGAGTTCTCCAGCGGTATACAGCGAAAGCCAGTGGAATTTGTTGGCGGACAAGAAGTAAGGAAGCCGCTGATTCCGGTGGTGATTGGCGGAGTTCGGTGGGTCTGATGGTATACATTGCTAAACAACGTCCCACCAGTATCCGCCAATGGCCGCCGGTAACCATCGGTGGCCACCGGCGGCCGCCAGTGGACTTCCTAGTTGCGAGCATATTACTCATGTCTACAACGTATTTGCGACCTCAATTCCACTCAAATACCCTCACGCTGCCAGATAGAATTGCTGAAAAATTGCTGGATCTTGGCTGGATCTATAGGGTGATTCGGAATGTCTTGAGATTGCGTCAGTAATAAGTATATGCACCAGCTGATACCGCGGGCACAGTCAATCAGGTTGATCTTGGAGTTCCTCCGTGCTACGCCGCAGTTAAAATGACGTCTTCAAGTTTCGGCGTTCGCTCTCTTAAAGGCCCAAGTTTTTGGCCACACTATATAACATCGGCCGCAGGCACTCAGAGGCCCCATGAAGAAACAATCTGTGTTCGTAGTCGGCGCCGGTGAGTATCGACTCAACATGTTCTTTTCTTGTAGCTCCACAATTCTGAATAGACGAACTGTTCATTGTTCAGGTGTTGTGGGGCTTTCAACAGCTATCCGAGTGCTGGAGGCCGGATACGACGTAACCCTCTTTGCAGAAGTCTTCCCCACCGATCCAAAGACCGTCAAGTACACTTCGTTCTGGGCAGGCGCCATTTGTAATCCAGGTCTAGGCGATTCACTCTCTTCTCGTGCGTCGTTTACACTCCATCGGACTCTCTTTGCCCTGAGATTGAGATTAACCAGGCCTGGAAAAGAAGACGATGCATATATTCGTGCGGATGGTCGAGGAAGATCCGAATGTGCCAATTGCGAGACATCCGGTCTTGGATACGCAGAGGTGGTATGTAGGACCTTATTACAACTTCCCTTCGATCCGCTCAGAACTCGTGTACATGTTTCATTACAGGCAAATCCAGAAGACCGCAAGCATGATGCCGAATGAAGAAGCTGTTTCACGACTTTCGTGTGCTAGAGCCAAATGAGCTTCCGGATGGCGTTGCCTCTGGGGTCACGTTCACCATCGTAAGCGCGCCGCTCGATACTTGACGAGGATCATTCACCTTCCCGCAGTTTTTTCATCGACGTCCCGCAGTATCTCGCTTACCTTTGGCATCGTTTCTTCTTCCTCGGCGGCCGCGCCTTCCGCTGCAAACTCGCCTCGCCTCTCCGATTTACTTTCCCCAACCACGCTACAGTTCGAGCCTGTTGGACGAGATGGAATCATCGCTGACACGACACCTGGCGTCTCATCCGTCAATTCCCGTGCCTTCGTTAACTGCACAGGACTCGGCGCGCGCTCTCTGGGAGGTGTAAATGGTAACCATCTGACGCGGCTTCGCAACCTTATTTTTGAGCGGCTGTGTGCATTTTTCAGATACAACAATGTTCCCAACCCGCGGGGAACCGTCCTTCTACGTGCGCCGTGGATTACTAGCGGCATTAAATATGCCTGGAAGAACGGCGACCTGACGTACATCATTCCGCGCGGAAGCGGGGTGGTGGTGCTCGGAGGCACGTTCCAGGTGGACGACTGGTATGTGTCCGAAAGGTTAGATGACTCGGTTTACTCAGTGACTGGTTGGAATTAGGCACCCATTCCCGCGATCAGAGATGGTGAAACTGATGAAAGAGCGCGGAAATTGCGGTGTGCCGCGACCTCCTCCCAATATCCAAGCGGGCCAATGGAGGGATCGACGACCTCGACGTGCTTGAAGAGTGCGTGGGCCTGCCGGCCTTCGCGGAAGGATGGTGTTCGCGTTGAGACAGGTTGGCTTGGTGCGCTCAGCCCAGTTAAAACAAAAGCTGAACTCACACTTCCTGAATATCACTTAGATGGCGATAAGAGATTTCCCGTGGTGCATAATTACGGGTGAGTCTGCGTAGTATTTTCATTTTTCTTTGCTCAGTGTTGGCAAAATCATAGGCATGGAGGATCCGGATACGAGAGCTCCTGGGCGTCGGCGGAGCTCGCCGTCGAGCTTTTGCAAACGGCGCTCGAAGGCTAATTTGCAGAAGGCCGGAGTTTTATCGCCAAAACGTGCTACGTTTCCGTTTCCGTTTGATCCTGTTGCAATGGAATTTCCTATATACCAATTGGATGAGAATGCAGAAAAGAAAAAAATTGAAGGACCAGATTGTCACCATACTTTTCCCTGAATCTGGTGAAAGTGAATTGTGAATTCAACGTTTGAACAGACATCTTGAGATCGCGGGTTGTGTGGTCAAGGCAATGTAAAGAAGGACGGAAGTATAGATGACGGAAAGGAAAAGTAGGACGGACTCGAACGAATTTAAATGAAACAGTTGATGTCAGCCGAAGCAAAAAGAACGGGAAGGACAGTGCCATGAACGCGGTGGAAATACCTCGGAAGTCTCGGGGTCCGAGTAATTTACGGAGAAGGATAATATAGTTGTCAATGAAGGTTCGAATAATTGGAATCGTCCAGGAGGGAACATCGGCGAACAGGGGAAGCCAGTAGAATGAAACTTGATATATATACGAAGCAGCGCGCACACAATAAGTACTCGAGCCATAAGTCCATGTGGTGGAATACTTACCCGAGAAGTCTCCGAGAGTCTTTTCCAGCGCCAACAGTCTCAGCGTTGGAGGATGAAATTCGTAGCCGCAAGAGAGACATCTTGGTGCCTGAATCTTTTGCGTCGAATATCAAGGAATTTGCGGGTTTGGGAGATTAGCCAAGGTCCGAACAGATCCGTCAGGAGTGTGAAGCTTAAAATTAACCCGAGAAGAATGAACTTGTGCCTTCCAGGAAGAACACCGAGGCGTCGCAGACCCGCAGCGACGTATATATTCTCTGAGCCAATGAGAGATGAAGCAAGTCACAAAACTATCATTGTTATTCGTGGAACTCTTACGGTGACAATCTCGGCTGCCACGGGCTTGCATGAGCGCGCACGGGCTTCTGCGGGCTGAGGCTTGACTATAAGTAGCTGCTGACATCACAAAACTAATTTTATTCGTGGAACTCTTACAGTGATAGTTTCGGCTGCCACGGGCTTGCATGAGCGCACACCGGCTTCTGCGGGCTGAGGCTTGATTATAAGTAGCTGCTCACATCTAGACGTGGAGGCAGTCCAAATCGACTCGGCAGAGTTGACATATATTCACTGATACTCAGTCTTGTCCACCTCACTGCAGAATCTCTCCAAAGCCATGGCATCTTCCGACCCCGTCCACGTATTCGACAGCCTGCGGGCCCAATCCAAATTCGTCTTCGCAGTCTGTAAGTCCCCTCATGTTTAAAGTCCACCAAAGATAATCTTGACATCAGTCTACCGCGGCCACTGGTGTCCCTTCTGCAGGGGCTGGCTCAGCAAGCTGGCAACCCTTTCACCCGCCATCATCGCGGCTGGAGGCACGCCAGTGATCATCACGGCCGAGGCTGAGAAATACCTCGACGACACGCGCGCGGCGACCAAGTACGACGGCAAGGCGATCGTCGACCCGGAGAACCGGCTGGCCAAAGAGCTCGATGCGCGGGGCCTCGTCCACGTCGCCATCAGCGAGAGGAGCGGCTACGATCACGGCATGGCACAGCCGGCACTGTTGGTGTTGAAGGAGAATGGCACTGTCCTTGAGAGTTGGGCGATTGTCCCGAGCACGGTAGGACGGGCCTTCGCCTACGTCCTTCCAGCACTCTTGCTGATCTCTGTGTAGATGAATCTGGGTGGTGCCAAAGACAGGCCAGTCCTCGACGAGGTGTGGGAGAACGTGGAGGCACAGCTCCATGGGAAGTCCAAGGTCCACAATACATATTCCACAGCTTGAATTGGGCTCTCAAGCTGGTTTGGCACAAGATCTTCGGATAGCGTGTGCATGAATTTCCACCATTTCTGTTGTATGTCACTACGTGTACTAGTACTATATTCATTCAGTGCTGGAGTTTCAGAATCTCTTTTTCTTTGCCGAGTGGTGATAACCAGTGATCTCCGCAGAAAGGGATAGAAATTAGAATCCTTTGAGGACTATGGTTACTTATCATCGTGTGCAGCAGCATCACCGTTTCAGGTCCTGATGAGCGGGAGGCCAAAACACATTGTTGTCACCTTTGGGGTCGCGGTTCTGGGGGCAAGACTTTGAACATGAAGATCATTCGTTACCGGTACAAAAAACCCAATCTAGGTCAAACGCTGTCTCGTCTTCGACCAATCCGAGTCACCGCGCGCACCCGGATGAATACCCTAAAACGATTGTCAGCTTACGGGAGTAGATGTGAGAGGGAAACGAACGGAACAGCTTACAATTGGAGGAGAGGGATAACCATACGAAAATGAAATGACACAGAAATTTAGATCGCGATTGTTGCAGATGAGGTACAGGAATGACCAACACGCAAGTAAGCGTCCGGAGAATCAGTGTCCGGACCTAGCGGGAGGAGGAGTACCAGGGGAGAAGCTCACAGGAAGGGAACACGACTTCCATCCTGGTGGTCATGCACCCCCGCCCAAAGCTCCCCTCATAGTGGTGGGGAGCAATTGTTGTCTGCGACCGCACAGAACTATTATGCTGCCGCTCGATCTGAGTGAGTGGCTGCCTTCTAGCAGCGACGATGATCCATAGGAAGTCGAGTGCGAAGTCTGCAAGTTCTGGTCGCACATTGCGTGCCTGACCCGAGAACAAGAAGACTGGAATGACCCCAAAGTCAGCTTCGTCTGCAAACGTTGCCAGGCTGAGAGAGCCCTCGACTTGTGAGTCTATCATCGTGAACTTTCAGAATTTACTGAATAATTTTACAGCTTTACTGAACGCCAGATCATCATGATGCCCGACCCAATATGCCAGACTGGAAGGCTCCCGGGGTGCTCTGGTACCCAGCGAGATTCATCGAACGACGAAAACAGTATGAGCGCACAGCTCGGGAATATGAGTTTGAGTGGCTGGAGTGCAATGATCGGACTCTTTTCCACTCGTCAGACGACTTGGATATACCACTGATGTTGCGGATATTTTACAGATCCCGAAAAGTGTGCGAGGAAATCAACGCGATCCTGGTTTCCGCGGCCCAGGTATGGTCTGCATTGAATCTAACTCATGTTCAATTCAAGATTCTGATTTTTAGATTGGGAATGTCCGCCTACCGTTCTACCTGAAACCCGATGACCCCGACCACAAGAATCTAGAATTGGAGGCTATATTCAGCGCTGCAATTCCCCACGTCGCCGAGATTCTAGCCACTTTCGACCACAATCATCCAGTCATTGAATCATTCATGCAGTTTTTGCCAACAAGAAGACAATTGATATTCACCGAGAAGCAGGTGACTGGATGCGCTCGCTGTGCTTGGTCCCTACACTTTAGATGGAGGCAGTACATGGAACCCTTGGGAAATCTGCCCAAACACGAGTTGCTTGCAGACATGCTCTAGCCCGAGCGACACTGACGGGTGATGGCTGTTGGATCTGCATTGTTCTAACTAAGTACTTGCAGTGCAGCACATCCTCGGAGAAGAGTTGAGTCTCGACGGTAGTATATTAAACGACCTGGCCCTCGGAGATGTAGTCCCTCGTTCCAGCGATGGACCCGAGGCTCTTGCGGCCATGTTTGCTGCGATACCGTTATCGGCAGCCCACAGTGGGAAGTGGGCAGCAGACATGCAACAGTTCAACGGTGCCCATTCGTTTTACGACCCCGATTTCTGTCCCCCGACCTTTCGCCGCTTGAATGGTCCCCAAGTGGAGAAAAAAACCAGTTCCACAGGCAGCGGGCAACAAGCCTGCAAAGCGGATGAAAAGTAAGTCGTTGGCTTCGAGAAGATCAGAACTGACCAACAACCCAGAGAAAGATTTATCATCTTCTATTCCCCAGCACAAGAATCCGCGCCGCAAGCTGGCTGGTTCGATTACAAAACTGGTTCAAGTCACAAAGTCCAAGAAAAAGTCTAGGTGAGCATATCTGTTGTGGTTATGAGTATAGTCGAATCACCCTTTTCCTTGCAGATATCCCGGTCACATCGACATTGATTCGGATGGCAACGCACTATGATATTATAAAATTAATTTATGCACCGATTGATTATGTTGTTGAGTTTTTGTTTTGAACACATGCTGCTTCATGAGAGAAGTGGGTACGCCGGCGAGTACACCGACTCGAGGTCAAACACGAGGTGCAACCTGCGGAATGCGGTGAACTCTGTGTCAGCTAGGACAAGGTTGAACCACAGATGAATTGTGATGTCCCGCCGTGGCAGTAGAACAACAATTGAGATTGGTAGCAGATGAAGTTACAGCGACTCAGGAGTGGTTGAGTCCCAGCGAGGCGAGGCAGCAGCGGTGAGAATGAAGTTAATTGAATAGCAGTCCATTCCGCTGTCCCGTAGTGGCAAGCGAAATTGAGTCAGGCATGGTGGGAAAGATAATGTCTAGTAGAAGGTAGAGTGCATGGTAGCATGCAGTGGCACCCTAGAGGCAACGGCAAACTTGCTGCGGTGCTGCAGCGGTAGCACAGCGGCAGTATGAAAGTGGTGCGGCAGTGCAGCGGCAAAGATCAAAGTGGTGCTGCGGCAGTCCCACGGTAACAGCGGCAATTTGCAGCAGCGGCAACGGCAAAGCGGCACTTTCACCGTGCCCCCTCTGCGGTGATCACAAGAATTGGAGTCTGTAGCCATCTCAGGCGTCTTTTCCTCTGCCACCGCCACCTCAATTACACATTCTCGTATCTTTCCGAAATTGTCGAAGCAGCTGAACTGGAGTCATCCTTGACGGAGTCAGAGAAGTGGGGTTACTTACTATACAGAGACTCGCAGTTATGCCTGTACCATGCACCTCATTGGAAACATACTACAGCCTCCGCAACAGAATCGGTGTTTTTTCGTCCAGCAATATTCAAGATAGGGTATGCATGAAGTTCTTATCTTTCTTCCTTGAATTTGCAGAACCTGCACCGTTTACCGATGTATCAGTAGACTATACCAAGCCTGTTCACTTCCTGTGGAACTGAGATGACAGTACTGTTATGGTGCGGGTCATCTAGCTGCCGCTACTTGATGCCCGAGATTGGGGATCACTTTCCGGGCCGAGTTTCACCTATATTTCTTATCCCTCTACCAAAAGTGTTTCTTTTGAGCATCCGAACAATTTGGGGGGGGCTGCCTGATTATGCAACCAGGTGGCTGTGCCCACAGGTGTTTCTTTCCTTCATAACACAATGAATACAACATGAATATATGTAAAACGATCTGCGCAACTTCGTGAAGTGAAATGGATGATATCCTCCAGCAAGAATTAAGTGTTTTGGCTAGCCAATCCCTCAATCCATGATCAAGCAAAAAAAATGATTAGCTAATCTGTTGTTCACAAATCTATCCGATATCATCACAATAGTTGCACCAATCACTTAGGAGTAAGGGAAGGTTTGTCTCATTAGAAGGACCTCTACACACTGGTTGGGAGATTCAAGATTTTCAGCACAATTTATGGTGAAAAATGTTGTTTGTTTTTCAGGCATTTTTCACTGAAAAAAGCGGTGAAAAATTCAAATCTTTTTCACCTCTTTTGAGCTTCCTTTTGAATTTTTCACCTCGGACTCACAAAATAGTGAAAATGTTTTGAGTTTTTCACTACCTTTTTCAGTGAAAAATGTCTGAAAAACAAACAACATTTTTCACTGTAAATTGTGCTGAAAAACTTGAATCTCCCAACCAGTGACATGCTCAAATATTTGTGGAATTCTTGCCCCAGAAGCCACCCCAGAATAAGGCCACAAAGAATTGATTGGTTGGCCAACAACATCCCTGTGATTACTAACAGACTCTATATTAGGGGAAGTCAGAGTTGTTGATTCCCAGTTGATTCACGGTCGATTCAGGAAGTGAATCTGATTCGATTCTATGCTTTGAATTGAATGAGAATCGAACGGTAACTGTGACCGACCCGATTCTGAACTCGATTCTGGGGTTGATTCTGGACCATCAAACCGTGCTGCATAAGAATCAACCCAGAATCGACGAGTTCCTCCTCCAGAGGAGGAACTGCATAGAATTGAGTGAAAAATTGATTCTGGTACAGTCGATTCTGAGTCGATTCTGAGTCGATTCTTGCTCCAGAATCGAATCTTGAATCGGATTGAGAATCGACTCAGAATCGAGGACTCTGACTTCCCCTATTGATACTTACTTGTTTGTCATCAATATAGAGTATCTGTCACAGAGACTAAGAAAGTTGGGGGTGAGCCTCTCCACTAGGTTCAGAACAAGCCGCCTTCTCAGCATCACATGATATTCATGTGCTTCGCAGCGAATTCTGAGAGGGAGCAACCCTCTCTCACACCGGCAAGCCGGTGACTCTTGGAGAGAGGCTTGGTACAAACTGCCAAAAAAGAATGGTACTCAAACCGATTTTTCGCAGCCATTTCAAATCATATCCTCGTGATGTTGCGTGATAAAATGTTTATTCGATGTCCCCGCAGACGTTTCCAAGCTCAGATTGAGCAGATAGCCCAAGGTTATTGCAGTGTGTTCAATCTTTGCACAGGAAGATGCCCTTCCAATTTACATCAGACAAAACAAGTTCATTTAAAATTTGGTAGATTTTATGGGCTCAATAGACTCAGAGGGCAATTTCTGGAAGGTTTCTCACCAAGGTCTATGCTCATAACTCCTTTTTTCATGCAGGAAATATAATTTGTCCAACCATGATGGGTGTGATCCTCTGTGACAGGTGTGACCCCGCACGTTGTCCTATTCGTGCGCAAAGGAGCCTTTATACTGCGACAACAGTACCCTGTGCAGGCAGCTCGCACTGGGGAATGGAGGGTGGCGACGCGCTGCAGCTGCGTAAATACTGTACAATTTCATTCAATTCAGCATGGGTTGTGACCCGTGACCCAAAATACCGGCTCTATTACACACCGCTCCTTTCGTACGGGGAGTAGCAGCCGAAGGATTCGGCACTTCGGCACCCAACAAATTTTGGTGTGACACCTCCAAAAACTCGGCATTCAAGACCAAAATTTCGAAAATTCTGCCTTTGTTGTACCTCCACAGGAGATTTGGCCCCAATGTCACACATTTTACATTCGGCACTGGGCGTCGTGACCCGTGACCAAGACCAAAATTCATCGCGGCACAGGGGGTGCATGATGCGTGACCGCCGAATTGAATGAAATTCTACAGTATACGCAGAAAGTTAACTAATCTACAGTTTTCAGTCAGCATGACGTGCAGCATGAAGCCAGAGGAGATAGACTCACTGGTCGCGGTCGCGGCCAGTGACCACCGTCGACTCGGCGTCGAGCTTCAAGCCTCAATCGACAGCGAGACGGTGTGCTTCACAGTGGATGAGTCAATCCTGAGGTCTGAGGCGCAAGAATCGTCAAGAGGAGACTGTGGAGATAATTGTAAGAGCAGATCATGGTATGTAGTGAGGAATGATTTGTACAGGTTTGGTCCAACACAGCTTTCTTCCTTTTCCGGAACCGCGTCCCTCAAAACTTGCTCAAAACTGTTAAAGTCGAGGTCGCACATGCAGGTGAGTCGTGGAAAAGTATATTCGGGGCGCAGGGAACTGGCGCAGGGGAATACAAAGGACTACTGAAATATACGAATATAGGCCGAATATAAGGAGGAAGCTGTGCAACGGATAGGGGGGGTAGGTAAGGTAACCGGGCGACGTCGTGCGCGACGATCCTATTTCCAACACTCCCACTGAGCGTTGCGCGCGACAAGCCGACAAACTCCCACTGGCGCGACGGCGTCGTCGAGTTCCATCCAAAGAAACAACACACCAAACTAAATCTCATTCCATCCATCCATCCATCTCCATCATTCTCCTCCAGCTGGCATGACAGCCTTCATTCTGGAGTACGCGCAGTCAGCGTCGGTTCGCAGGGTGCCTCGGCGGCAGTCGGTTCGTTCGGGCTCGAGTCGGACAATACAGCCACCATGGCTGCATTCGGCACTCGTCGCGGTTCGCTCGAGTCGGACAACACTAACCCCATCCTGGAGCTAGCGTTCGGCACTCGGTTCAGTTACGGTTCGGTCGGCAGCGGCAAGCAACACAGGCGCTCCGGGTTACGGTTCGGTTTCGCGGCACGGGTATCGGTCGATGACGAGTATGTGCGGTACGGGGAAGTTCGTCCGTCCAGTCGAGCACTGGAGATGCCTCACAACGAGGGCTTCGGGGTACGAGGTCGCGCGAGGGGGGAAGTTCGAAGCAGCAGCAGGCAGAGGCCAGGGCCGGGGCCCATAACCTGTTAAAGTCGAGGTCGCACATGCAGGTGAGTCGTGGAAAAGTATATTCGGGGCGCAGGGAACTGGCGCAGGGGAATACAAAGGACTACTGAAATATACGAATATAGGCCGAATATAAGGAGGAAGCTGTGCAACGGATAGGGGGGGTAGGTAAGGTAACCGGGCGACGTCGTGCGCGACGATCCTATTTCCAACAAAAACCATCTTGCGCTCAAAGGGCCTCATGGGGCATCTTGCAATCAAGTTTCTCGCTTCTCGGACTCGCAAGCTACTGCCAGGGACTCGCAAAGTACTCCATCTGCTGCTTCATCTCTCATTGGCTCGGAGAATATGTACGTCACTGCGGGTCTGCGACGACTCGGTGTTCTTCCTGGAAGGCACAAGTTCATTCTTCTCGGGTTAATTTTAAGCTTCACGTTCCCGTCGGATCTGCTCGGACCTTGGCTAATCTTCCAAACCCGCAAGTTCCTTGATATTCGACGCAAAAGATCCAGGCGCCAAGATGTCTCTCTTGCGGCTGCGAATTTCATCGTCCAACGCTGAGACTGTCGGCGTTGGAAAAGACTCTCGGAGACTCCTCGGGCATTCCACCACATGGATTTGTGGCTCGAGTATTTATCGTGCGCTCGCTGCTTCATATATCTCAAGTTTCATTCTACTGGCTTCCCCTGTTCGTCGATGTCCCCTCCCGGACGATTCCAATTATTCGAACCTCCATTGACAACTATATTATCCTTTTCCGTTACTCGGACCCCGAGACTTCCTAGGTATTTCCACCGCGTTCATGGCACTGTCCTTCCCGTTCTTTTTGCTTCGTTCTCAGGTTAGGCTGACATCAACTGTTTCATTTCAATTTGTTCGAGCGAGTCCGTCCTACTTTTCCTTTTCGTCATCTATACTTCCCTCCTCCTTTACATTAGCTTGACCACAGAGCCCGCGATTTCAAGATGTCTGTTCAAACGTTGAATTATCCCCTCAGTTCACTTTCACCAGATTCGAGGAACATTATGGTGACAATCTGTTCTTCCAATTCTTTTCTTTTCTGCATTCCCATCCAACTGGTATATAGGAAATTCCACTGTAACAGGATCTTTCACGTGCGGTTCTCGCGCGCAAGCGCAGTGGTTTCTATACCAATGAAACAGGGCTTCTGAGGGATACTACAGCACTAGATATCGACTGGGATATTGTCGGCGACGCCCCGGTAAGTTTCTCAATCCCTACTGTATCGACAAACTTCCCACTCGCAATTTGTGCCCATCAGGTATGTCATCCACCAAGTATGCAAGCTTATTACCGTACATGTTTGCCATTGACACCACGTGGCGGTTGATCGGGCGTCTTCTTTTCCCGGGTGGTTTGCTGAAAACGAGCTATGGAACCGGCATGGTTCAAATTAGTCCGATGCTTTCCCCCAAAGTTTCAGTGCCTCTCTGATAATTACCCTGGACCTTCCTTCCTTGGTCTCAATCTTCAATCACATTCACCGTCTTCCGTCTGCGATTTCTTGCCTCGAGTATCATCCATCAAGAACTCCGGCATCCTTATATTCCTGCGTGGGAGCCCAAGAAGCGGCGGTGAGCTGTATGTGGATTTTGGTATATCCGGTCGGAAATAATGAACTTCTCCCTAGATCCTCAATGTTTGCAAGGGTCAAACGCAGGGCGAGTTTTCTTCCGGACGACCCTGTTGTCGATATGTTACTGTCTGAGAGTCCGAGTCAGAGTGGGAGTGTGCGCACTACATTGTGATCCCTCACCCCTCACGGACGTTATGGCTCGAAGGTTCTATTGCAACTTGTGGTGCGGTTATCTTTCATGCGCCGGTACTTCCATCTAACTGGGCCTCTATTTGGCCTCCCCCCCGACCGTCACAGTACCTACCGCCTGTCCGGATTCAACCGAACTCAAGGAGATATCATAGTAAGGTTGGTCACGGGTACAACCGCGGGTACCACAAGGCCAACCCGCACCCGTACCCGCCAAAACCGTACCCGGCGCGGGTCGGGTACGAAACCCGTACGGGTAAACCCGCGGTTCCTCAACCACCCGCGGGTTCCCCAACCCGTCAGGTTTACCTGCGGAAATCAAGCAGAAAATCAGTGTATTCTGCGCTGGTGAATGCAACATGACTACTTCTCCACACTCTCAACATTGTTGTCACTGTCTAGCTGAATTATCTCGGATGGCTTGCCCTTCAACTCCGCTGGCGTCAACCAATTCCTTGATGTAAAGGAGGTTTTCTGGTCTGAGGAGCCCAGGCATATGTGACGTTGAAACGAAGGGCCTGGCATAGGGTTGCGAGTGAGATGGAGCAGGCGATGGCCATGCGAGAAGACGTGTTCGACCGCGAGGAACAAAAACCGCGGGTTCACGGGTCGGGTGGACGGGTTTTACGGGTTCCACAACCCCTTAACCCGTACCCGTACCCGCCATACGCCGGGTACAAACCCGCGGGTAAACCCGTATACCCGTGACCAACGCTATGTGAGAGTAAAGACTGACATAGTTGATGATTGAACTGAGTATATAGCAGACACTCAACCTACTACAGCCAGAATCAGGCTGTATAACATTAAAGGAGGTCAAAGTTTGGGTGATACCTTCATTCTTGATTCTTGGTTCAGGATTGAGGGTGTATAATCCACAATTTTGAGGAATCACCAAAAATTGATCAAGGGAAGGCAAATTTTGTTTAAGAAAAAAATAGACCCACTGTTTTCTCACAGGACTAGAAGAACTCATAACCTCCAAGATACTTTGATTCATGTTTCGAGCAGATCTCAAGACTCAGATCCACATCTTCAGTGCAGCATTGTTAATAACAGCCTAGATGTCTTCAATGAGCAGTGCAGTGAAAGGCAAGCCACAAACAATAAAGACCAAGTTGCTAAGCTGCAATCATTTCAACAGATGAACCGCATCACCAAAAAGTACTGACTGCAAGGACTTGGGTCTAGTTCAGAGACAAGATGAACAAGTTCAGACTGGAGTCAAGCCACAGACTGGCTTTCTGAATTTCTCATGCCCAAGAATCACAGCCATATAAGGTACTGTATTATTCCACTCAAATCAACATGGGGTGTGATGCGTGACCTATTTTGGCAATTCAGCATTTCGACAACCACAAAATTTCTGTGTGACACCCGAAAAATTTCGATGTTCGAGCCGAAAGTCTCTTGTTTTTTGCACCTGTTCAACCGTTTCGCACAATTTAGGACCTGCATGACCACCTGGAGGTTTGACAAAGGCTAGTGTGACACGTGACCCTGGCCAAAATTCGTGGTTGGTGGGGACCAGCATCGGCCGATCAGAAAGCGGCAGCTTTGTTGCTGTTTGGCTCGCTGGAGCGGTCGGTTCCCTTTTTGAATAGGTTAAGGCTTTTTACCCGCTGCTTCAATCCCTTAGCACCAGAGAGAAAGTCATCATTAAATTAGCTATAGAGTACCGTAGTCAGGCCAGATTTTTTATTTTGAACTGATAGCCAAAATGATACAGAACTCGCCGGAAGTTGACATATTTCCGAAGCCCAAGGTCGAAACAAAAAAAATCTGGTCTGATAGCGGGGTAGGGTGATTAAAACCCCGCCGCTTTTACTGCAGGATTCAGACGATCTACAGGGATTTGAAGAAGCCTTAGCCATTTTGCGTAAGCGTATCAAACGCGTACGGTCACTTCAGTGACAAGTGTGACATTCAATATTCAGGAGACGCGTTTACCTCCCAGCCCGACTTTGAGCTTTCTGGCTGCCTTCCAGCTACTGCTTTCATCCACCACACTTTCATGCATTGTTATACCGGCCGGATATTTACTTTCCCATGCCTCGGCCAACCGCAAAGCAGACATCTATCGCTAATGCCCGAAAACATCTTTCATCGAGGAACGAGCCGAACGACGCCGAAAACACTCTTCCGGATGATCCTATTGATGACCCGGACCCTCCCCCACCACCCTCGCGTCCGAAGAAGACTCTGGCTGCGCAAATCACCGAGAAGGATCAGCGGATCCACGGAGCAGAACAATCTCATTTCCGAGCTCAATGGACAACTTTCTGACCTCCGGAATGCCCTTGACGCCTTGCAACTCGAACACGACACCCTGCTAGATAAACATCAGACTGAGCTGGCGACGAACAGGCTAAAACGAAAGGCTCAGGCTGGCCAAAGCGACTCACTGTACGATGAGCTCAAACGACGGCGTAAACGGATCAGACGACTGGAACGCGAACGGGACGCGACAAAGGACAATAAGATCGCTGGGATTTCGGTCCTGAACTCTACCCTAGACGATAAAACCGCGCGCATCACGAAACTGGAGCTGGATCTGGCTTCAGCTTCCACCCAAATACATTCCCGCGACATTCTCATCCATTCGAAAGAGTCAGCCATCCGCGCGGTGAACTCGACCTTGACAAATACTCGAAAACGGCTATATGCTGCACAGAAACAAACCGAACGCGCTCAAAAATCACTGAAAGATGTGCGACGCGCCTATCGAAAGATCCGGATCTGGAATCCCATGGAGAAGGGCCAATATCATGCAGTCTCACGACAGCTTGCACGCAATCTCACGTATGCCGGATGTGCAGCTGGAAAGATTGCGTATGCCGTGAGGAGTTGTGCGGATGCATTTGGGGTGCAGATCCGCCGACATCGTTTCATGGATGCCCGAACTGTAGGGCGCGCGATAGACGAAGGCGGGAAGTATGGTGAGCTGCAGCTGGCCCGAGAAATTCTGGGCGCAAAAGGTAGTCTCCGTATTCAAAAAATTGTCTTTGGTCTAATATTTGTGGCCAGGCTTTGTTGAAAACTCAGACGGCACGACTCACAAAGGAGTGACTGTTGAATCCCGCTCCATCACACTCTTGGTACCTTCCTACGAACCCGATATCGATGATACCGACGAATCAACCTGGACTCATCGCACACGACTCTTGGGTGTGGAGCCGGCACTCGACCATACAGCACAGCGCCAATTTCACGGTACACTTGAAATAGCCGAACGGATCGCAGATACGTACAATAGGAGTCCGCTTGCAGTCCAGGAGAGGCGGGTGATGGACAAGAACGAGTATTGGAGGAAAAAGCTGGGTGAGGGTAAAGACCACGCGGCAGACGGCAAGAAAGGGTTCCGTTTCTCTGAGCAGCACAAACGCGACATCATCATTCGAGACCTCGGCGCTGCAGCAATGGACAGCATCGACTTGGACACTACCTCCATTCTCCTTACCATGCTCGACATTACGAACGATGTTTTGATGGCCGAGGGTAAACTCTCTGAAGCAGATTGGAAGCATTGTAAGGTTCGCTTTCATATAAACTTGAATATTCTCTGATAATGCGATCAGATCAACAGAGGCACGTTCCACATTGGTTGAAGAAGTCCTTGAACGACGACTCGGAGAGCAAGAATTCGATAAACTCACCGCCGAGGAGCAGTGCAATAAATGCACACACGTCTTTGGTGGCTGTTGCTGCCACAAAGATCTCAATGTCGTCAAATACGGTTATCGTGCTATCGAGCGTATCTATTCTACTCACAGTCTTCCGCCACCAGTCCTTCTCGCAAACAAGGCCAACACGGCGACAATTATCCTCAGCACCGATGATCCCGATAACCCCGCAGCACAGCATGCAATCGAAGCGAGTAGTGCTGGCGCTATCAAGCTGCTTCAATTGATTGGGGCTCTCTTGCGCCACAAGGATGGGGAAACGCGGGTACCAGGACAAGTGCCGGATCTTTATGCGAGAACGCAAACTGGAGCTCTACAACCTCGATGAGCCTGGTACCTTTCCTGACGTATCCAACACTCGGTACGGCTGCTATACCTACGCTGCGGCAGAGGTGGTGTGTTTCCATGGACTGATACAGGAACTCGTCACGGAAATTGTCCTCGGAAAGGCGAAGTCTGGTACCTACAACCACGTGGAGAAGAATATTCTCAAGGGTCTCAATTGTGCGGTCACGATGACTGAGCTCGTTGCGTTGGCGCTCTACGGTGCTTCGGTGTCTTGGCCTTATATGGCGATGGTTCGCGGAACAAAGGAAAAGCCGACAAACCTGCTCTCATTGACCGAACTTCACAGAAAACTCCCAATCTTCTGTGCGAACATTGCGAATAATCCCCATATCCTCCTTGATGAGACAACACCGCTCGAGCAACTTACAATTGACGGTCTGCCATTCCGTGATGAGTTCTTGCTTACGGCAATCACCCAGATCCAGCGCGAGCTCCCGAACCTCCTCCTTACGATCACCAGCATGTTCTCCGGCTGCGAGACAGGATGGATTCAGTTTACACCCGAATTTCACGTTGATGGTACCTTTGATTGCCTGACTCCGGAACAACGTGCAATTGTCTTCATCCCTTCGACAAACGACTGTAGCGAGGGCATGCTCGGGACATATCGTGTTCATATGCGGCACCATCCCAACAGCACCGCTCACTTATTTTCTAACCAAACTCGGGCCGAGCGCAACAATACGGAAGCCTTTATCAAGAAGTGCTGTGACGCGGCGGTGGAAAAGTATGTGATGAGGGAAGTTCGGAAAGATGGCACCAGCGGACGTCGGGCGAAGTTCAGGCGTGCATGGGCAGCACTCCAGCGGGAGAAGGCAGAGAAGGCCACGAAGCGACGAGAGAAGACTGCATCGCGGAAGCGATCCGCGGCTGCTCGGTTGGCGTCCACCGCTCTCGAGTTTGATGTCGCGAAGATCAAGGCCATGTCATCGGCGTGCTTGAAAGACCAGCTGCACGTCTACAAGGACGTCTTGAAGGACGAGGAACTTGTGGGCAAGCTGTGGAAAAACATGGCGACTGTAGCCGTGCGCAGAGAACTAGTCCTGGAAGCTCGAGGACGGGAACTTGCGAAGCGGTATGTGATTAGAATCAAATTAATCACCGCTCATTCTCTTGTCAGAACTACGGTCACATCCACACCTTCTGATGGCATTAATCCCACCACTGAAGACATAGTCGTCGAGGAGTATGGGTTCTCTCAAGAAGATGACCGTGATTGGGAAGACGTGGACAGCTAATTTATTTATTTTCGTTGTAATTGCAATTTTTACTGTGGGGCTGAACATATATGAACAAAATAAAGATTTTATACTGCGAAACCGAGTCAATACAGTGCGTGTGGAAGCCGGAACACGAAGGAACATGGAAACACTTACTTGTAGCGGTGCATAAACACGGTCAAACATGCCGCTTTCCGATCGGCCGATGCTGGTCCCCATGGTTGGCATAGGCACACGGCGCGGAGGGCCAGTTCAGGTATCTGCCAAGCTCGAGCCGGACTTGACACAAACTGCCAAAAGAATTTTTCCAGTTCCGGCACAGGACAGGGCTGCTATAAACTTTGTGTTAATTCAACTTACTGCTATTTGCGGAACATAAGGCGTGGATCAAAATTTCATCAAAAACGATGATTTTGACTGTTTTCCATATATCTCTTTCGCTTCTTTACCAAATGCCATGAAACATTCTCCAATCAAATTCCACACCTACTTTACAGTGCATAGGCTGGCCAGAATATTTATTTTCTCTTCTGATCGCTTGGTAAGCAGAATCATGTGATCGCACACTGTAACCCTGTCCTGAAGGAAGAACAAGTTAGAATGATGTAAATATTTACTGGGGGATTCCTTATTACATTCCTCAGTGCACTGTGTGGTTTTTTTACTGAAACATCCATTGATTGCAGCACATATTGCATGCTGACCGTGGAACATTTATCTGAGCGCTTATTTATATGTTTTACGGACAGTGTTTAGCACAAAAACCACCCAGTGCACTGGAGGATATATAAAAGAATACCATATCTCAAATTAAGGCTCCCAGAATCTGCTCTTCTTTCGGAAAAGGGTTTACAGTGTACGATCACATAATTTTGCTTACCAACTCATCACAAGGCAAAATCAATATTTCGACCTGCCTATGCACTGTGAAGTACGTGTAGAAATCGATTGGAGGATTGTTTTTGATGAAATTTTGATCTGCGCCTTATGTTCCGCAAATAGCAGTAATTGCGCGAAGAGGTCACTGCATGAAAAATTGCAGGTTCGCTTTTTTCGATCAATTTATGATTGTATTTACAAATCAACAACCAGTATGAAACCATATGACTCGTTCACAGGTGAATTCTTCGGGACCTTTACGAAAAATTAATAGGATATGTTGATACGCATTAGCTTGGTGGCTTGAAATTTATACGCAAGGAATTTGGCCGACACTCAGATCTGGCGAAAACACTGAGCATACATTAACACCAAAGAAGAATGGGGAACATACTTGTACAACCACTGTGCGTGCAGCTGAGCATCGGAGATGCCAGTGCGTGACTCGATGGCCGAGCATGTGTCCCCGGACACGATAATATATGTCTGAGGACATCCGCTACCCCCACTGAGGCAGAGAGTTTGGCCAACACTCAGATCTGGCGAAAACACTCAGTACATTTGACATCAACGGTAATAGGCGTTCAGAACATACTTGTGCAACCACTGTTAATCGCGGGATTCAGTGCGTGCAGCTGAGCATCGGAGATGCCAGTGCGGGACTCTATGGTCGAGCATGTGTCTCCGCTCACGACAGTATATTTCTGTGGACATCCGCTACTACCCCTGCTGAGGCAGAGAGTTTGGCCAACACTCAGATCTGGCGAAAACGCTCAGCACATTTGACATAAACGGTGAAAGGTGCTCAGAACATACTTGTGCAACCACTGTTAATCGCTGGATTCAGTGCGTGCAGCTGAGCATCGGAGATGCCAGTGCGTGACTCAATGGCCGAGCATGTGTCTCCGGATACGACAATGTATGGCTGGGTGCATGGATTACTACCGTTGTTACCGGTTGCACCGCAGTCATTTGTGCCAGTAAGAAGGTTCTTGATCGCTGTCGAATCTACTGCTGGCTGAATGCATTATCAGCAACAACGTAGATTCGGATTGGCCAGCGACTTGCCATATGCCTGCGAGGCATCCCTGCAAAAGAAACCGTTAGGTTGAATTTGGACTTGGGCGAATGAATGGCCTACCAAAGCATGACCCCATCAAAGTTGGAATACCCCGCGCGAGTTGCAGCCGCGATAGAGCCCAAAGTTGACGCAGATATGTATTCACCAGCGTTTGCGGCCCTTTTATATCACACAATTTGAAGTGAGAGCATAGACGAGACTGGGATGATATAGCAACCTATGAAAACTTTGACGTTGGGATTCGGGGCTCCTCTTGCCCAGGTATTTCAGGTGGCAAAGTTCCAGTTCTAGCAAAGCAGATAAGGCAAGTTCCCCGCAAGTATGAGAGGGCTTACGGCAGAAGGGTACGATTTCACCCCCCTGTTTATTATTTTTCTCATCGTCAGTACAAATATTCATGAGTGGTTGAATTGCTTGCCAAAAGTTACTGTTGCATTACAATGGTTAGAGGTGGTATTTCGGGGCAGCTGTCTCTTACTTGTAGAATTGAACATAGACAGCGTCGAACCATACAGTGTTGAGGGCGGTCCCGACCCATGCGTCAGGGAAAGGGCACTGCGGAGCGGCCGTGATATAGTAACTGGCGATGCTATTGAAATTTGCATGTTCAACCTCCGGAATACACCCGCGGTTTGCTGGCACCCGCCCAGCGCGTGCGAATGCGCACCGCGAACGCAGCGTATCCAGTGTTGGTGCCCGATTCGATATCCAAATCAACCCTGAGACAAGCCAGAATCAAAGGCCGAAAGTTGGGAAAGAATGTGGCATACCCATCGAGAACCGCGGCACCGAAAGGGCGGTGAGAACCCGAGCCGCCGAGGAAGTTGTTCCAGATGGTATCTGCGAAACTCGTTGCGGCCGAGTCCGAGGCGAAGCGCGCGGTCGTAGGGCTCCCACCGCCCAAGCTCAGCGTCACGAGCTTACCCTTTGCCTGGCACGCTTGAATCCCCGCAGCCAAGGACGCGCAGTTCCCAGTGACACCATTATCGTTGCAGATCTGGGTAACAGGTTTAGCTTTCGAAACACACTGTGGGGAAAGGAATTTTCATTTCCAAGGCTGAGGTCAGGGATTCCGCCACTGAAACTATCGACAAACCCAATGGGGATGACATCGATGCAGGTGTCCTGAGACAATTAGTCTTGGTCAATGCAACATATTATAGAATGCGAGCACCTGGCTGTAGTTCGAGATTGTCTGTTGCCAGTTGGAGACGTCGCTGTCGTGGGTTACCCCGTACGAATTTTGGCGTAGGAGAAATGAATAACTGAACGTGGAAACAACGAAATCTACATACCCCAATAGACAACCAACTAGACAGTGACGCGACGTAAATTGCGCGAAGAATGCGACAAGAGAGTAATTGTCAGCGCGGGTGGGGTCGTACGCAAACGCCGTGACGGTGCTGAGGACGAGGGCGGAGAAAACACTGGAGGAGAGCCTAGATATGTTCAGAACCGTGGAGCGGATGAGGTAGATAGCGGTTCTTGAGCCCTCTCATACCTTTCTTCAGTCCAAACTGGGCTCGATCCCTCAGATATGCAACAGGGTGGAATTCGCCCGACCTGTTTCTTGGTTCATTGCTCCATGGGCCGCCTCATTACTCGGCTTTAGGAGAATCGGTGTGGGGGATTGCAGTGTTTACCCAGAATTTTCTATGATACCGGTGCGAACTTGAGGTTGGGTGATTTTTATTTCATTCGATGTCTGAATTGATTGGCCCACGGTACCTCTAACAGATTCTGTTTCACTGGTTGGATATCTGCCTTCGACGGTCGACCCCGATCTAATCACCACTAGGGGTGCTCAATTCTTAACTCGCCCGTCCCGTCCCGTCGAATAATTAATTAATACAAGCGCTCGCCGGCGCTTCGCGCCGGCTCCCACTTCTGCCGGAATGATAGATTAAAAGCGGAGTTTAAAATGGCTTCAGACAGACAGACACACGTAATTTTAATAAAGGGGTGATTGGCTCGGAACAAACAAATTTCAAACTCCGCTAAGCCTAAGCATTTCCGGCGGCCCACTGACCGGCCCTCTGCCCCACATTCACCAAATTTGAGTAGCGCCGCAGAGCTAAAATGTGTTATAGACGGTATGGGATCCATCGCGGGCAAAGAAAAAAATATCTCATCGAGTTGCACTCCATTTGTCTTCCCGACGTTTTCGGCTTGTTAACAAATGTCATGTAATTTTCTCTGGGCAGATCTTTGGCCCAGGAACTTATATGGGAATTTATTGATCATATTCATGGCTCGAGCAGCATGTTAGAGGTAGGAAACAGCGAGAGGTTGCCTTGCAACGTGGCGGAGTTTGAAGTTTGTTTGTTCCGAGCAAATATTAATTGATTATTCGACGAGACGGGACGGGTGAGTTAAGAATTGAGCACACCTACTGTGTCCATTTAATGTTGCCGCAAACTCCGACTCGGTCGGGCAAAGTCGACCTCCGAGTCGATGATTGAGTCAAGTCGAGTCGGCTTGATGAAGTCGACTCCCGTCGACTCGGGAGTCAAATAAGTCGACTTTGAGTCGACTTAGTCGACTTGAGTCGGCTACTTTGAGGCTCCTGGATACTGAGAAATGAAGGGCTGCCTCATAGCTTGTCAAACCCACATTTCTATGTTGTTCCCAAGCATATAACTGAGATCTACGCTTAGAATTGCCTGTAAATGTGTTTTGGCTGCCTCCATATGTGATATGGTATTGATTCAGCTCCTTTTTGAGAGCATGGGTATCCTTTCCTATTATTGTGATTCATATAGCTCCGATGAACTTGGGACTCAGCCTCCAACCGTGTGTGAGATTGAATACTAGAATATCCCAACATATACAACTTTGATACGTGATCGCTTGTCAATTGCATACCCTTGCGACGGATTCGCTCCGAGGTCGACTGAGGTCGACTCCATATATAAATTCAATTCTGTTACATCATTGTGAGTATTGTAACTGGTTTCAGTTCCAGATTCCTCGCTGGTTGGCTGCCAAGTCCAGGGTTTTGTACACTTGTAACACTTATTAGGCTCGTTGTGAATACCATATCTATTCAAACACAATAAATCTCTCCTCAAAAAATGGATCCAAGTCTGCTGTTTCGTTTCCTTCGTTCTCTGTAAGCTTTTGTACGGTATTTTACCACAGACTCTGAAGCATGCACAATTTGACACTTAAAGTGGGCGAGCACATTGATGGAGCCATGTTTGCAATATGGCAACATGGGTCCCACCTGTAGACCCAACCAATGAGCACATGAGTTGACAGTGTAGAGTGGGCGAGTGTACCAGACGTGCACATTTGCCTGAGGTCCAAAAGAGCCGAGTGTGAGAGATCTTTGAACGTTCATCCTCTCATGAACATTTAATCTCTAAGTGTGGCATGAAATCTGTCTCTGCAGGTGATATGAAATCTGAGAAATTGATTATCCAACTGAAATCATTCATTGTCGTATCTGGCCACTCGGGTCATTGCCCGTTAAGATGCCATTCGGCCACTTCCTCTGATCCTTATCTTATCCAGCCACTTGGGTGGTTGCCTGTTCGGCAAACCTCACACCTTATACAAGGCAATGTTCTTCGCCTGCCGAACACAAATCCTTATCTTGGGAAAATTGCCATGCTTCTCACCAGCAACTTCATATCATGTGAAAATGTCTGATTCATGTGAGGTGGAAGGATGGAAGGAAGGTGTGTTTTAACTGCAGCAGTCCCATGTAGGAACATAGTGGGGCCGTCGATATATGCATGTTGTGTCAATGTGTGCTAACACTAGTCCCTTTAGCGTTGTGACACCAAACAACGGAACCGTATTAACCCCATGTTGATGGAAGCGTTGCAGATGCTCAAATTCATGTACAAGAAATCTCAGCTCAATTTCATGGCCGATTGGCAATCTGCCCCCATTGTTGCTGAAGAAGAAGATTGGCTGCGCACCTTGGCATCGAAATCGGGTGGCGAAGATGAGGAAGCAATCCGGAAGGAAGTTTTGGATAGCTTAGACTTTGCTGACACTGTGTTTCCTGAAATGCCGGAGGAGGTGTGATGCATACTTATATAACTACTTCGCTTCAAGTTATGTGTGTAATTGTGTGTAATCGAGCAGTGTTTATCTTCTTATGATTGGTTGATTGCGGATGATCAGATCGATCAGATCTCCCAGTGACAATGGCGTCGAGCCGGATCGAGGTGGAAAGAGGGACATTGAACCATCAACAGCACCAAACAAAACTGATCAAATGGGTTCGAGCGAGATTGAGTGATATTGAGCGAGTGCGAACTTCATCAAATATTCTATCTTGTATATGGTACAATCACCGTCCAATTTTCTCACTATCTGCGCAACACCTGTGTTTTTCCCACATCATATTCTGCTGCACCGGCCAACCTGGAATTTGTTTGAATGTGGCACGTGTTTTGGGATCGGATTTGGTTGATGGCGTCTCTTCTTCTGTCTCTCCCATGTCCTTCACCCACCCACTTCAAGCCAGCCCATCCAGTCCACAAGAAGCATTTCACAAAAAATTGAAGATACCCTCCCAAGCTCACGACTTCGGTATCTGGGTGATTTCTTCCAAGCTCTTCTTCACTCGCATGGCCTGCACCCGGAGCACTCCACTCAAGCTCGAGTCGGTCAAAATCCAAGCTTTCAAGCTTTTCAAGATGTGTCTGCACATAGCTCTCCCTGTGTACTTCAATGGCAGTCTCTCGCCGCCTCAAGAAGTCTCAAGCTAGATCTGATTCTCGAGAACAACCTCAAGCCTCGCAAAGAATGGTTACGAGGACCGGGCACGGACGGCACTGAACGCGGGGCGGGAGTGGGTGATGGTGTACTGGTGGATCTTTTCTCCCTCAATACAACCGGAATATCAGCGGAATAAATTCCCCGAAGCTAGATTAGACCACATACATCTGCGCTCGACGGGCCTCGTTATCCCTCGACAGCGCTCGATATTCCATCAAATAAAATTATTGAGCAAGATCAAGCTGCTCGTTCTGGCTATTTCTTGCTTGATCTGGCTCGACACCATTCTCACTGGGGATCAGATCTCAGAGTGCGAGCAGCTCAGCAATTTTATTTGGCACCCGCATCATTTCGGATCGATGGAGTGATCACGATCTGATGATTCTGATCTAAAATCAACCGATAGCTCTGGACGTTATGTCTCTCAATGCACAATGCACACAACACTATAGATACCGATTAATACACCCTTGGGTCCAGCTAGTTTCCCTGGAGTACTTTTGTCACCTTGGGTTGCTCAATATGATTATTCAGTGATGCGAGGAATGTGTACAGGGACAAACAATTTGAAACATCAATTTTCCGACTACCCTGACTCTCCCTGAATGCTCAACATTATCCTACAGCCTCTTGAGACACTCAGGAGAGAAAACTCCTTCGACTTCACCGACTAAGTCGACCTGGAGTCGACTTGAGTCGATCAAGTTCGACTCGACTCGGGAGGTTGAGTTGAGTCGACGACTTAAATGGACTCGACTCCCACGCGACTCGACTTTGGAGTCGTGGCAACATTAGTGTCCATGTTGCTTCCTCTGCGAAACAGAATGAGGAATCATTCACACAAAAAAGGATTGTGATGTTCCATTCCTAGGATTCTTGTCAGGGGAACCCCCGCTCTTCCGGCCTTTCCGGCTATCTTTCCGGCTATTTCTCCGGCTTCCGCTCCGGCCTCCGCTCCGGCCTCCGCTCTGGCTAATGCCCCCGACTTTCCACCCGCACGTTCTCGTTGGCACGTGCTATGCGACCAGGCCCGCGATCATTGTAGATACCTCCGGACACGTGCTACTGGGTAGTTACTGATTCGTATATAAGGTTTCGCCTAGCGTGGGAATCCTCATCCTTTCTTCTCTTCAGATTCCCCGCTAGGTGCGTAGTATTCCCGCTCCTGTATTATAGTACCCATATTTATACTTCGGATTCCCCCGCTAGTTTCCGTGCCCCGCGCCGAGCTTAAGGTTGCCCTTACAGCAGAAGAAAGGATCCAAGGGATCAACCGGTCAAGATTGGGAAGTTTGGTGCAGGTACGGATTCGGACCACTACTCTAGTGCTCCATCCTCCCCCACTTCAAATCTTGACCCCTCCTCCATTCCGATGGACCAGCTACCCCCTCCACACTCCGCGCAACCCGTGATCCCGAGTGTTCACACTCCGGATCCGGCTTCCGGAATTGCGGATCGGCTCGCCGCTGTCGAAGGCTCCCTCGATGCCATCAAAGATGCGCTCCGGAAGCTACTGCCGGGCAACCAAAATCCGCCGCCTGCCCCCGCCCCTGCCGCTCCGGCTCCGGCGCCGGGTCCAGACTTCTCGGCCCCCCACCCAGCACCCAAAAACGGTCCTACGACCGAATCCTCCGGCCGTTTTCGACGGCGACCGGGAGATGTTCCTTTACTCCGTCCTCACCTATTACCGGCTGGTTCCGGAAGCTTTCATGGCGGACGGGTTCGTCTCACAGGAAAAACTCGTTCGGTTCGCCATGTCCTTCATGTCGAAGGACGCGGCTGCCCGATGGGCGGAACGGTGTGCGTCCACCGTACCGTTCCCGACCTGGGCCCAGTTTGAGGCCGAGTTCCAGCTCCGGTTCGTCAAGGAGAACGAGCAGGACCAAGCCCTCACCAAGCTTGAGTCCCACTCATACTTCCAGGGCTCCCGCGACATCTACCGGTACACGGACGACTTCGAGGAACTGGCCGTAACGGCCGGTTACTCGGACGCTCTCGTCCGGGTCACCAAGTACCGCTCCGGCCTCGACCCGCGGATCAACGTCGCGATTACGATGTCCGGAACCGCGCCCGACCTCACCGACTACGACGGATGGCGCTTACGCGCCTTCCGGCAGTACGAGGTGTTTGGCCGCGCCCGAACTGGAAACCCTCCGGCGCGGCTTCCGGCTGCTTTCCCACGGTCGCGCGCAGTGGGCGTATTTCCGGCTCCGGTTCCCACGCGCGCTCCGGTCATGTTCGCTCCGCTTGCGGCGCGCCTGTTCCCATGCACCTGTTTCCGGTGCGGAGCGGCCGGACACCTCGCCCGCGAATGCCCCGTCCCCTCTGACGTTCGGCATACGGACGTTCTCGACGAGGTTGTTCGTCAACTCGGAGACGACCTCCTTGACGAGCTGTTTGCCCGGCTCTCCACCTCCGCCTCGCTTCCAGCCGAGTTGGTGGACGGAGATGAGATGGAACCGACGGGTTTTCCCCGCCCGGCCGAGTGAGCGGTGTGCCCTCGGTCGCGTCCCCAAATCGCTACGGCCCTCCTGTATTCAGATAGTGACAATTCATTTGATTCAGAGGTAGTAGCGAGAGGCGCACCCCCCGTCCCAGTTTCCGTCCGAGTGACGGAGACTCTTCCTTCCGTCCCGGAGACGGAAGCCCGCACTGCCCCCGAGCCGGGAACGAGGGCAGTAACGGAGGCCCCTGTCCCCGAGCCGGGAACGAGGACAGGCTCGCTTCGGCCCGTTCACCGCCCGAAGTGGGAACGGCGACTTCCCCGGCAGTACGTCATCGACTCTGTCGAAGGCCGAAACTCCTTGCACATCCCGTTGGATCTGCAGTCTGTAGAGACCGCTGCCCGGATGTCGGTGAAGGCTCTGGTCAACTGCGGAGCGACCGGAGACTTCATCGACTCGGAGTACGTCATCTCCCGCAACCTTCCGGTCCGGCCTCTCTCACAGCCTATCCCAGTTCTCAAGGTGGATGGCAGCCCGAACCAAGCGGGCGGCATCACCGGTGTAGTCGATATGGTGGTCGATTACAAGGGGCACTCCGAGCGTATTCAGCTTGCCGTAACCCGACTCGGGAAGCAGCACGTCATCCTCGGTTACTCCTGGCTCCAGAAACACAATGCGGAGATAGACTGGGAGACCAAGGAGGTTCGAATGAAGCGCTGCCCGACCGGATGCCGCACCTGCTGGGACGAGTTGCGGGCCGTCCGGAGGAACGAGAAGCTCGCTGCCTCGATCCTCCGGCAGCTGCGTGAAGGTCCGACTCCGTCTATCTGTGCCGTCGACTCCGAGGAGTGGCACGGAGATGATGGGTACAATCCGGCCGATGACGACGACTTGCCGGAGCTATGTCCAGACTCGGAGGACGATGATGACGAAGAGGACAACCTTGAAGAGGGTGATCGCATTCTGTACACTGCGTTCACCCCCGTCAAGGAGATTCGCGCCGGCAGCACCGTCTCGCAGCGCCTTGCGGAGGCCTACACCCAGAACTCTGCGCCCGCCAGAACCGACGTTCCGCCCTGGGCTGCGGACTTCTCGGACGTCTTCAACAAGGAGTCATTCGACTCCTTGCCAGAGAAGCGAGCATGGGACCACGCCATCGAACTCGTCCCGGACGCGAAGCCGGCCAACTGCAAGGTCTACCCGATCTCCCCGCTCGAACAGAAGGAGCTCAATGCCTTCATTGCGGAGGGGTTGAGCACCGGCCGCATCCATCCGTCCAAGTCACCGATGGCGTCTCCGGTCTTCTTCATTAAGAAGAAGGACAGGGCCCTCCGGTTTGTCCAGGACTACCGGGCACTCAACGCGATGACCGTGAAAAACCGGTACCCGCTCCTCTGATCAACGATCTTATTAACCCAGCTCATATGGTCAGGATAACTGGTTAACTGCTTGGCCTTGTCGAAGGGCTCAATGCGTTATCTGTGGCAACTCTATATATGGAAACCCCACAGGATAACTGGTTAACTGTTCGGCTCTGCCGACAGGCGTAATGTGTTTCTTGTGGACCTTGCCGTATATAAAAAAGGTGCCCAATGAGTGGTTTGAACTTGAGACCTTTAGCTGTTGGGGGCGGCAGGGGTCAGGGGGCATTACCTTTACACCATGAGAGCTATAACAGGGTAGTTGTCTGTCTCAACTAGGGTAAGCCTAGGCTTAGCCTACCTGGGGCTGCTTATACTCACCTCTAGGGCAGGGAAGCTGCCCTAAGTCTTTGAAAACTGTTTGTCACTATTTATGTTCAGGTTAGAGGGTAGGGTAGAGGTCAGTGCCTTGGTCCTAGGTATATTTATTTATTTTGGTTGGGGGTTAGGGTTGTTTAGGGTTTTGAAACACTCCAAAACACATAAGAAATAGTGACAAACTGTTTTCAAAGACCTAGGGCAGCTTCCCTGCCCTAGAGGTGAGTATAGGCAGCCCCAGGTAGGCTAAGCCTAGGCTTACCCTAGTTGAGACAGACAACTACCCTGTTATAGCTCTCATGGTGTAAAGGTAATGCCCCCTGCTAACCCCTGCTGCCCCCAACAGCTAAAGGTCTCAAGTTCAAACCACTCATTGGGCACCCTTTTTTTATATACGGCAAGGTCCACAAGATAACACATTATGTCCATCGGCACAGCCGAACAGTTAACCGGTTATCCTGTGGAGTTTCCATATATGGAGTTGCCACAGATAACGCATTGAGCCCTTCGACAGGGCCAAGCAGTTAACTGGTTATCCTGACCATATGAGCTGATTAACCGTTTGAAGGGAGCCCGGTTCCTCACAAAACTCGATGTCCGGTGGGGCTCAACAACGTCCGGATCCGGGAAGGTGACGAATGGAAGGCCGCGTTCCGTTACGAACCGGGGGGCTCTTTGAGCCGCTGGTGATGTACTTTGGCCTTACCAACTCCCCAGCTACGTTCCAGACGATGATGAACGACATTTTCCAGGACCTCATCCTTTCTGGAGACGTTATGGTCTACCTGGACGACATCCTCATCGCGCACTCCGACCTCGCCCTGTCACCGCGAAATCGTCCAGGAGGTGCTCCGGCGGCTCCGCGAACACCGTCTCTTCCTCCGACCGGAGAAGTGCGAGTTCGAGAAGTTGACAATCGAGTTACCTCGGCGTCATCATCTCGCACAACCACGTGGAGATGGACCCCGTCAAGGTCGCCGGCGTCGCCTCGTGGCCCGAGCCCGAGAACAAGAAGGACGTGCAGCAGTTCCTCGGCTTCACGAACTTCTACTGGAGGTTCATCCGGGCGTTCTCGGACATCGCCCGGCCGCTTTTCGACCTGACAAAGAAGGGTGTAGCCTGGACCTGGACCGCTGCCTCGGCCGCCGTGTTTCAAGCCCTCAAGGATGCGGTGACCGCGGAGCCCGTCCTAGTCCTTCCGGATGAGTCCCGGCCGTACCGGCTTGAGGCGGACAGCTCCGACCGGGCGACCGGAGCAGTTCTGTCTCAGCAGGGGACCGATGGAAAGTGGCGCCCCGTCGCCTTCTACTCCAAGAGCTTGAATGACGTCCAACGGAATTACGTGATCCACGACAAGGAGATGCTTGCGATCGTCTGAGCCCTAGAGGAGTGGCGACACTTCCTCAAAGGCGCGCAGCACCTGGTCGAGATCTGGACGGACCATAAGAACTTGGAGTACTTCCAGAAGTCGCAGAAGCTGAACCGGCGGCAGGCCAGGTGGTCCCTGTACCTGTCTCGGTTCGACTTTGCCCTGTTCCATCAGCCTGGACGCCTTATGGGACGTCCGGACGCGCTCTCGCGCCGTCCGGACCACGGAGCCGGTTCGGAGAACTCGGACGTTACGCTCCTTCGGCCGGAGCTCTTCCGGATTCGTGCTATGGAGGGGATTGCGGTTGACGGACCCGAAATTCCTCTCCTGCGCGATGTCCGGAAGGCGTTCGCGACCGAACCGGAGCTTGAGGACCCCGTGGTGCTTGTCGCCCGGCAGCTCCTCAAGAACCGGAAGGCTCCTTCCCCCCGCTCGGCCGAATGGCACATATCGGACGGACTCCTCCTGTTCCGCGGCAAGGTCGTTGTGCCGCGGAATAAGGACCTCCGTCGCTGGATTATGGAGCAACACCATGACACGCGCGTCGCCGGACACGCTGGCTGCTTCAAGACGTTGGAGTTGATCTCCCGGAACTACTGGTGGCCCCAGCTGTCCCGACACGTCGGCCAGTACGTCGGAGCCTGTGATGCGTGCAACCGGACGAAGGCGCTCCGGTGACTTCCCCATGGTGAGCTTCATCCGACCGAGATTCCGGACGAGCGCTGGGACACCGTCTCGGTGGACTTCATTGTCGAGCTTCCGGAGGCCCACGGGTTCGATGCGGTCATGGTTGTGGTCGACGTCCTTGGTAAGCGAGCCCACTTCAACGAGTGCCACACCGGCCTCGGTGCTGTCGGAGCTGCCCGGTTGTATTACCGGAACGTCTGGAGGCACCACGGAACCCCCCGGAAGTACATTTCGGATCGTGGTCCGCAGTTCATCACCGAGTTCACTCGCGAACTGTGGCGCCTCATCGGTATCAAACCTGCCACCTCCACCGCTTACCACCCGCAGACTGACGGCCAGACCGAACGCGTCAACCAGGAGCTCGAACAGTTCATCCGTATCTTCATGAGCTACAAACAGGACGACTGGGATGAGCTCCTGCCGGCAGCCGAGTTCGCCTACAACAACCACGTCCACTCCTCGACGCAGCAGGTACCGTTCATGACAGACACCGGCCGCCTTCCTCGGATGGGTTTCGAGCCAAACGGTAGGTGCTCCACCGACGAGTCCATCAACGAGTTCTACGACCGGATCGCCGCCGGAGTCTCTGAAACCAAAGCTGCCCTCGTTAAAGCCAAGGACGAGTTCAAGCTGTACTACGATCGCCGGCGCGTACCCGCGCCGGAGATCAAGGTAGGCAACCGGGTCTGGTGGATGCCTCCGACATCAAAACGACATGTCCGTCGCCCAAGTTCTCGGACAAACGGCTCGGACCCTTCAAGGTCGTGAAGGTTGTGGGCAACGGTGCGTACAAGCTCGAGCTTCCGCCGCGTTACTCCCAGCTTCACCCGGTCTTCCCGGTCGTGAAGCTCGAGCTTGCAAAGCCAGACCCGTTCCCCGGACGCCCCCGGCACAATGAACCACCCCCCGTCCTCCAGCCGGACGGAGATGAAAGGTGGGAGGTTGACGAGATCCTGGAAGCACGGGTCCGATACGGCAGCCTCTGGTACATGGTGCGCTGGAAGGGTTACGGTCCGGAGCACGATAAGTGGGTAAAGCACTCTGACGTCTTTGCCAAAGACACCATTAACGCCTACTACCGCCGCTACCCCAACGCCCCCCGCCGGATCGCCTCGGCCGCCTTCGACTCGCTGTCCTTCCGGAAGTGCGACAGGACCATCCGCTTCATGCGTCGGGACGCCGTATTCCAAGGGGGGGGTGATGTCAGGGGAACCCCCGCTCTTCCGGCCTTTCCAGCCATCTTTCCGGCTATTTCTCCGGCTTCCACTCCGGCCTCCGCTCCGGCTAATGCCCCCGACTTTCCGCCCGCACGTTCTCGTTGGCACGTGCTATGTGACCAGGCCCGCGATCATTGTAGATACCTCCGGACACGTGCTACTGGGTAGTTACTGATTCGTATATAAGGTTTCGCCTAGCGTGGGAATCCTCATCCTTTCTTCTCTTCGGATTCCCCCGCTAGGTGCGTAGTATTCCCGCTCCTGTATTATAGTACCCATATTTATACTTCGGATTCCCCCGCTAGTTTCCGTGCCCCGCGCCGAGCTTAAGGTTGCCCTTACAATTCTAATCCCCTCCCTTCGCCGGGTGCTTCATTTTCATTCTCGGGATTGATTAACCCCTCTTTTCGCCAAGGGTCACGATGTTTCATTTTCATTCTTGGGATTTAGAAACCTGTTGTTTCGCCGAGGATAGTGTTGTTGATTTTCCCCCTCGCCTTCTCGAATTATTGATGTTCAATTCTGGGAATATTTCCCTCACTTACCGTATACTCACCATTTCATCGATATTCGATTCAAGATTTCCCTCGGATGCTAACCCTTCAATTCACTAGAATCGAACGTAACCCATGCGGCACGTCCAGCTCTTCGTCACAGAAGCGTCCCACTCCAGGCTCCTGCCCGCCGCACGTTATGGGGTTGGGGAGACAGAGTAGGCGTAGTTACAAGTGAATTCCGTGTCCTAGCCTTGTAACTATGCCTACTCTGTCTCCCCAACCCGGTAACATGTGGTAGGCAGGAGCCTGGTCCCACTCGTATTCCCGGCCTAACTGCCTCCAAAGCAGGTTACCTCATCCCTGAATCGATTCGCAAGAAGTTCTCAGGTCCCAACAGGTGGAAATATCACCTCCCACTCCAATATTTGACCGACAAATTCTGCGCGTTCAACGACCATGCAGCAGCAGCCAAAGTCCGGGCTGATTACGACCGGATTTCTGTTGAGTGTGCTGCCCGTAGGTTTTCCTAGAAGGGCCAGGAGTTCGGAGTTGGTAGTACAGCGCTGTTCACAATGGTGGCGAGATAAGTGCATCCGGAGCGTAGATGTAGACGTCACATTTACGTAGTACGGCTACCTGTTGTTTCAATTTGGGACCACACAGGCAATCCTCCTCCTCTTCCAAAGAGCTCGAAGATTTCCTCACGGTGGATGGCTCCACCGGCATCGTCTTCGTGCCCAGAGAATTACCCATTGGCGCAAGATCAAAGCCCAAGCCCGCCGATCGGCTTGCAAGCCCGTTTGTCGGCTTGGCAAGCCCATTTGCTCGCTTAGCCGAGAAACAGGCTTGCGCATATTTCTCGTCCCCCTCGGACTAATTTCTCAATCTGAGTGAATACACTATGCATAGTAAGTACATAATTTCCAGGGCTGGCAATTTTTTATCATATTTTCCTCACTGATGTGATTATATGCCGCCACCGCCGAGAACGACATGGGGCAACATTATCAATTCACTTCTAAAACACGGGCTTGTCGCACTCAGTATAGCCCTATCATATTTATGCATCCTACGGAACCAAAGGATTTCTCCCAACTCGAATTCCCGGTCTACCAGAACCATTTTTTTTGTGACATGTTTGTGTCAGTTTGTAAGGGCAACCTTAAGCTCGGCGCGGGGCGCAGAAACTAGCGGGGGAATCTGAAGAATAAATATGGGTACTAAATACAGGAGCGGGAATACTACGCACCTAGCGGGGGAATCCGAAGAGAAGAAAGGATGAGGATTCCCACGCTAGGCGAAACCTTATATACGAATCAGTAACTACCCAGTAGCACGTGTCCGGAGGTATCTACAATGATCACGGGCCTGGTCGCATAGCATGTGCCAACGAGAACGGGTGGGGAAGAGCGGGGGTTCCCCTGACACAGTTGCTGAAATGACTCAAAATTATTCCATTATGCCAATGCTGACTCCTAATACAAACATCAGCGAGTCTCTACCATACTATTATGGAGGGATATCCATGTGCTGTCTCCATTTCAGAAGTGGAATAATAGACTGAACACAGAACATATTGAGCTTCCAAACTCTTTCTGAAGCCATCTTTGAGCAGGAATAATCAAAGGCCAGTGCCATAATGATGTTGAGGCTGCTTGGGTGTAGGCAATGAAATCTTGAGTTGACAGACACACAAGCCCGACTGTGCGAAGGCATAGTTGAATACAAGCCCGGTTGTCTGATGCCATCATACAAATGGGCTTGGGTTTGATCTTGTCCGCGACAATGTTCATCTGGGAATGAGCCTCAAGAGTATAAATCACCATTCACCTGTCAGCCTTATACCACCACCATCTCGCCACCGTTACCCTACTCCAGCCGTCCAGCTTACCGCTTACTTTTCACACCCCTAACACGCCGGCTCCCCGCAGGTCTATCCGCATCTTCATCTCTCTTACATCCCCTGCACCTCTGAACAAGATCTAAGCACCCTGAGCTGGATTCTGATCCATCCTTCTTAATTCCAGGCTTAGGTTTGCTATCTACCGAGCATATAGGTTCCTATCGTTAACCCCCAACCGACGTTCAAACCATTGCCATCATCGATACAGTGGATTCTGAAACTCAAGTTTCTTTCAGAGCGGTCCGTCTTCGGCCCCAAGTCGGATTTCTGTCCAAAGCTTACACCTGTGCCGCCCCTAATGACAGACCTCTCAATGCTGCACCACCAAGGCGCTCCGGTATCAAATCCCGCCGTGATCTATCACCGTCGTATACAAACACTTAAATTCTACGTTCTAACTGCTAATCTACATCGTACTTCTGCCCCAAGAGTCGCAACCGGTAGTCAGTATTTCGAATGTTACATACATAATTCCTCCTCAACGTCCGGTTGTCTATTAGGGAGAAGGATAACCTTCCGGTTACGCTGAATATCCAACCCGTCTTTGCCAAAGTATCTCCCGCTCTAATGTCTGTTTCAGTGGACGCATTCGCTGCATGGAACGACAGTACGAACCTCGAAACTCCACTGGTCGCATGCGCGTGCCCAGTTGCCTATCCCGTCCGTATAGGTCCTCACCTAATGTCAAGAAATCCGCTATAAGTGGGAATACGAGGCCATATCTCCATGAATCTGGCCACTAGGCTGTCGTTCCAGTCGGCGATCCACTGCACCGCACGGTCGAGATCGAGGTCGAGCTCGTGCATGACTATGGTGACTAGATTGTGGTCGGCGTCGCCGCGCGCCTGTCTACTCGGCTCGGGAGTCAGTGGCGACGAAGAACACGGAAAGAAACGCATACTTACTCGACATTGTACGAGAGAAGATCGTTCCCGGCGATCGCGATGTCAATGCACAACGCTGTGAGCTCCTTGATGACGGCATTCTCCATAACCTCATCAGGGATGTCCAGCTGCACCTGCAGGACCATGAGGGACGGCAGCAGGCCGACCGTATCTCTCCGGAGGTCGAAGGTAACCGGTAATACCCCGAATGCGATTTTCATCGCGGTCGACAGCTTGCTGCACGATCGAGTCCGTGAAGACCCCAAAGGTCTCGATAAAGCGTCTCTGTGCGGTGGGTGTCGCGGTGCGGATGGCGTTCAGCCAGAACCTAAAACGAAATAGATGCTAAAATCCAAGCGAGGAAGTGGGGAGAATGCAACTTACGACTGGGTCACCGCACCTCCAATCCATTCGTTCGCCGGACGCACTTTATGGGGGGTTGCGGAGCGCGTCCATGACGCAGTCCATTTGGTGGCGTGCGGTTCTTCCGTCGGCCAGGTCGGAGTGTTCGTCGATGAGGAAGAATAGGTGCATCAAGTCGCAGCCAATCCGGCATACATCTGTTGTGCGTGGTGTGGTTGTTCAATCACCTGTGGATATTGACTTTAAACAGGCAGACCTTTGTTGAGTCGCGGGTACCCCAGCGAAGCGAGCAAGCCTATGTGGGGAGTCATTCGCAGATGCTTCGGAGGCGAGGGAGATTCCTGGCGTACTGAAGTCACAAATATTGAAGGCATTCTGCGCCTTTGGGCTGAAGGCTTGGAAGCTCTCGCACCACTCGGACGACTCCTTCTTCACTTGCTCGTAGAACGGACTGATGGAGCGGGGCCAGGGCCAGTTTTTAAGCATTTCAGGGAGGTGAAAGACTGCTGCGTTGGAAATTGTGGAGGAATGATACGTTCCTTCCTTGTTATCCTTATAAGTACGGGCCCAAATGTAGTCTGCCCGAGGACACCGATACAACTCGGTCGCTGTAAGCTTGCTGAAAGAAAGTTCAACGGATTTCTTTAGCAATTATTTGATTTCTATCGATCGGGGGCCAAGGAATCAATGGAGAATTCCAGTTTATCTTCACTGTAAGCTTAGCGAAAGAAAGTTCAACAGATTTTTTAGGAATGATTTGATTTCTATCCGTCGGGGACTAAGGAATCAACGGAGAATTCCAGTTTACCTTGAGTTGCCGTCGGATTTAATTGAGCAGAGAGAGTGTTTACAGTAACTGTGAACACCGCTTGCGGAAGGTAATTCGGCTTGGCGCGAGCTCTTGGAGCCGGCCGGCTTTCATGGTTCGCGCCGAGTAGTATATTCTCGGTGCACCGGCGTTATAATTCGTAGACATCAACTGGCTGTTGAAAGTGTCATCTGGCTATCAAGCACTCCCGACATGAACATTTTCTTATGTCTGAGCATGTTTTTATTCAGGCTCCGCCAAATCTGCCCCCCGCCGAACCCTGCCGGCCTGGGCGCCTGACTTTGGGTTTCCGCTCGGCCAGGTCGCCGCTCGCAACACTGGTCGGCCCGGCGAATGTTCAAAATTCCGTCGGCAGTCTGTGTTGAGTCCGGCTCGAGCTTGGCGCGAACGTGTATCAGCCAAGTGTTCGGTCTTTAAGAGGAAGCCGTGAAAATGCACCCACCGGTGAATTCCGATAGTCATTCGTCTGCAGTCACTGCGGGGATAGATAATTTCTTCCCATTGAAAAAGGCCCTTTTAAAACGGGAGATTTTTACACGGAGCCTTTTTCTCAGTTGGAAAACCCATGAACAAAGGAGCTTCCTTGTCGGAAAAATCCCGAATTGATTATATAGCCCCCCAAGCTAATACGTTCTGTTGCAATCCCATATTTATTTTGTGGATTGCAACGCACGGAGCTAGGAGTATAATCAGTTGCAATCCTATCTAGCGTTGCAATTGATTACGGACTTGCAATCCGTTCCAACCAGCACAGACTGGGGGAGCCAAAACACTAATCCTCTTACTATCGCTGTAGTAAGGTCATTCACCACTTCATTTGACAAACTATGTAAAGTACGATCTCGCTCACTATATGTATGCATGGACTAGTATTCAAGCACCAAGGTATATGAAGTATCAGTGTACTCAAGTGTCAGAATGTTGGAAGGACTCCACCTGAGTTATGTACCTTGCTCGGCTCACCTGTGACTTCGGCTTTCTTCCCCCAATCTCTCCAGTTTGACTCAAGAGTTTCGTTGTTTTGGATATTGCTGGATACTACAACACATCTAGAAGCTAAATGTCTCATTTTCCATTGTTTATCAGGAGCCGAGGAAGACATTGACTTGAGAGCAGTTGCAATCCACCCCCGGGTGGATTACAAGCGGTTCGAATCCACCCCGGGGTGGATTGCAACCGGTTCAAATCCGCCAAAATCCCGTAATCAATTGCAAGGCTATGCAATCATTTCGGGGTTTTTTCCGACATTCGTTACTCCGTTTTCCTCCATGGAAAACCAAGGATTGGTAAAATCTCCCGTTTTAAAAGGCTCTTTTTCCATGGGAAAAATTAATTGATCCCCGCAGTGAGTAGTCACCGATATGTTTGCAACGGTTGCAGCAGCTGTGATTTAATTTTGACACAAGTTCATGAGCCGAAAAAATTAAATTTTCTACACAAGTTGCTGTAGAGAAAAATTAAATCTTCACACAAGTTGCTGTATGTTACAGCCTGTAGTAGCTTATATTAATGACCCGAGAGGCGGGGGAATAATATTTCGAGATTAATCTGAGAGAAAAGATTTAATTGTCCCAGATTAATCTTGTGCAGATTAATCGGTTCAAAAAAATGACTAGCAACAGCAGGGCTCGAACTACAGACTGCTGTCATGCCGTGGAATGCAGCAAACTTGAGGTTAACTTTACCGCCACACTACCAGACAGTGACAGTAACTGAGACTGCCGCCATTACATCATGTCCATCGACTAATCTCCAACCTTTCATTTTGCCCCAATTGCATATGCTTCCTACTCCCTGTGTCTCATTTTTGAGGACGATTTCATGCCCAACAAGCTAACCTTTCCCCCAGTGTTTGTTTCCATAAACAGCTTGGTGGTATAATGGCGATATTTTGCCAGCCCTTAACAGTCAGTTAGTGTAGTGGTATGCTCCCTGGTTGCCGTTAATTGGGCTGTGTTGCTGAGGTTGGTGGTTCGAATCTCGCTTTTGCGGTCCTTTCCTTTTGACTTGGCTTCGGATTAATCCTGCTACAGCAACTTGTGTGAAAATTTAATTTATTTCTATAGCAACTTGTGCAAAAGATTTAAACTTTCCAGCTCAGCAACTTGTGCCAAAATTAAATCAAAACTGCTGATACTTATCACTGATGTTTATGGCATGGACGCAAGTCTATTGACTTATCGGTTCCCACGCTCAGATCTGCCCCGCCCACATGGTCCACCTCCCGTCGATAATCATGCATATCCACCTCGAACTACCCCTCTGTGCCGCGCGCCTGCTGGTTGAGGAGGTGTGGGGGACGGGATAGACGTGGATCGTGAAAGATGTTACTGTGATGTTGCTATTGCTCCGGCAGCATCGTTGGCAGGTTTAGAGGAGGAAGAAAGACGAATGGCACACACGAGCCGCACAGTCCACCCCTCCGCGTCTGCCTCGTCCAACGCGCAGAAGAAGGTGCGGTTCCAGCATCCGTGGGCGGGGATCAACCAACTACGCCACACTCAGACTCAGACTCGTCGGCTAGCATGGACGAGTTGCGCCACTCTCAGTGCGCCACTGTGGTGTATCTGCATGCCACTTGCACCACTGTCATGTCGCGCCGCTGTGACGTATCTGCATGTCACTTGCGCCACTGTCGGTTCGGTACCACGAGGCCTTTTGCACTCTAATTAGTTCAATGTCGATTCAAAGCCGCCATGTATTGTATGAGGAAAATACATGTATGTAAGTAATTAATTTGATGATCGACATGGACACGGAACCACAACCCTAGATCACTGAGGGAGAGGAATAAGTAAGAAAGTAATAATAGATAAACACAACACAGGAACTCACCCAAACGCACACTTGGTCGGATTCCAAGTGCGTGAAAAATGAAAAAATGTTGCGTTCATCAACGTCGGAATTCAAGACTTCGATGGGAGGAGGTGAGATTACTTGGAGAGCAGCGGGGGGACGAGTATGGGGGACGATACGGGGGGAGGGGGTAAAATTGGAAGCTCAGCCTCGGTGAAAACAATGTCCCTATCCCACCCTTCGAAATCGACCCCCCCGGTGCCGGTCGAAGAAGATGGCTCGAGGTAATCGGGCCCCCTGGCGTTCCAGTCGAGCTGACTCGAGGCAGCGGTGAAGCCGCCCTGAGACATGTTCGCAAAGAACCAATCTAACTCGCCATTAGCACTGAACTGAAACTCCGTGCCCCCATGATTATTGATCGGGACGGCATTCACAAGTGAAACATTGTGGAGAGACGCATTGAGTGGTTGAGATGTCTCGGACATGAATCCGAGGTTGTCCAGCCACGCCAGGTCGTCGCCGAAGTCGAATGGCAGTGTGAGATCCACGGGTGCGGGTGCAGGTGCGAGCGGAGGATTGATAAATGGCAGCGCCGAAATCGGAGCTGTGACGGGGGGGAGATCCTGTTCAACATCAGAAACGGCAGAGCTCAAGACAAGGTAGAAGCAGTTACTGTCCGTGAGGTGTGCCGAGGGGAGAGCACACGTCCCGAGGACGAGGCCTGGAATGGCGGGATGTCCCCCGCCGCCGTCGTCTTAGCTTTACTGGACTTCCGCCTCGTGGATGTTTCCTTCGCTGCAGACAACGCGGTCTGCGCATCCTTGACCGTCTGATCCGTTACCTTCTTCGCCGCCTCTGCAGCGTCGACCTGGGCCTGAAGCTCGTCCGCTTCCGCAGGCTTTTGAGTGGCTGCACGATGTTTTGCGACACTATTGGATTTTCGCTGGACGTTGCGGCCCATGCGATGGAGCACTAGCTTTCTCTAGGGCTGCGCCCGGGGATTGCTGGATTTTTAGGTCTCTTCCAAATCTGTGTACGTACACACACCAATATGAATGGTATTTTTACTATTAGCGACACACCCTAGATCTTTGTGCTCAATTCCCGACGCTTTACCGATTGGTTCACGGCTGCCATGGACCAACATCAAAGCAGCCGCTCTCGGGCTTTGCTCCGTCCAGGCGATGTCGCTTCCACAACAGGCTGCCCAGAAAATTTACTTCGTCGGATCGCCACCCACCTACTTTTACGATCAGCGGCGGAGTTTGGTATCTGCGAACCCCGGTGGCGACGGGTCGAACATGTACTCCAGGTTTACGAAACATCCGCCATTCCCTTGGTCTGATAACGGTGACCCATGCAAGCACCGGTGGGCCGTGGGTTGAATATTTACGGGTCGACGGGCGCACTCAACCCAATGTGGCCGAAAGATGCCCCCAACCGGCGACGGCGGCAACCAAGCATGTTTCGGCGGGCTATGGGACAAAGACTGGCATCCAAGGAAGAGCACGGGTCTCCCGCGTGAGGTGGACCCGCGTGAGGTGGACCCGTGCTCGTACCTTTGAACACCGTACCCTTGAAGGGTCCGGGTCTATACTGTACCTCTCGCACCCCAGTGCATCATCGAAGACCGCCGTATCGGACCCGCGGGTCCACAAATTCTCGCAAATACCGGCTTGGAGCGATAAACAAGCTTTTTATTGATCCAAATGTGAGTGAATCGTGAATATAGCTGTCACAATTCCTTTGCAGAGTGGATACAACTTGCCCTGAAAATTTGTTTTTGACTACTGCAGGTGAGTGTCGGCAGCGGGTGGCAAGTGTCGAAACTGATGCCCAGCGACTTGTAGCGCTGCCACTGCACTCGTCCCCCCCAGACCCGTACGCCTCGCATCCCTGCTCGGAACTGCGACCCGTGTCCTTCCTTACTCTCACAATTTGCTTCTATGTTCATAACAAGGTCACTGATTTAATTGTTCAACTCTCCTACATACCATAGCTACTGATCAAATGGGACAAGTATGCAAAGCAGAGTCTGAAAAGGAAGTGATGGAAAAATACACAGAGTAGGGCAATGATGCTAGAAATCTCAGTGTCTGGGTATATGAGTGCAGATCATGAGTATTGAAGTCAGGATTCAAGTCGACTGTGGGTTTGAAGCTATTTGTGCTTCTCGCACTGATTCCCTGAGTTCTTGAGCTTTTTGATGTTCTCCCAGACCTGAATATGTAAAGGCCAGATTCTGCATAGCAAGCAGAGTATCGGGATGAGTGGCACCAAGAAGCTGTGTCCATTTCTCTAGCACAATGGTTTCAAGCTCTTTAGCTTTTTCATACTCTTTCAAGTGCCAGTATGTGGCCGCTAGATTGCTCATAGCAAGCAATGTGTTTGGATGGGTGTTACCAAGAATCTGTTTCCGTTTCTCCAGTACAATAACCTCAAGGTCTTTGGTCTTTTGATGCTCTCCCAGTTCAGCGTATGTTCTGGCCAGATTACCCATAGCACGCAGTGTCTGTGGATGACCATCACCAAAGACTTGTTTCCGTTTCTCCAGCACAATAACCTCAAGATCTTTGGCCTTTTGATGCTCTCCCAGTTCAGAGTATGTGATCGCTAGATTCCCCATGGTATTCAGTGTGTCTGGATGACCATCGCCAAGGACTTGTTTCCGTTTCTCCAGTACAATAACTTTGAGATCCTTTGCCTTTTGATGCTCTCCAAGAGCAGAGTATGTGGTCGCAAGATTACCCATAGCACACAGCATCTCTGGATGACCCTCATGGAGGACTTTCCCCCGTCCCTCCAGTACAATAAGTCTGAGATCCTTGGCCTTTTGATGCTCTCCCAGGGCAAAGTATGTGCCGGCCAGATTCCCCATGGTACTTAGTGTGTCTGAATGACTGTCACCAAGGACTTGTTTCTGTTTCTCTAGCACAATAACTGCAAGATCTTTGGCCTTTTGATACTCTCCCAGGTCAGTGTATGTTCTGGCCAGATTACCCATAGCATGCAGTGTCTGTGGATGACCATCACCGAGGACTTTTTTCCGTTTCTCCACTACAATAACCAGGAGGTATTTAGCATTTTTATAGTCTCCCAAACAGCCATATGTGCTTGCTAGATTATTCATAGCAAGCAGTGTCTCTGGATGACCATCACCAAGGACTTGTTTCCGTTTCTCCAGCACAATAACCTCGAGGTCTTTGGCCTTTTGGTGCTCTCCAAGGCCAGAGTATGTTCTGGCCAGATTACCCATAGCATGCAGCATCTCTGGATGACCATCACCAAAGACTTGTTTCCGTTTCTCCAGCACAATAACCTCAAGGCATTTAGCTTCCTGATGTTCTCCCAGGTCTGAGTATGTGCGTGCTAGATTACTCATAGTATGCAGTGTGTCCGGATGATCATCACCCAAAATCTGCTTCTGCTTTTCCAGTACAGCGACTTGCAGACCTTTGGCCTTTTGATGCTCTGCCAGTTTTGAATATGTGCTTGCTAAATTACTCACAGCTTGCAGTATGGCTGGACGATTATCACCCAATTTTTGTTTCTGTTTCTCCAGCACAATAATCTGGAGGTTTTTAGCATTTTGATAGTCTCCCAAGTAGCCATATGTGACTGCTAGATTATTCATAGTGACCAGCATGTCTGGATGACTGTCATCCAGAATTTGTTTCTGTTTCTCCAACACAGTAATCTCAAGCTCTTTGGCCCTCCAATACTCTCCCAGACACGAAAATGTGTATGCTAGCTGAGTCATTGTGATTAATGTCTCTGGATGTTCATCTCCTAGAAGCTGTTTGTTCTCCTCCAGCACACCTCCCAGTATCTTTGCACCTTCTTTGTACTTTCCAGCCTCCCTGTAAAGCATTCCATAAGAGCGTCTGAACATTGGAGCTAAATATAAGCCACTCTGTACAGCCATTTCAACATGTGGGGATAATACTAGACTAGGCAATACACTGTCCCACCTAATACGTTCTGAAAGGGTCATGCCCAGGATAGTAGCCATAGTAAGCCTGCATCCATCAGGATTGGAGATTGTTGCTTGACCCCAAGCATGTACCAGTGGATGAATGGAAAAGAATTTTATCTCCTCATCAAAGCTAATCAATGAATAGGCTTGGACCTCATTTATGGCAAATGCAAATTTGAGAGAATCCCATTGGCCAGTGTGGTCCAGGAAAAGTGAGAGGAATTCCAAAGGATCCTGTAAGTCTTCGTTGGGTGGACCAGCAGAGTAGAATCGATATTTTGCTGCATAGCGAAAGATTTCTTCAGAAATCCCATTGTGATGAAGAAACGAACAATGCTGCAAGAGCATAGCAGCTGGAGGGCTTAGCTGATCGAAGCTCATTTGCCAGGTTGTGTAGACTGTCCATTTGTAGCGGTCTTGAGATTGAGCAGGTTCTTCGCTGAGTAACTGCACCTGATTCTTTTTATAAAGCTCGAGATAGTTGCCAAGGTTTCGAGACTTTGATATGAATGCACCAGCTTGAACAATTGCCAGAGGAAGACAGTACAATGCCTAAATGATATTAATCAGCATTGAATGGTTTTCTTCCCTCAATTATCTGACCTTTATGATTTCTGTTGCAATTTGTTCACTGGAGGCTGTGACCTTTTGTACAGCACTCTTGAGCAATAGGGCTACTGCATCTTCCTCTTCCATATCTGACACACGAGACTCTGATCCAGCGTGAACAGATAGTCCAGGATACGAGAGGTGATAATGATGTTTCCGTGATCACATTCTGGAATGAATTCTTGAAGATCAATGGTTGGATCATCAGCATTGTCGAAAACAAGAAGCCATGCTTGAACTTGACTGGTCAGCCATAGCAGGCCATCTTGTAGAGAAGCTCCAGCACTTTTCATAACAGCTATATTCTTGAGGCCTGCATCAATAGTCGCAATGGTGCTAGTGTCAATGAAGAAGATATCTGAGAAGCTGGAAAATAGATCAACAAACATTTCAGTTAGATAATAACACTTACCAAGATGGGGAGTTCTTGATGAATTTTAGAGCAATCTGTGTTTTCCCAGCCCCTCCGAGCCCATGAAGTAGATAAATCTTCTGGATCCCGGTGTTTGAAGCAAAGAAATCATGCATTTTATCAAGAATATCGCGCCTGCCCAGAAATATGCGAGATGGAGGTGGACAATGGCTGCCAATTTGAGCTGCTCGGATTTTGCTCTGCTGAGATTCCTGGGATGTCTGGCTTGAGCTAGACATAGCATGCAAATTGAACTCTTGTGCAGTGATATTGAGGGTGGGACCCAAGCCATCTCCACCACGGCCACCGGTACCATGCGAGTGTCCCTGGCCTCCGAGACCGCCTTGGCCGCCTACAAGAAATGAATCAACTCCAGAAAGAAAGAAATCACTCTCCTACCAGTGATGCTGAACTGCATTGGTCGAGATTGATCTGCGGAGAGCATAGTGCCTTCAAATTGTTGCGAGAGTCTGAGTATGGATGCTTGCTGCGACATTTTAGTCCGATCTGCTGGAGGTTCTATGGCAGCAACCGGTCAAGGGGAGGATGAGGACGACGATGGTGTACGTGGAGGGTCACAAGCCGTACTGTACATGTAGCATGTCGCATGTCAACGTCTCGACTCTTGAAAGGAAGTATGATGCAGGTCACCTAGCTGCCGATACCCGAAATTACTTAGTGGCCCGATTGGCCGGGGAAGGATTTTGGCCCTGGGCACTGCCGCGATCGGCCGTTTTTTCCTTTATTTCCCCCGCCGGTGGCCGGTCTCAGGGTGGACTTTTTTTGCTCCCTCGGTTTTGACTTAAATGGAAATCCCTCTAGCCAAATTGTTCGGATGCTCAAATCCTGGAAGATTTACCTATGGAAATAAACGGGGATGGGCGAACGTAATATCAGGCGTGCACCATTACGGATGTCGACTCAAGGAGGTTTTGACATGCTGTCCATGTTCGCTGACACTGTTCGACGTACTGTACATAGTCTTTGGTACGCCACGAGCCGGTCTGAGAGCTGAGCTGACTCGCCCGACTAACGGAAATCGAGAGGGGAAAGAAATTCGTTCGGTGTTTTTCGGTAGCCCACTCGATCACGAACTCGTCGTGGCTACCTCTTCCCTCTAGTAATCAAGAGCAATTCGACTCTGATATCAATCTCATGCTGTCAATTTATGTTGACGTCTTTAGCACAGGCCGCAAACTCGGTTGCGGCCTACCCCCGACGCATTGCCACCCCAGTTCTTGTCCTCTATCTCCACCTTCTCATCATCGGCCGGTACGCGGTCGTCGCGTTCCATCAGACGAGTCGAATACGGAACCCCTTTGTCTTACTTTCGTCGCGATCCACCCTGTGGTCCCCAGGCTGACTGATACACGCTACAAATCTCGCTTATAATTAGTGTCCACTCTCCCTTTCCAGCGATCCGCACCGACCATGTCTTCGGGAACAGCAACGAATTACTATATCTCGCACGTCTCTGGTAGAGAGAAATGTTTGTGAATGGTAAAACGAATATTGGTTTTTACGCAGGAGGTACAGGAGGTGCGGGTGGAGCCGGCGGCAAGGAAGGTGGCGGCGGAGGCGTTGGAGAGGGCCCTTCGTTTCAAGCTGCCACTCTGAACGTTTTGATGCAAAACGGCCCAAAACGCGAAACAATCATCGAGTGGGCCTCGCGGCTCGACTTCTCCAAGATCAAGCGACTATATTGGATAGACGTCAACCAGGAACTGGTAAATGGTTTCTTCCAGAGACTTTGTTCAAAAAATGGAAGGCGGGTGAAATACGGGCACTGTAGTGTCGTGGCATGCGTAAGTCAGGATACTCGTCCTCATTTTGAATTATGGAATCTCTACTTTAATACAGCAGGTCACTGCATTCAGACCCCCCCGTAGGCACAGATGTGTCTACGTTCGCAGATCCCTGCCGAAGTGCGTCTATCCAAGCTGAGGTTGGTTTACGTTGGTCTAGTATGTCTGCCTACACGAGGCCTGCCCACGTTGGCAGATCCCGGCCGACGGTGGTGTGCCTATCGTGGCCGACCCTGGCCGACCTGAGTCCGCCTATTCCGGCCGGAACAGGTAGACCAATCTCGGCAGGGATCGGCAGATGGATCGGCAAAGGTCAGTGTAAGTAGTCTGCCTACACACATGCCTACTGGGATCCGGCAGACCTGTGCCTACAGGGGGGTCTGAATGCAGTGGGTGCCGGAAAGACGGTGCTTGCGTGCGTAGCCCCATCTAAGTCAGACCCAGACCCTTCTTCATCTCATTGTGCAGCAGTTCAATCGTTCTGGATGATCTTCGAGCAAGCCATCCGAGCGAGAAAGCTGGCGTCGCAGTGCTTTTATCTCAATCCCAGGGAAACAGGGACCCAATCTCCGACCAATCTCCTCGCCGCTCTCTGACATCAGCTTGCTTGCGAAAAAACCGTTTCCCCCAAGATCCACGAGCTGCACAGAAAACACCACCCACGGGGCACACGGCCGTCCCTCGAGGAGATCTTTTGCGTGCTTCGCTGCGTGATTTCTGAATTCCATTATGCATTCATTGTCGTCGATGCACTTGATGAATATCCCGAGCGCCCCCGGAATACTTTACTTCGTAGCCTTTGGAAATTAGGACCAACCGTCAAGTTGATGTTCACTTCCCAACCTCACATTATCATCGACGACGTCATTTTAAACATCGCAGCTCTAGACATTGAGGCAAACGAGGAGGATATGCGCAAGTATGTGGAGGGACAGATTCAGCAGTCCACCCGCCTTTCAAGGCACATTCAGAAATCACCAACTTTGTGGGAGCTGATCGAGGACAAGATTGTGAAGCGCAGTGGTGGAATGTCAGTATTCATTTGCTTGATCAGAAGAGTGGCTAATTTTGTTCCAGGTTTCTCTTGGTGCCTGAATCTTTTGCGTCGAATATCAAGGAATTTTCTAGTCTCTTATAAACAGACGCTATAACTATAACCTCGTACCTCGGTTGTTATAGGAATTTTCGGGTTTGAGACATTAGCTAAGGTCCGAGCAGATCCGACGGGAACGTGAAGCTTAAAATTAACCCGAGAAGAATGAACTTGTGCCTTCCAGGAAGAACACCGAGTCGTCGCAGACCCGCAGTGACGTACATATTCTCCGAGCCAATGAGAGATGAAGCAGCAGATGGAGTACTTTGCGAGTCCCTGGCAGTAGCTTGCGAGTCCGAGAAGCGAGAAACTTGATTGCAAGATGCCCCATGAGGCCCTTTGAGCGCAAGATGGTTTTGAGCAAGTTTTGAGGGACGCGGTTCCGGAAAAGGAAGAAAGCTGTGTTGGACCAAACGTGTACAAATCATCTCACTACCATGATCGGGCTCTTACAATTATCTCCACAGTCTCCTCTTGACGATTCTTGCGCTCAGGGTCTCAGGATTGACGCATCCACTGTGGAAGTTGGAAGAACGCCGTCTCGCTGTCGATTGCTTCATGCTGCACGTCATGCTGACCGAAAACCGTAGATTTTAACTTTCTGCGTATATTTACGCAGCTGCAGCGCGTCGCCACCCTCCATTCCCCAGTGCGAGCTGCCTGCACAGAGCACTGTCGTCGCTCCTTTGCGCACGACTAGGGCAACGTGCGGGGTTAATCTCAACATCCGCTCCACTGACACCGTACGCTGCCCTCCAGATCTCCCTAGTCATCTGTTACCGCAGCGGACTGTTCTATTAAGCCGCTTTCACCAAAACCTCGGACTGCGCCACAAAGGCGCCACTGGTTCCAAGGACTCGGGCTGCGACATCCCCTGTTGCGGCTGCTCCTATGCACCTCGATAATCTTCCTGAAGGTGCGTCTTCCATCTCCATCGCTGGTACCGCAATCCATGCAGATCACGACTGACAGTGGATTCTAGGCGAATCCCGCCCGTTCACGACTCCAGCCACCACGACTCGCGTCGAGGGCACATCTTCGTCCCTCTTGAAGTCGGCGACTCATACTGCGACTACCGGGCTGTCACGCTCTCCAGAAGACGCACCCGACCCCAGACCCCACTCGCACCTCAACCCGCCACCGCACCACCCGCCTATCCCGGCTCTGCTACGATTTATGCGCTCGGGGTACCGACCTACGCCGTACAACAATTTACTCGCAGTGCAGCGCCCCGACGACATCTCATATATGTCGTACCGGCATCTACTTTCTCATCGGGTTCTCCCACACGGGACATGACGAGCCCTTGCGAGTCTGGGTCCGCACGCTTGGCTTCCCATTCCGTCCTGAGTAAATATCGTCTGCCTGACCGGCTTGCTCCGCACAAGTACTTCAGCAACAGTCGATACAGACGCCGATGGAAATTGTAGTCGTAGCACAGGACAAGACGCTGACAACGAGCAGATACGTACGGTACGTCGCCCTTCCCACCATTCACGCCGAGCTCGTTCTCATTCTCGTTCTCTGGATCTAGACTTTGAATCGTTGGTCTGTCGCGGGGTGGAGCAAGTGCGCAGCTGGGTAGCACAGCGATCGGTGGCGCTGGACCCATTGCCCTCTGGCAGATGGGGCCAGCGCGCGTCGTGCGCGGCTTCTCCTCAAGCCATCGTCTTCGGGACGCGCCTCCGCAACCGCCCGGCTCCCGTGCACACGAGCCTGCAACTTGAAACGCATCATGTGCGTCAGGCTCTCCCTCTCCCTCGCTACCGACCCCACCTTCTCCGTCTTCGCGAAATCCGGGGGAAGCCTCTCTGGCGGCTGCGCCGTTCCTTACGTCGAGCTCGCAGCCGCTGGTGAGCGTTGTGCGTCCCTGTCCTGTGTCCCCGCTCGCTGCGTCTTTCCCTTCCTCCCCTCCTCGACGATGTCGTGATCGGCGCTCGCTGCGGCTGGCGGGCTTCGTCCCAAACCCACACTGGCTACGCATCTCCCCCCTCCTCCCGTCGACACGGTGGGGCGCGCTCGGCGCATGTCGTGTGCAGCTGGGGCATGCGGTAGTCCTCGTGCGCTGTTGCCTCCTCGTCGTGCACGCCGTACACGTGTGCTGCGACCGAGAAGGATTTGCTGAGAAGAGTATGTGGGGTGCCGGGCGAGCCGATCGGGAGAAGCGATATGAGAGGGCTGATGCAGCCCCGCACCCGCTGCGTCCATGCATCGCGCGGCGGCTCGGTGCGTGGATGGCGGTGAGATGTCCGTCGCCCGTCGGTGGTGCACCGCACCGCCACGGCCGCGAGCGGTGGGAGGGGAGGCGAAAAGCAAAGTGGGAGAGACCGAGCGGTGAGAGCGGAGGCCGAGGTCTGCGCGTACGCGCTGGCCCCCTGCCGGAGCTGCACGGAGGATTGACGGCAGCCGGTGGTGCGTCGTGCGCAGAGAGCGACCACTACGTGCTGGGGGACTGCGAGACCTTCACAGCGACGCGCGCCACGGGTGAGCGGAGGCCAGGCGGGCGGGGACGAGGATTCCGAGGAGGAATTGGCGGAACACGCACATGCAGGCAATCCTCGCATTCGCCTCACAATCTATGCTCTCGGGTCCTACCTCACCCCCTCTCTTTTGTCTCCCTCGGAGACTCAGGACCCTTCACCTCCCCATCAACTGCGCGACACTCCCCCTCCCTCGGTCCTCCGTCTCGTGTCTCCCGCCGGCATATCCGACCCTTATTCGACCTTTCTCTCAATGGAGACTTCGGAGCTTGGAGACCGATCCGACATCTCCCCACCCCTTCGCACTCGCACCTCCGCTTTTCCTCGCCGTGGGTGCCGTCTCGCTCCCGCTCCAACCTCTCACATGTCCCTCCTTGTATTTGGGTCGCTCTGTGCTCGCGCTACGGTGCTTTCACGGAGGCGGATTTGGTGGCGGTGTTACCGCCAATTTCCTTTTTCGGACAATGGATTTTGGATGTGTCTGGTGTGCTGGTCGTTGTTTTACCGCCCGTCGTTGGTGCCGGATGCTGTACCTTCGCAGTGGGCCAATGAATTTCCGTTTGATTCACGCTGGACCCGCTTGAGTTTTGCATCTCCACGCATTTGTGGACAGCCGTCAACTAGGCCAATGCGAGGACAGGCAATCGAGAGTGGGGTTGCGTACATACGTGTTACTCGAACTCATTAACATTCTGAGCTCTCTCGGTCTCGAGTCCCGACTCTGGTCCTTGATTTGAAATCGGCCGACCAACTCCACCCGCTTCGCGCGAAACACTTGTGACGGTGGGATGTTTTGGGTTTTCACCTAGGTGGAGTTACCGAAGTTATTGGCTGAGGGTAACTAGGTGGTTTGAGCATGGCAAGCTGAGAGGGCGAAGGCTGAAAGACCGTATAGCGTGAAAATGTGCCTTTTTTGGAAGATCGTATAGCATGGGAACGGCGAGGTATAGAAATAACATTAGGCAAGAATGTCCGCGGTGTAAATTGAATGAAGCTAGGCATCAGGGTATTGGGCTGGGAATAGGGTTGATTTTGTGTAGAGACGTAGGCAGAGTTTGGGTTCAGCGCCAAAGCAGATTCATCAACGAGGATCCAACTTGAAAGTAAATCGCAAGGGCCTGGACGAAGTGCAAATCCAGTTCGATTCAAGTGTAAGTTCAGGTCTTCCGGTGGCATGCACATGGCGAATGTAGATCGAAGATGCACGGTCGCACGGACAATAAAGAAGAGTGAACCGGGAATGAGTGCTTGCTGACGTACTAGGACGTCCTGAAACTTATTGGACTGTAATTGTGGGGGATCAGCGAAGCTACAGAACAATTTCGTGAGTCCCAAGTTCGTCCTCGAAAATAGTGCGCCGGCCTGTGCAGTGGGCGAAATATTCCGGAACCTGAGCGGACACGTTGGGTTTGTTCAAGTTGCCGTGAGCTCTGAATGAATTCGAGGTTATAGATATTACAATCAGTGGCGCTAAAGATAAGATTGCTCCACCTGGACGTACCTCGGCGGATAAGAGTGAGTAGGCAGAATTTCGGCGTCGAATGCACAGTCGGTCGATAGGAATGCAAGTGCGAGCTGGCGAGCGGTCGACGCACACAAGAGCGACTACGAGAGCCCGGAGAGGATGGGGGAGGGAGTCCCTCGATTCGATGATGTGAGGCGGCGCGGCCCACGTTGCATTTGAGATGTGTCATTAGTCTCTCGTAGACAGACACTATACACTATAACAAATATGTGCTCGCAAGCTCGCATAATGTGTCATCGCATTGATCTGGTCACAAGTTGGACGAGTCTAAGCATCACTTTGGATCGTGAGTTAGCACTCGCCCGACGACGCAAATCCTGTACGGTAGATCCTGCATCGAGGGAAAATACAAGCGTGAACTTTCGAAGGGGCGCATACATAACTACCAGACTGTTAGGAATCGTCCTCAACTGGTCCCTGGATGACGTGAGCCTTTGGAGTGCAGAAGAGGGGCAACATGGATTTCCACCCGCACCAAAGAAACGATCAATTAATCCAAAGCGCGGTCATAGTAGTGGAATGGAATCCCCTCGTTTCTGTGGGCCAAAAGAGATGACCTCGGACTTTGAAGCCATTGCAATGAGACGATAGTTTTGACGTGACCTTGAATCCAAATCCGTTGTTAATTTCGGTCGAGCGAGGTTCAATTATATACAAGAGACGGGGTGTGTAGTATCCGGGTGTGAGCCAATTAAACCGGTTTTCTTACACTGGCTGATTGGTCCTCTGACTGAGCCTTCCCCACTGCAGAGTTGAGACTTACATTTGTTTTCTTTTTTTTTCACACTGGAGACCTCAAAAGAATGATTCCAAGGATAATCCCTCCGACTTGTCGCATCAAAACTAAAGACATTATGCATACATTTCCCATTGGCTGAGAACCTTATTTCCCTCGTCGCCCAGGGCTTGGGTTGCGGATCAGATGTGCTCGCAACGGACAGAGCTGAACACATCGTTGAGGAACCGCGGGAGGGTCTCGAAGACGGGGAAGGTCCCCGTGCAGGTGTCTCTGTTGCAGTTGAAGTCGCTGGATCAGTGTTGTCACTTAAGGTGTTAATAAGGGTAAATCTTTTTGTTAAGGCCTTAACACCTAATTACGCCTTAATATTAAGGGCATATTAAGGCTTAAGTTAAGGGGTGCTCAATTTTTTTCTACGTCAGATCGTAAGTAGCTACTGCACAATCAGCCGTAAACCAGCTCCCATCCAGAAGAGCTAAGGCTGCCCTCTCCTCCCAGTCGTCATCACTGTCAATGTCAATTGGAATGGGGACATTGTCTGGGTGATAGAGGGCAATACAAGCCCAGCAGTAGGCATTGAAATGTGCCATGTTATGCTTTGTTCCTTGGTGAAAGAACTCTATCAGAGGGTCGCAGCATCTGGAATGACCTTTGTACTATCGGTGTCTGTGGAGTGTCTGTACGTGTCTGTACGGTCTGTCACAGACTGCCCCAGTCTGTCACAGACCTTACAGACACCGGCAGACCTGGGCCATTTTCCAGATGAGGTGGGCAGCATTGACAAAGAAGATGCGAAGAAAAAATGATGTAATTGCCATCAATAAGTCTTAATTAAGGCTTAACGGTACCGAAGCTTGAAGCTAAGTCTTAATATTAAGGGGTAATTAAGCCTTAACTTAACTTAAGTCTTAACTCTTAAGGACAACACTGCGCTGGATTGCCATTATTTTAATTCTGGGGAATTGGGCAGGAAAGATAGCGACCGTGTACATGGTGCACAACCAAGACGCGACACGACCCGATTACCTCATATAACACGTGTTTTTTTGGAACTGGATGAGGGCTAAGTGTTTGACGGGTACCATACAACACTTGGACTCACTGTCTCCACAAAAATCCAGTGATTATAGCAAATTCTGTCTTGGTAGTACAGAATACTGTCAAACGGGGTAGGGACAAGGCAGGTGGGAAATATCGGTATTTCTGGCTCTATCACATTGCTTCTTACATGTTGAAGTACCTCATATCAAGGAATAAGCTCATTCTGACAAGAACTGAACCAACTAGCACCAATTTATGGTGACACAAGCCTCAAATGCAAGGAGATACAAAATATAATGTTTTGAAAATCGTGTTTCTTACCTTGCAACCGGATTTGCCAAAATCAAGATGAGTGCTTTTGGTCCTTAGATGCCGGAGTGGAGTGGAGGTACGTCTTGTACACAATTTACCTGATTTCTTGACCCGTGCCTTCTGTGGAGAGAAATTGCATTTAAAAAGCGAAACAGAAAATGACAAGAGACGAGATGTGACGGACTGCTTTCGGGGCGGGGGCCTTCTTGGGCGGAGCTTTGGCCTTCACTACGGCTGTCTTAGTGTGTGCTTCGATTTCCTTGAGAGGCGGATCAGTTCATGATCTTATACGAAGAAAGATGAAAAGGAACCCCGTCAAACTCGCACTCCTCAAGCTGTAGAGTGCTCAGGTTAGATACATGAAGAAGTGATGTGCAACGTACTTGGGACTCGTCGAACTTGGGTTCCTGCGTAAGTTCTCCCGGGTCGGTGGGAGCCGCCTGCGAGGCAAGGCTCATGTAAAGCACGACCAGAAGAGAAAGGAAGCGGGCGCACATGAGGAAGGATCATAAGGAAATGGAAAGAAATTGTCGAGCCGGTCAATGGGAGAAAGGGAAGGACGGGCGATGTCAACGGTGAGGTCTGGCCTGGGGTTCGTGATCCAACACTCCCCCTCAACGCTACGCCTGGTATGAGGCACGAACAAGAATATCAGAGCCAGAAACTCTCCCTCGAATCAACGAGTTCTTCGGTAAGTCAACGGCGACTAAGTTGAATCAGTTGAAAACGTGATGGCAGGATGTCCGACTGAACGGAATGGAATAGGGGTCACGTCACGTTCGGGGTCAACAAGCGTCGAGGGGTAAAGTAGGCACAGAATGCCCACGAGAGATATGGTTGTCGGAAAATAATGGTAAAAAAGAAATTCAGAAATCGGATGGTCAGACAGATGAAGGTGGTCGTCCAGCAGGGGGTTTGTCTCCCACTGGTTCTTCGAGTGAAGGTAGTCGTCCTGCAAGGGGGGCCGTCTCCCACTGGTCCTTTGGGTGAAGGTGGTCGTCCTGCAAGGGGGGTCGTCTCCCGCAGGTCCTTCGTTGTGGAAGGTGGTCATCCTTGAGGGGGTCATCTCTTGTAGGTCCTTCCCATCAGAGAGTGGTCATCCAGCAAGGGGGTCGTCTCTCACCGGTCTCTCAGTCTGAGGGTGGTCGTCCACTGGGGGGGTCGTTTCCCAGTGGTCCCTCGGGTCGATGTCGTTGTCGAAACCGGTCAAGGAAAAGAAATATGGGGGTCATGTCAAAGAAGTGAGAAAGTCAAAGCCAGTTCTGCATTGAACAGCAAGAGTGAAAATACTCGCAGCAAGAGCGGAGGTAGGGAATGCTGAGGCCCATAACCTGTAAGAAGGACGATGTGGAGCGGAAGCAAGAGCACTGAATATCAACTACGATCGGGCCAGTAGTGATGACTAATATCTCCCTTCCAACAACTGCTGTGGGCACTAAGTATCACGACTAGATTGAACAATAAAACGAGGTGGTGGTAAGACCGAGCAAAGCAAGAGCCGAACCGGCACTCGGCATTATTACGGTAGCCGGGTGACGCCACGGTTGTGACGACGTCACATCAGTTTCTTCCTTGCTCCCAGCTTTCATGTCACCAGTCGGAACGGAACCAGAATTGGATCCAATACTGCGGCTTGGAAATATCAAGAACCTCCCGCCACTATTACGCGTTAGCTTTTCATCCTTACCGATTATTTATGAGTGATTTTCATTGGACTTTTAAAAGAGGATTGCGAACGCCGCTGCACAGGGATCCCTGGAGAGTCTACGGCGTCTACGCAAAAACCTTGTAAATGCGTCTCAGGATGACGCTAAACTCTGCATCCCATCTTCTATGCCAATCTCGATCCCAAAGGAATTCCGAGCACCGATGAACTCGACGCAGCTACCAGAGACGACTTTGTCGTCTCGGGCCTGAGTAGGGCCTTCATCTCGCTCCTAGCTCTCAAGAATTACAAGAAACTTCCACCGAATATCTTACCAGCTCTGTGGCCTCGATCCTGGGCTTGGATTCAGTGTCTCGACAGATACCACTGGCTCTTACCTGCCTGTGACACGGCCGACGAAATTAACAACCGTCTGGACTATTTCTGGATCCTCGACCGCTTCTATTCTGCCGAGGAAACTGGTGCTTCTGTGGACCAGACTCCTGGGGTACGCGTTCTGGTGGCACAGGTGTGGGCCACCATGCTGGACCACATCCGTATTTGTGGTGATATTTCGGGATGCGCCAGCTTTCCTATATGTTGCGCGGACGCGAAAAGCCCGACTACCAAGCGACACCCGTTGTGGAGCCACATCATATCGCGCATCTCGAGGAATTAATCGAGGGCGCAGGCGGCGGCTGGGACGAGTTCGCAGCGTTGGTGGTGGAGCGCGTTATTCTCACCTCCTCCCGCGCGGATTCACTTGGATTTTTGGCGGTGATCCTCATCGTCTTACAGGATGCACAGTTCCGGAGAATACTCGGCGAGCCCCGCGTCTTTGTCTCTGCAGGTATTCTGAGCGCCCTCGTGAACGCCGTTTGCGCTGTCAATTCCAGGGGACACCACGAGTTTTGCACCCTCCTGGACATCGCCTTTTACCTGGTCGGAATGTGGATGGTCTCAGACATGAGTATCATGATCGCGGCTCTCGAAGCTGGCCTCCTCCGCGCAATCGTCTCGTGCAGCGCTGATTATCCCCGCATGAACAAGGTACACGGGATACTCCAGCAACTGCCCGAGGCCACGATACACTATTATGTTCTGCGTGCAATGCGAAACGGCATGAAAGAAGTCGAAGATATCGTTTCTGGCGCAGAGTTGTGACCTCTCCCATGTGGGACGACTGGAAGAAGCTCGCGGACTTGATCTCCGAGCGCGGTGCAATTCAGAATAGGTGTGACTCTGGCGTCCACGCATTACTGAGGGCTTGCGACAATGTCGTGGTCCGTCTCTTCCCCATTTACGCTCTTCGTTTTCAGCTGAAATTTTACTACCATTCAGTGTGGTGCCATCCGCGATAAAAACACATTCAGACGATGTTCTGGGTGCCTGCGGCACTATTATTGCTCAGAGGCATGCCAACGCTCAGATTGGTATGCTGGTGGTCATCGTCAAAATTGCAGCGCATTCTGCGATTGCAAAGGTACGTCTCCCCATCTTCCCCTCCCTATCTCCGTCCTTCTCACAACGACACATATACAGTTCGTCTACCCACCCGCGCCCAAAACTTCATCCGCACTCTCCTACACAGAGACTACCTCGCGCAAAAGCATACTATCTTTCTCCTCCAGGTGGAATTTCTCGCCGCGAACCCGAATCAGCCCTTCTACGTCGGGTTCGACTACACCGACGGACGCGCTGTGGTGCGGGTGTACGCGTTGGAGGATAGCGGCGGCCCGTGGGGCGTTCCCCGTGATCAATGCAACAACGAACACTTGATGCGCGCGGAGCGCGGCGGGGGGAGCATGGTGCTGCATCGTGTGTTCGTGAGCACGGGGGAGGCGAGCTATATGCGCTGGTTCCCTCTCCGCATGACGAGCAGTGTGCTGGAGACTGGGGTGCGTCGTCTTGCCAGGGAATTGGAAGGGACTCGGAGGAGTGACTTTGACGCCATAAGACCACGGTTGATGCAGCAGATTGCGGCTCTGGACGCAACAGCAATGGGGAAAGTGTTGGAAACGCATTAATGGTGCCGCCGTCGATGGTATACGCGATGTAAGTTCGGGGCAACCCTCTCTCCGTACCGGCGAGCTGGTGATTCTCGGAGAGCCATATTATATGCAACTGTACAATACAAGCACCATGTACAGTCTTTTAGCATCTATTGTCTAAACTGAAACTCTCAAGTCTCCAATACTATTTCCAGGTCAAACTTAGGGGCAGAACTTGAAGGAAACCTCTCGCAAGCTTCCAGAGCTGTAGATGACTGGTAAGAATTCCAAGGAATAAATACTCACAACATTTTATGCATTTTTCACCCTGGAACACCAAACTGGAAGGTTGTATGAACGTTCAATCATCGACGAACAATTTCAAGTTGGGTGATCCCATCAATATTGTCCAAATTAGGTAGTTCCTATCAACTTCGTTCTCAGAGCTCCCAATAGCTGTGGAATGATGTTTTCAGGCTGTTTCAAGACTGTTTGAAACTTAGTTGAAATGTCGGTCAAAAAGTTTTTAACGTGCTATGTTCCATAGTGTCCGCCTGTGTACGTCTTGTCTCGCAGCGCCATGCCTTATACCAGTAGTTGCTCGTATTGTACCAATGTACATTTTTCTGTCTATCCTTCGTGTCTTTGAGTGGCTTGGTGATGTCTTTCAGAGAGTCTTCCTCAAGACTAATTGTCTCTCAGTGTTCTTTCCTAAAAGATATCTCTTGGCCAAGATTTTGTACATATGTTAGCCAAAGACGCACATCTTGGAGAAAATCACGTCTTTGACGTCTTTGCCGTCTTGGCGAAGACTCCAAAGACACCAAAGCAAAACATGTTGTTTTACTGACGTGTATGTTAGCTCAGAGTGAGCCGGGACAACGAAAACAGACTGAACGCGAAACATTGAGCCCAATTGTGCGGGAAAAGGCCTCAAGCGCGGATTCTTCAAGTTGCACTTCGACGACACGATACAGAACAGGCACAGTGATGCAATGGAAGAGCTTGCAAGTCCGGCAGAGCGCGGCCCAATCTGCCGTTGGCGCAGCCTCGATTATGGCTGCAATGAGTTCGTTCGGGAGCCAACGCGAGATGTCCTTGGACCGTCGATGCATGTGGGAAGAAGGAAAGCCGGATCGGGGTAAGCGAAGTTTGTCAGCAACGTTGCAATCTCCGACCCGAACTAGCTGAGAAAAAAAGTGCGGCAGTTGCTTTGAGTTTCGGCGCCGGCTTAACCAGCTGAATTCTAACCCGGCATCAGCTCTACAGACTACACATGCCTGAGTCTGCCGCTCAGAAATCTGACTCCAACCCGGACTACGAACAAAAGCACAGGATGAGGAGATTGCGCGCGGCTGTAGCGCTTTGCGAATACGAACTGATACACAAGGCATAAAGAAAAACCCAAAACTCAAGCAAAAGAGATACCCGCCAATTCTGGAAACGCTTCGAATGGATAGTCCTCCCATCGTCCATTCACCTTCCTCCAAGCACGGCGATCTTGATGAAGTCAGCACCTATATTTGTGTGTATGGTTTTGATACCGCTCACTGATGGGACAACAACAGGCTTCGAGGCTTGGACATACATCGGATATGTCTTGGACTATTTTCGGGTCACGTCCGGGTGCGACTCCCTGTTCTCATGCGAAATGATGGCGGAGAGGAACCGGAGGCCTGTGAAACGCGGGAGGCACTCCATGAGATGTAAAAGTCTTGTCTGTGGATGATGCTGAGCACCCGTCTAAAGCATCGGAGGGGCCCCAAGTTACCTCGCTCGGGAAATACCCTTGTATCTGTAGGCTCTTTGTTTGAGGTAAGTTTCCGGAGAGGGAATCCAGAATTTCGGTAAAGAAGGTATCGCATTCATCATTCGAACAGACGAATGGGATGTCATCGCGTATCAGGACCCTTGATTATTGGGTCATAGGTTAGATACCGGGTTCGGACAAAATTTCCTATTTTGCTTGGTAAGGTCAAAGTGGAGTTCGGACAAAACAGTGGGACAATGGGCAGAGCTTTGAGCAAAAATTCGGACAGGAGGTCCCCTTTGATTCAGGTCAGATACAACTTCGGACAATGCTCTACGCATCTCCTTACTTGGTAACACCCAATCGAGAAATCGAATTCGGAAAGCTTTGAATTATTCAAGTGAGTAGCTTTTGGATCAACAGACGATAGCGGACAATGGAGTAGTGAATTCACTGTGTCTATTAAATTCCTTGCTTCGCACTTCGAGTTTGTCAACAATTCAGTAGCCGTCATTATGCAGCCCTAGGAACTTGACAGTTCGGACATCTCCCATAAAAATCACGCCCCACGACAACGCCATGGAGGTGACGATTTTCCGAGACCACCTCAAGATTAGCCAATGGGCCCATCACAAGCTTCGAGCGGAGAGGGAGATGTTGGGCAAGGCGGTTGCAAGCCTAAACACGGTCCGGCGGAAAGAAACATCCAATGCGAACATAGTGGAAATAGAAGAGCAGGAGGAGGAGGCCTTAGAGTAGTACGAGAACATTTTTTATTGCATTTTGCCTGCGGAGCGAATTTCGTTTCTAAATATTCGAATTCAGAGGCAAAGTTCGGAAAAATTTCGCTGGATCGCGCACTAGAGGCAGAATTCGGACAAAATTGTGCTATAAAAGTTCGGACAATTTTTTGGGGGGGGCCCCCGGCCCAAATCGGTATCTAACCTAGGCGGAATAAAACACATCCGAGAAATAGATGATTGCGCGGGACGGGGTATATAAAAAAACCTCGAGAGTTATTTAGAAGAAAACGATGACCGGCGCAAGAATGTAGAGCACGGGAAACGGCGACAGAAACGCGATGATTTTGCCAGCGAATGAGACAGAGGCAAAGACGGCGCGAACAAGGGCGAGAGCGGAGGAGATGATGAGGGTAGCAGTGAGCTTCACGATTGGAAGAGCTCGAGACAAGGCGGTCTCAGGCGAGTCTGTGAGCGGGCCAGTGACCATGGACGCCATGAGGGACAGTGGTAGCCGGTTGATTGCCGACGGACCAAACATAACCACACGGAGATCCATCTCTTTCCGTAACCACCACAGCACTTGCAGCGACACAGGCGCGGGATACCCTCATTCTGCTATATCAAACTCCTTCCGAAGGCTCTATATCCATCCCCATCCTTCCCGATTCTCAATTTGCCCACAGAAATCGCCAAATCTGAGGCAGTGCCAAGTGGCACCTCGTCTGGAGTCTCGCTAGCGCTGGAATGGAGATTAGCTTAACGGTGGCTCCCTCGATTTGTAGGGTTTCACACCATCCAACGCCGCTGATCAACTCTGCTCCATTCATTATGATGGCCCAGCTTTCTGAATGAATCAAGTGACGGTGCCCCGTCATGCGAACTACCTCTAGGGCTAAACGCACGTCGAGTAATCTTCAGAGTTTGAGCTGTGTCGTTCCAACTCGCACATACGATCCGAATTCAAGGCGGTGTTCCACTGTAACAGTGCTATGCCAACAACTCTATTCCAATGTGCCCGACAATCTTTCCGCAACGAACACTCGAGATGTTTTGCTTAGTTTATCAGATGGTGTCTCGATAGAACGGCTTGAACACGCACGGCCATTTGATCTATTCCGAATTTCCCCAAACGTGGGCCCCCCACTCCCTCGGTTTCTTCCTCTGGTAACCTCACACGAAAGGATGCATCATCGGGGCACTTTCCCCCCCGACACGGCGCTGCCCCCTAGAATCCGCAATTGAGTCATACCAGTATACCATCGCCTTCGTTGCTATCCGCAGGTCTGGTGCAGGAGCACAATCGCCGTCGTCAATCTGACGGCGGGATCTTGATATTTTTCCTGCTTATTCAGCCGGCTCAAACTTTGTTGGACCCTGGAGCGTCTACCGCGCGTCAATATTGGTGAGAAATTTTCCTTCAAGAACTCCCATGGTCGCCCTTGAGATGTCCGATCTTTTTGTGGCGGGAGAAGAACGGACACGATGCAACGGCTGCCGTGTATGACCGCAGAATGGGCGGAAATTCACTTGTTCCTTGGAAAACTGTCTGTTTTCTGGCCGAACTATCGTCCTGACATTGTGTCTTCCCGCAGAGAATAGTTTATTTACCGGCTCCAGCGCTCAGACACAATACGCGCAATACCGTCGAGGTTAACGTGGCCCGGGAAATGCATCAGTTCGACGCTTCACCTCCACCAACTCCGGCCAGTAAATATCGAGCCTCCATGCTTGACACAGAGTTCCGCTTACCGTGACCCAGGCTGGACAGTTCATTCAAACTTCCCTTCCTCTGCGGTTGACAGATGTCAGCCCAGACATCCGGCAGCTCACATCTATCGTCGGCCACATGTTTTTCAAGTCTACGCGAAATCTGTCAAGTCTATCGTGCGTGGGTCTGAAATATCAAGGATGTGCCAGTTGTCGTTTGCGCCACTCACCCCAAGTTCTGCCTCCACCTTTTCGGGAGCCGCTTCGACTTTCATGGTTCTGAAAAGAACTCATACGCCAACGTTGGGCAGTCCTTGCGCAGTTTTTCTAAATCAATCCCGAGCCAGAACTGGAATTCTCTCTCCAACGAGAGATTCTGCATTCCCGTCCCTTCCTCGATGAAGGTCGCGCGCCCGAATTCTACTTCTGCTTGGAGACTTTCCATTGCCGATTCTGGCCCAGAAGTCTCACCGTCTGGGATGGCTAAGAGCTAAGGGCATAACGATTTTGCATTTACACTTCGTCGTGAAGAAACTCCATTTTTCTAAGGCCAAACCACTGGCACGCTGGAGTTTCTTCTAAAGCGATCCATTGGATGTAGACCCTCCGAGTTATTCCGATGTTGCCTGAATCCAGGTTCCACGTGGGCTGAATGAGAGCTTCTGAAATTCCTCAACCAGCCCCCTAACAGAGCCTAGTAACTGGGCGCCCCGCGTTCTATCATCTAACGTGCCAAGGCCTCGCGGTTTGCGGATCTCGCTTCGGCCTGGTCACCCGACGAACAAATATTATTCAGATTGGCGCTATGTACGCTCAGTTGAGCTAGCTGGCTCATTGATTGGACAGTACCGACCCTACGCCGCTCATATGCCCCCGCGGTCCGATTCTGAAAATACCTGAAGATGGCTTCTGCGAATTCTCGGATGATGGTCGGCGCTTTGAGAGCACCCAAATTCGTTGCGAAGTCGAAGGAGAGATCTGGAGCCAACTAGAGTGTCGATGGGCCCTTCGAGACGCGGCCTCGATTGCAGTGACTGTTTTGGTCTGAGACTACCCTGACCCCTCACGCTTGAGCTGCAGGCAAGAATTTGGAAATTTTATTTTTGATATGTACATGAAAGGACAAAGGCGAGGATGCCTTTTTATTGACTAGAAACAAAACAATGCCTCAGGAAAAGAGGCTACTGACAGAGATCAGCGTGGTTTACGCTTGCCTTTGATGAATGAGAATGTCTGACAGGAAGGACCATGGTGGGCGGCCTATCTATCGAGCGCAAACTCTGGAAACACTTTTTTAGATCCGAAAAACACTTCATGGAAAGACCACGACTGATTTTATGGCGATGCCTGTCTGTAACCTCACCATATATCTTCCGATCTTTAATTTAACGACGCCAAGTCAAAATAGGTCTTGGAAAGCGATGCACCCAGAATAATTTGGACGATATGAATGATTAATTGGGTGCCATGGTCCCTGACATACCAACGCGAAGTCCAAGAGGGAGCGGTCTACGACTGCCAAGTCCTTCAAGACGGGGAGAAACGGATAGGGTAGTTTTTCCACAATTTGATTACTCTCCAAAAACACTGGCCGGAAGGCGATCTGCTGATTACTACGAACCGCCCATTCAGCAGTGGGCCGAAAGGTGTCCAAATATGATGGGAGATATTGGAAGTTACTGTGATTCCATAGCGCGAAAGATGAGCTCTACTCCTCATGCTTTTTATTGCGCCGGGTGCGTCATGGTAGCATCCAAAAGCTGCGCGTCGCTGCGGAGACAATGATATTGGGAAGAGATTCAACCACAGAGATGAGGACGAGGACATACACACAAGAAGTGAACAGAAAACGTCTCGGAATCAAATCCTTGGGGTTTTTTCCTTCCCCTGGGTTTCAGCTTGCACGGGGAACGAGAAAGACGGCGACTCAGTCATAAAACGAAACCATCGCCAACAAAACGACCACTAAAGTTTAAGTCCAGCAAGCACCCGGAGAACGTAAAGCGGGTAAAGCCCATAAGAGATTTATGAATGCGCGGTAGACAATCAAGAAAGAGTTCAGAGTAACAAAAAAAACGGCGACCAACAGAAATGTGGATGCAGGATGCAAGTGGCAAACACGGACCGACAGACGGCTAGGGTGAAGCGGGCAATGAGTAATGCTAAGCCGTGAGCTTCACGAATGGAACGGCCCGAGTCAGCGCTAGCAGGACCAAGTTGGGACCAAGCCTAAACGGCGACGGCGATTGCCGAGCGACCCAACTTAACCACGGTGATCTTTCTCTTTCTGGAACCAGCCACAGCACTTACGGCGACTCAGGCGAAACGGTCAGACTCTTGCTCATTTAGCTTTATCCAACTCCTTCCGATGGATCTAGATTGATTCTCGTCCTGCGCTTTACTCGGGCCCCGCCACCGAAAATGCCACTGCAGTCAAAATGCAGTGGGCCACGAATCCTCTAAAGCCTACTTCGAGGTAGTGCCTCACCTCCATAATTTGGATTAAATCTAGTAGCTCGACCGGGGATCTGAACTGTAATTTTTTGGGTCTCACTCCATTCGACGCGACTCATTAATTATCCTCAACCCGTTCTGCTTCATCATGGTGGCTGAGAGATTCGTTTGAACGAGTTGAGCAATGTGTCCTGGCCAAGCTTTAGAATACTCCTTAGAAACTCTACTGTTTCCGGACTAGCCTTGACGCCAAACCTCGTCTGCCTCCGCTCGATGCATTGAACTGTTGAACGCCGTTGATTATCCCGGAATGCACGGGTTAAGCTCCATCTTACAGCTTTGCTTGAAGCAAAATCAAGGAGTGGTTCAAACATCAGATGAGCGATGTGCACAGCCCATTCGACCTATTCTGAAATTTGCCGAAGGTGGTTCCGACTCTTTCTCGTTTCTGCTCTGGTGACGCACACCTTGCCAGCGCAGTTTCAGCCCCGAATGCACGGGCGAGTTTTTCTAATGGTCCTTCTCCTTCGCAGCTATCGCGAAATGCTCCCCTGTCCTGTGCGCACAATCTCCGACTCTGGCGTCACCCAGCGTCACCCACCATACAGCTTCCCGTGCGATATATTTAAACTGACACTTAATTGACCCACGGACACAAAAACGTTAACATTGTTCGGAGCTGAGCCGTAGGTCTTATTGCGCGTCAATGTTGCTGGGAAAACTGCTTTCAAGCATCATGATCTGCCTCGCGACTTCCGATCCTTCAGGAACACACGTAACGCTGGCGCGTGTAACGGCGAAAATAGCTCTATTCGCGTCGCACGCGTACGTGTTCGCTGTTGGCGCTGGCTGCGGCGTAGTTCCCCAGCACGGGTTGGTCTTATTCCGAATTCGTTTGGCAGCACCACTGTCGGACTCGAATTGGAACTTTATGGACACCAAGTTGCGCCGAACTCAAATTCTGGACAAAACTATACAATGCCATTTTACTTCTGATTGGCTATAGACCTTTACATCTTTACATACGACAACTGCTAATATGCTACGAAGAACGAAAGGGAGTTGAATATTGAACAAAATTATGCGAAATACATCCAAGAGTAAGGGGTCTCGCAATACGACGATATATAGAAGAACTGGATCAAGAAATCGAAGAACGAAAGGGAAGGAACAATTCAACTCTGCTGTTTCGGATGTTTACACCTCGGCCGAATCTTATTCCTCCTCAAACTCAGAGGCCGATCCCGCCCCCTCAGTCTCGCGTACACACCGCACGCATTACACAAACTTCGCGCCGGTCTTACTCCGCCGCCACACGCTCGTCCGGTGTGTGTGGCAGTGCGAACATTTTGGCGTTCCCGGCGCCACGTCGGCGTCAGGGTCAAGGCCCTCGTCCTCGCCGTCACGCTGGTCCGCTGCGATGAGCGCCGCTGGTCGCATCTTGTTGCGTTGCTGGAGGTAGAGCCCGCACGCATTGCACAGGGGACTGTGTGTGGTGGGATCGCGTCGCCAGAGGGGCGTGGAGGTCGCGGCGCAGTGCGAGCACGTTTTACCGGAGCGGGAGGAGATGGAGGAGGCGATGCTGTTCCGCCGGGAACCTGAGCTCGAGGGAAGAAGGGGAAGTGGGCTGCATGTGCCACTCGATGCCGGGGATACGCACCCAAAGGAGAGGGAGGGAGATGGGGACACGCAAGGCAGCAGACCATCGAAATATGGGAAGGAAGGGGACGAAGCACCAGTCACGGCCACTTTCGCGTCCGGGTCGAGGGCAGAAAGGATCATCTCGTTCCAGGAGTTCGTGTCAAAGGGCTCGAGAGACAACATCGGCCATCCCGGGGACGTTGGCAGCGATGGAACCTCGTAAATCTGCGGCTCAGGTGGGAGCGCAAATTCCGGTTGCACGCTGCGCGATTGGCGTTGCATTTGAGAGAAGGACGAAGAGGAATATGGGAGGGCTGCGAAAGTGCCATCTATGTGAGGCGACGGCGTATATGGGGAGTCGATCGACTGCTCCCTATAGCGCAGCGCAGTGGAGTGGTTGGACTTCTGCGTCCGAACGAAGGACGAATTTTCTAGCGCGGGGATGAGTTATGATCTTCTGGGCCGCAGTAGGCGAGCAATACCATAATTCCACCAGCCTTCAGGTGTCGCGTGGTAAGGCGCTATATCTGTAGCAAGAGTAGAGGGATTGCGCTCGCCACGAGAGCTAAAGAGCGGGCTCTGGTGACTCATCTTAGTTGGATGCGTGGATGCAAGATGCTTGGTGGATGCGATGCTGCGATCCTCCAAATATATGGCCTGGCCAGGATATCCGCGGTTACAATGACTCGGTTCCAGGGAAGCGCATGCCGCTAAAAGTATTCCTGACAGCGCTGTGTCCCATGACTTCTGCAGATCGCGTCCTTACCACATTGGGGCCGATTCGGACAGCTGTATGTAGCTTGTCATCACCGTCGCGATGTGATGGGATTTATGGGAATATTTACGGCGTGTGATGGAGTCTGGGAGTAGCGCCGACCAGTGGGTCCGGTCACTACGGAGGTAAATATTAAAATAACGTTCAGAAAACGGCGATCTGCAGATGATCAGCGCTGGGAAAGTGTACAGAAGTGGGATAATGACGGATCCAGGTCCGTAGGCAGCCGTAGGCTTGCCGTCGGTTAGAACAACAACAGTGTCTTGGCAAGAAGTTATCTTGCCAACTTACCGACGGCGCATCATCGGTCTACGTCGCATCACTCTTAAAGTCCGTAGCCGAAACCTGCCGAAAACGGAACCAAATGAAGAAAAATCTCGAACAGAGTCTGGTTGAATGATCGTTGAGACGAGCTTGACGTCGGTGTGCGAAGGGAACGATGGTTTCCCGTAGAAATAAATGGCCCCCCGGTGTTGGTCCATCGTGTTGGAACGGCATCTTAGCTTGGCCGCGGCACCCTTCTGGCATAAATGATGAATTATTCGAGTTCAAATTCGAGGAGCTGGTCGACAGCCAACAGCACCACGCGTGGGAATGCGATGGCCGTGCCAATTTAATTAATAGTAAGTAAACAGCGTTGAATATTCCTTCCTCCTACCTGAATCTCACCTGTGAAGGCATGTGCAATCATGCCAGCTTGTGCCGCAAAAATGCTGGCGTCCCACACTGATTTACCAAATGTTGGACCAAGTCTCCCGCGCCGCTGTAATACAATTCGCTACCCGGCTCAATGACTCTAAGTTGAGGTTCTAAGCTTGCTCACTACGGACACCGAGCCGCCGCTCTCTCGCACAATGAAAACACCGATCCGACGAGGTAGGATTCTGTTCCGCTTCTGCTACTTCCAGCAATCCCAAGCCCGCGGGCCCAATTTGTGACACATCGCGGGGGATCGGCTGCACGACGTAGCCGACGTCGAAATAAGATACCGAACCTTGCCAAATCCTGCGGGGGCGAACCCAGGCAGAATCGCTGACTTAGAGGAACGCACCTGGTGATTTTGGTTTCATTTCTCAGGCCTGGGGCCATAGTCCGCTCCTGAATACGCGTTGCAGCAATTAGTCTGTTCGCGGGCAGTTCATCGGCACAAAAATGCTTGCGCGTCCAATGCCTCGCTGTGTACTAGTGTAATATCTACGTCATTTTTCAATTGAATCCCGCGAGATCCAGGGACGGACATCCTGGCTCAAGCGATGGCATCGCTTCTGGAACTGAAAATCAGCAATTGGCGCTATAAATTTTTTCAACTTTAGTTTTCTGTACTCATACTCTGCGGCTCTCCAAAAAAATCCCGGGCTGTTTACAAACTGCTTCGAGCCAGCAGAGCTTCAAGCCAATATTGCCCCTGCTGCCGCATCTCACCACCAACAACAAACTGCCATCGGTCACATTACTCACAAGTCAATCCACATGTTCTGAGTCATTGGTTGCTGAGCTCAACCCATGCACCCGTGGCGACCCCCGTATGTCCGGTCCCGCACCATTCGGGTTGAATTCGGAACAATCTTCAGCACAGGACGCATGGGGAAGAGTCCGAATCGAGATTCTTGGAAGTTCTCACCCTTTAATTCTTATCACTACTAGCCATTTTCGGGAATATTCGGTTCGGAAAGGAGAAAGAGTGGGAGAGAGTGCCTGGATGCAGCTGCGTGAAAGCAAAGAGGATCGAAGCCATCGTCTTGACCTGTAGCGTTTTTCTCCCTCCCTCCTTTCTGGAAGTAATCTAGCTTGCGCCGGACTTGACTCATGTTGCCCGGATACCTTTCGGCAGCACGGAGGCTCGAGGAATAGGCGAGGACTCGAAATCCAAAACATCAATGGGCCAAGAGGCACTTTATCCAATTTAGCTTTTTCGATGATGTACTTTTGCCGCACTTGCGAAATCCTCTTGTCTCGACTGCGCCTACAGACTATCCAGCAGACGTAGATACTATGATCAAAGATCTTATATGTCCAAACTTACCCGACGACACATTGATTTTCTTGTTTTTGACTTGGTTGGACGCTAAGTTTGGCTCGTCGTTAAATTAAAGATCGGAATACATAGTGAGGGGGGTATCGCCATGAAATCAGGCATATTTTTCATGTGGTGTTTCATAGATCCCAAAAGCATTTCCAGAGTGTATGCTCAGTAAATAGGCCGCCCACCGTGGTCCTGCCTGTCGGACATTTTGATCCAAGCGGACGATCAGAAGAAGGCCAAAAGTTAAAACCACGCCAAAACCACGCTGTTCTCTCACACCGGGGAAAGCAAACTTTTGACCTAGGTCAAAAGGGTAACCAATGTTAGTTGTTTCAGTAGACAGAAAAAATAAGGATATACTTGATGTCTTGATGTAGTACAAAACCGACCCCAAAAGAGCAAGTGGCAAACACCCTATTGGGGATGATTTTTACTCTTAGTTTTAACAAAGTACAAAAGGACTGCCAAGAGGTGAACTCTCGGGAGCCCAGTCAGAGAGAAAGAAGCATTGTGTATTTGAAACTGCTGAAAGCCATGGTGAAACAACTTGTTTCAGCAATGCTTTCAGCTATTTTGAAAGAAAGAGTTTCATAAATTTTCCTTTGTCTTTAACATGAAACTCTTTGTTTCAAACAGCTGAAGAAGCTCGAGATGTCGTCGTTGAACTCGCCCGGGAAGTTCGAGCACTGGTCATCGGAGAAGGCGTAGTTTGTGCAGTCGCCTCCGAAGTGCTTGTCGGTGCAGATGAAGACGTTCCCGTCGACGCGAGCTTCAAGCACCTAGAAAGCAGGTATTTAATGCAACGGGAATCCACATTGTACTCGGGAGAACTCTCTGCGGAGGCGACTGCACAAACTACGCCTTCTTCGACGACCAGTGCTCGAACTTCCCCACCATGGGTAATTTGGAGACCCAGTTGTGCTGTTTGGGGTCAATACACTGGCGTAACATTTGTGTAACGGTGCGGTTGGCTCGTTCCGTACCTCCATCCGACTCGGGATGGTACATGCTGGACATATTCAACTTTACACCAATTAACTTGTGCAGGCGCCTCCAGAACGTGCTAGTGAATAGCATGTCTCGGTCACTCATAATCGACTTGGGTAAGCCATGTAGTTTATAGATTTCCTCAATGATTAACTCAGCCATTTGCCCTGCTGTATAGTTGATACGGCCAGGAATTGGATGAACCATCCCGGTGAGCAAGTCTATCACTACCGTAATGGAGTTGAATGTCGCGTTGCAGTTCTTGGATTCAGGCAATGGCCCGACAAAGTCCACACCAATGGACTCCCACGGTTGAAGTGGAGGGTTCAATGAGTACAATAAACCGTAAGGCTTTTGGTTACTCGGCTTCCTTTGCTTGCACGTATGACATGCCTGGCAGTAGCTGTATGTGTCGCCAACCATGTCCTTCCGCCAGACATGGTCACGAAGATAATCCAAGGTCTTCTTTGGCCCAAGGTGAGCCAACACTGAGTGAGCTTCAAAAATAATAATCTCCGACAGATTGCATCCATGATAGGTGATATGAGGGATTCAAAGAACACGGTGGTCCGTTTCTTTCAAGAATATCAGCCCATTCTCGACTTCGAAGTTGCGGTATGATTTGGGGCTTTCCAGTATCATTTTGAAGAAAGGATCATCCCCGTACTTATTCGCCACAAGCTTAGAGATCTCAAGACCTTTTCAGCCACCATTCACGACTTGAAGTAGCGACTCACCCATCTGTTCAAGCTCTTCTTCTATTTCAGAATTGAGTTCGTCTGGTGCACGTGGTTCAGAAGTTGTTTCAGGAACGGTTTTGGACGGTGTCTTGGAAGTAGTGTTTGGTGTACCCCTGCCCTCCTTTGGGTTGCCTGGTAAGTTCGACCCAAATTCAGCCAGATTAGCTGAAACGGCCTTAGAACCTTGTTCTGTCTTGGCACGTCGAGCCATAGACCTTGTAACATGATCACTCGTGAGTGCAGCTGCCTCGCCGCCTGCGAACACAGGCATCGAGATTGAATTGAGCTCAATGTCATCATTATCAACCACATCGTGGTAAGTGTATTCAGAGCGCGAGCGCACGGTTCCTGGGGCTTCATTCGAGTATATTTGCGAAAGGGCATCAGCCAGGATGTTTTCAGTCCCTGGCACATATTTGACCTCAAAATGGAAGCCGGATATCTTCTCAACCCAACAGGCTTGCCGTCCCAACAAGTTCTTCTGGTTCATGAGGTAGATTAAACCTTTATGGTCCATCACCCAAGTAAAATAGACAGCCCTGTAGAATATCTCGGTGCCTTAGCATCGCCTCAACACCAGCAAGCATCTCTATCTCGTGTACAGGGTAATTCTGTTGGGCTGGGTTCAACTTGGCAGAGAAAAGGCGGCTACTTTAGCATTTTTCCAGTCCTCACCCTGGCATACAACTCCTGCGATGCCAGAGCTACATCCGTCTGTAACCAAGAGGATGGGCAGCCTGCCCTCTCCATAAAGGAGTAGTTTACCGTGGTGGTTGCGTCCCACATGCACAGTGTGCTTGGTATCCTCAAAAGCGTGTTGCAGGGTATAACTCCACCGAAAAGACAGCAAGTCACTGGTAAGTTCGTGTAGAACACCCATGGGAATCCGAACCCCAAGGTATTCCGAGAACAAGAAGTTCATCAGTGACTGGTAGGTTGCGGGAGCATTGCAATCTCCCTGTTGCAGAACTAAGCTGACTATGTTTCTGTCTGGTGTGCTCATAGCAGTCTGTTCAACATGTTCAGGAATGACGTGGATCTGCTCGTATGCATCCTGGCTATCAATTGAAGATCTGAACTTGCACCGTGCTACACGGCACAGAATTGCTTCCATGTCAGGTAAGGGAGACATCATTTTGCGCGTATTTGCATTTCGGGCACGTAAATCAACCACAACTCGCAACTGTGGTGGTCTGACTTGGGCTTTGGTGTCAGCAACGGCCCTTAGGTCAGCTGGACCACGTCCACACCAGACACAACAGCAGCCATCCCTAGGTGTTGAGAGAGAATCTGTCACCGCTCGAATAGCACATGACTGTATGTCGAGGATCCAAGGGGAGGATGTGGCCAACCAGGCCAGCATCCATAGGTGGTGAGCAACCCATGCTGAAGAACCCAAAGATATTGCAGTGAGAGTACTACAACTATGCACCAGACCCTAGTGAGAGGAACCCGCTCTGGGTGTCTCAAATAGGGGCTTCGGGTTCTGGATAGGGGGTTGGGGTTGCGTCCCAAGAACCTGAGAGGAGGAACCCGACTCAGGGGGTACTCCGAACAGGGGTTCCAACTGGATCCAAGACTGAGGGGTACCTGAGGGGAACTCAGGTGAACCAGTTTCTGTACAACCCTGCCAGGGAACTAGTGTGATGATCTCTTCCCCTTGGTAGGTAAGTGTCTCTCCTTGCCGCTACCTAACAGGCCAGATCCAACACTGCTAGGTTGATATCCCATGGCAAGAGACAGAGAGTAGGAGTTCTGGTGTTGCCGAGCGAAAGGGGAGTGAAGGCAAGACCAGAACAACGAGATGAGAACAAGAGCACTCCAGGCTCAAGTCCAAGAACCAAGCAATCCAGCCAAAGTAAGGCCTGAGTATAGACGAGGTAGAATCTACTGTACAGGGGAGATTCTACCGAGTTTATATACCTTTCTACATAAATTAAATATGATCGCGATTGGTTACTGTATCCAGCATTAAGGAACATTAATGCTGATGCTCCTAGTCCCTATGTGTTATCACCACAGCATCTAGGGGCCACCAAGGAGTCATGAGTATAAAGGAGTCAACAGGTGGCACCCAGGGGACACCTGTCGCCATTCAGGAGTGTAGTCGTCTTGGCAGGGATATCAGGGGTGAATATCCACCAACACAAAGGAGTGTAGTCATGACCCATTGGATATGGTCATCGGCACAAAGGAGTCCGAGTTGCTAGCGCACAGAACCCGGGTTGCATGTGTATGGTGTCATGCTATCGTCGTATAGAGTCCCGGGTTACTGTGATAAGAACCCGGGTGGTAAAGTGTTGAGGAATCCATGTCTGCATGGATTCCGAATAAAGGTCCAAGGGATGTTCATGTCCCTGAGGGTCAAGCGAGTGTTGTGGCCAGGGAATAACCCGATCAAGGATGGGTTATTCCCAAAAGGAATGTGGTAGAATCCGAAAAAGGATATCTGCGATGCTGAGTCAGGGTGATTCATGACATTTGGAATGAGTAGCATGGGTGCGGTGTTTCCAGCATTTAAAGCTTTCCAGCGCCCCGAATTGAGGTATGCTTTCCACTTTTCATCTCATTGAGGTCTCAGAGCTTCAGGGAATTGTGATGCACGCCAAGGTAAAATCTTAGACTCTTAAATGAACAGAATTGTGGTGATTTATTGCTCTCAACGGTGGTAAAGGAGTATCTGAGGCAATGCGACAAATCGGTTCAGCGTATTCCAACAACTCCTCTCGGGTGGCTTGCAGTGCATCTTCTTTCAAGGTAGTCACCCCTGCAAGAACTCGCGAGGTGGCAACTCCTTCCAAAGGTAAGACATCAGAACTTCTGACTAGAACACATGCAGGATTAAACCAATGCTCACCTTATGTTGATAGAGCCAAGCGGTTCCCAAAATCATGTTGTATCCGCCCAGGTTGGCAACAAACAAGGTGTGTGCAGAATTTATGTCCTGATATCGACAGTTCACTGTCACCGAGTGGTTGATTTTCGACTGTGATCCTTGCACCGCTAACTGCAGAGTGATCGGGTCAGTCAACTTGGTCTTCTTCAATAGAGGTTTTGCACAGAGCCACCCAGAGCCACCCAGTGGCTATTTCGGCATGCACTGTCTGGTGGCTATGCCAGCCCCAACGTCATCCGGTGGCTTCGCTGGTGGCTAAAAATATGATTTTTGCGTCATTTTAGCCACCATGACCGCATGCCTGACGAGCCACCCGGTGACTTCTGGTGGCTCAGTGCAAAGCCTCTAATCTCAGTTGATCCGCAACTGCAGTTGAGATTAGATCACCAAGCGAGCCCGAATTGACTAATGTGCGAACAGGGCTGCCATTCACCAGGACCACAATGATAAGTGGTTTAGCAACCACCCTTTCTGGAGTGTGAGGCATAGACACAGTGCGAGCTATTCTCTTGATGCTTCCTGGTGGTACTTGGACACCGGCACATGACAGGAAAGCTTCTTCCTTGAATACTTCGAATTCTGGGCCTAAATATCTGGACTCTCGAGTCCCTGTCCATCCGTGACTGAGAGCATTATCCTTCAAGGTGAGTTTGAGCTTTTGTTTCAAGACCCAGTTCACCAGGTCCAGCCTCGGGTTCATCAGAATATCTTCCGAGATATCTTCATGCAAATCATCATCTCCAAACGGAATTGTGATGCGGTAGGTGCTTGGGGAGTCGTTTTCCAACACCTGAGGTAATCTCTCTACCAGCAACTGTCCGAATGAGGGGATCTCATGACATATCTCTTCAAAATACTGTTCCACCCCACTGGCAAGTAACTCATCCACAGCGACACTATGAAGGTCAAAAGGTACATAATCAACCACATCCAACTACTGTGCCAGAATGCTGGCATGCCAACGTGCGATTTGGAAGTGGGGAACCTTCAGGAAAGAGCAAGAGGTAGGATAGTTGTCTTGCCCGAAAATCAGTCGTGAATCTCATAGGAGTCTTCCGAAACTCTGATGACCTCAAATCATCGAGTGTCTTGTCGCTCATCCGCCCAAGATACCTGTTCATCTCCAGGGAATGGTTGGAGAAACTCGAGCAGAGCAGCCATGCTCTCTCCCAAGATATCACTCGAGGAAGGGGATTTTGCAACCTCCTTTCTTGTTCAATGATGGTGCATTCCCACAATCGCAACTGACTTTCAAAGGTCTCTGTTGGATCACCGTAAATGAGAATTTCCGGGTCCTGGGCGCCAGGTATGCAAGATTCACTCTCAGAATCACTTACTTCTTGTAAAGGTGGTAAGTCTTCATCCTCTGAAATGAATTCAGGGTCCGTTTCAGATACCAACAAGAAATCATATTCCTCGGCGTCACTATTCCGATTGCGAGTGGCGAGATAATACCAGGTATCAAGGTCAAAGTCTTGGACCCTGAGTAGTGATTTAGGTAATGTAACCTCAAAATTGAGTGCATTGTCTTGGATAACTAGCATGCCATTGGTGTTTTCGCTAACCTCGAACCTATCAAACTCCCTGGGAGATAGCTGGGATAATCTGATTATTGCACTGTTAAGCAGTGTGTCTCCAAGCTCGAGAAGAAATTGTTCCTCTCGAGGGACATCATTTGGCCACAAGCCCATTTCCTCGTACCGCTTGCCAGCGTACCAGAGTCCAGGACAGAACTCCGGGCCTTCTAACAGCGCAGAGTTGATAAACACATCAATCCCAGTTGTATCATCAAAGATGATATGCTCATTGTCATTGAGACGACACACACCGAACTGTTCTTCACTGAAAACACCCTTTTCTGCCTTCAGTTTGTCGCCAGGGTAAGGCTGGGAAAACTAAAGTGCAAGCTTAAGATTTATCGCAAATAAATCTCCAATCTTGGTGTCGGAAGGTTGGTAGGCTGGTGTGTTATGGAGGTAAGAAACCATACTCGGGTACTGGGAAGTGGCGGCCATCACGGTTTTCAGACAAATCACTTAAGTGGTTCAAGGCGGAACCATTTGAGCAGATGGTTACCAAGGAGGGTAATGGAGCGCTGACAAGGAGGTCAGCTAAAAGTTGACATATCAACAATATCCCATCATGATCATTCTAAGCGATGAAGATCTTGACTCATTGTTAGGCTCGGCTCGTTGATGTTTCTTATAAATCTCTCTCAATTTTACTAATCACTTGATATCTAACAGGAGTTCATCGGCTAGCTGCCATACCACTAGTCATATACCCTGAACCCTATTGCACGTTTGTATCTGTCTCGTTTATATTTAGAATCCTGTAACATATTTAAGTGGATAGTTATGGGAGGAAGACCAGTGAATCTCACCCCACCTGTTTGACGCGAAGTTACTAGACTTCACGCTTAACCAGTCGAGTAGGCATTCATTCAGAGACACCCAGAAGCTATACCAAGTTTCATTTGTTTTCCCTGTTTGAATATTATCTGTGTTGGATTTGGATCTTATAAACGACACATGGACATATTGGACAAACGGAACGGACACGTGGAATATAAGGAAACGGATCAGACTTGACAATTGGTTGTAATCTCGCAAGGATTAGCAATTGCGGATACTATTTGGAATCGAGATTCATGAAGAATCACTTGCATTACACATCAGAGTACCGTCTCCAAACGTAGACCCACATCATACAAAACCATTGAACATAAAATCTTGTCTGTCTATCCGCGATTGCGCCTAGAACGGATTCGAGCAAGTTTTATCTATACGACTTGTAGACCTGTAAAGTCTTGCGTCTCAAAGAGAACTAAAGTTCAAATTGCCACAATCTATACTGGATTGGAACCCCGAACTTGCACGAGGACTATAGTGTTTGAGTTGTTATAGTTGCTTATCGAACCGCGTATTCATTTACAAGGTTTGGTTTGTGGTTATTTCACTGCCAGCCCCATAGTCAGTGTTTCACCACCGCCCTCCTCAGCTTCCATACCATCAACCAAAACGGCCATGGTTTCCAGAATTTCCGTGCTCTCATAGAGGGATTGGTTTGATTCAGATGTGGACCGATCTGGAGGGGCGCCTCCAGCTGGCCGTGTATCGCAATGTGTTCGACGCCCACTTTAAGCCCCAAGGGAACAGCTATGCTGTCCGCGATCCCGAGGCCAAGGATGCACTGCAGGCAGCAGAGCAGGTTTGGCACGATTTTATTACCATCTGCAATGAAGATTGTGGGATCGCAGATCGTCCCGCATGGGCTTTCGAGCCACTCCCAGGCTTTCAGAGAGTGCGTGGTGCACCCCCAGTCTCAGTGGCACAGCGCAGACATCCCCGAGCTACCGCAGTTGAACGCGCGCGCCCGCCGCCCCACCACCCGTCACTACACTCCCACCTCTCGCAATCACGCCCGCCTCTGGTGCAGCCGCGCACACACCCTTCCCTGCACTTCCACCTTTCGCATCCACGCCTGCCCCACTCAGTTCGTGCCTTCGTCCCTTCAATTTTGACCAGCACTACGTCCCGCACACCCCTGTCAAGAGACCCCTTGCGGTGATTGACATCTCCTCCTCCGACGAGGAGGACCTCCGCCCTCACAAGAGGCCCTTCAATGTTGACCAGCACTACATCCTGCACACACCTGTCAAGAGACCCCTTGCAGTGATTGACATCTCCTCCTCCGACGATGAGGACCTCCACCCTCGCAAGAGGCCCTTCCATCTCGGTACCGTGGACTGACTGATTGACAAACAAGACCGTAGTAGAATAGCGTAGTAGTAGATCGAGTAACCTGCCTAATAAAATGTACCCAATTGCCTTACCTCAATAAATTACAGCCATACCTATAATAAAGTCGAAGTTTGTTCCGATGAGCCGATGCTGCGATTTAAATAGGTCAGCAAATATATTGGATTCGGAGCCCGGAACCTACATGGTGGTGAAGAGTAAAGTGGAAAGGTGTTCAGACGCACCAATGCTGCGATCTAACTGGCTCAGTGAATATAATGGATTCGGAACCCGGAGCTCACATAGTGGTAGAGAGCAAGACAGAAAGATGCAGAAGTATTCCAACGCACTGATGTTGCAACTAGCATAGGTTAGGCTGGTCTGAAACACATTGTTCACTGTGTTCACTTGGGGGGAGGGCCAATGCTGTGCACGGCATGACTCGTACTTCAGGATTTATACTCTGTATTCTTCTTACTGACTTGCACCGCAATACCCCCGATCAAATAATGCACGGTTTCCCAGTGCTTTCCCGAGCACAGAGCTGCAAAGAAGCGAAAATAAATTATGCAATACGTGTCTGATATTTATATATACACAGTATATCTCGAATGTGTTAATAGAAGTGACCCGGTGGCAATTGTGCCGCCGTTAAAGCCGACCATAAAAAGCTCGGGATTTTCCGAAGTCTTGCGTACGTGTAGTGTGCACCGCCACGACCCAGATTTGAACACTGTGAAATGTATCGTGAAATTCTGTATCCAAGAACTGACTCAAATGTTGTACTAAATGTATGGAGTGGAAGCTCTGAAACACTCAAATACTTTACTGGAGATGTTGTTGAATGGTGGGTACTACGAGCTCGAATACAAAAAATATGCAATACTCACCCTACAAATAGGGCAGCGTCGTGAGCAAGCAATATTGGAAGGATCAATATGTGTCGGATGTTTATGTATAAGCAAGACAACTTGAACAGAGTACTAGACGTTGTCAACCAGGTGTGATCCGGTGGACATCATTTAGGCGATCACAGTCGAAAGTACAAACCTAATGCCTCGATCAAAAGGAACACGTTAGAATATCATCTGAACAATGTAACCTTTCGTTTCAAGTGATGTCCGGTTCAAAACGATGGCAAAAGAATACCGATAACATATAATTTCGCCGTTGAAGCCGACCATCTGATGTGTTTGGGATATTCCGAAGTCTTGCGTACACCTCGCATGCACCGCCACGATGTGGAGTTGCATTTTCATCTACGCCTCAATTGTTCGGATATCTGGATTTGCCACCGAGCATGATGGCACCTTCGAAAGGTACACAAGCACGTAGTGATTAAGGTGCGCCACAGAACACTGAAACGTCGAACCTGGACAGACACGGGTAGATTGAGGTACATTACTCAATATCAACTACGACTTTGTTGTTGTCGGACTTTGTGTGAATATTGAAATATCCCAACAGGCCCAAGACGGACGAGGCACACACCATCAGCGTAAGGCCCTCGTAGATCACCGGTTTTGGGCGGATTTCCTCGTCGCCATTGGAAGCCGATTAATAACACGTATTTACTTAACAGCAATACAACTCAAAAAGCAGTTCCAATTTTATTAAGAAAGCTCTGCACCTCTCAAATATAAAAACATAATACAAAAGCCGTGACTGAATGGTAGATTCCAGGAGCTCAAATATTAATTTTAGAAAAAAGCATCACAAACCCTACAGAGGAGACATGATGCTGAACACAAAGCTACATAAGCAATACGACATGGATTGGGTGTGTGTACAATATTTGCGGCTACTAAAATGAGTGACACGGCAAAGGGTGGGAATCGAAGAAGGCAAAATTATAAATAGACTAGCCGGATTCGAACCGACATCATCTTGGGGGATGATGTAATCGCTAAATCTATTAGATTAGGCTCTTAAAAAGACTACAAAAATCTAATGGACACCGCCACTATTTCATTACATCCTCAGGACGCACTGATAAATGTATCACCAACTCAAAAATCTGGTCCCGATTGATGAAAAGAACGAGTACATAAAGTACTCGTAATGCACCTGTTATCGTAGCCACATTGGAAGAAATTCCTGGTGGCTTGCCTTTCTTTTTCGAGGTCACTGTTGATGTCTTGAGGCAGTTCCGAGAAAGGTGGCCTGGTTCTTCACAGGTGAAGCAAAGTCCTTTCACAAGGAGCTCATTAGAACATTCAGCCAACATTTTCTTGTCGCCTGGCCCTCAAGGCCTGTTGGGAACTTCAACTGCAGAAGTACGGAGAATATCGCCCCTAAGAGCCGAACCTCCTCTGCCGCTGCTTCCGCGGCCACAGCCACAGCCACAAAAGCCTCCACGACTCTGGGAGTCACGATTGTGCTGTGACGCACTCTGTTGGCACAAGCCACTCTCCTTATTTCCAGGAGGGGAGTTCTTGGTTCGATTTAATCTGAACAAAACCTCAGCATGTTCTGCACCCTTCACAACCTCTTCCCAAGAAGATAGTTCGGGATCCAAGTCCTTGCGATACATCTCTTGTTGAATGTCTCCTCAGAGACTGTTCCACACTTTTACAACTTGTTCCTGATCATGTTTCAAACCAATTGTGCTGTATATCTGTGTGAACTCAGTGATATGTGCTGCTATCGTCTTGTCATTTTGAAAGCAGCGATTCAATTGTTTGCGCTGTGTATTCCGGAAGTCTGGTGGGAATATGAAATCGAACAAGCCAACAAAGAACTTTTGAAGATCATATGATTCTTTGTCCATGACTACTATCTGGTTGTAAAAATTGGCTGCCTTATCTTTGAGATAATACGACCTGTAGAATACCTGGTCTTTGACCAGTACTTGGCCCATTTTTACATATGCAGAACTTTCGTGAACAAATCTCTGAAACATTGTTGCATTCATTTCACCATCATACTTGGTTGGCGGAATGGGTTTCAAAATCATACACGGTAAAATGCTTGCTCGGTGTCTACAACAGCAGTACTAGTTTAATCAAGACCCAATGAGCAGAATGTGAGTTGCTTGTGTAAGGCAAAAACACAACTACTAACCAAATCCTAACTACTTTCCCCTTGAATGGTTTAGACTGTGCTGCCAAGTACAGGTCTTTTGAACACTTTAAGAAGGTTCAAGGAACACAGATAATCCAACAAAGGTTGCGAGGAACAAGCCTGTTTTAAGAGGTCTAGTCCGAAGTGCAAGGTTTGATTTAGAGTATTAGACCTCTTTGAGCAATGCCAAACAAGTGCCTAAGCCAATAAATCGAGTTAAAAGCTTTAGAAGCTTGAGCCAACAATCCCAATCCTAACAAGGTGCCATGTTCTCCAAATCCCAAATAATAAGCCTTCCAAGGCTACTGTAGTGCGGTGCCGTGTTCTCAATCCTAATAAGCTCTTTCTAGCTTCTTAACTGTTTCCAATCCCAAGATCCCGAGCCAACAATTGATATCGAATTACTTGTGCAGACAAAACAAAACTTCTTAACAAAGTCAGTCCTGGGTGACAAGTCCCGAATCTCCGTTGTTTATCAAGCAATACCCGGTAAAGGCTACTGCTCTTAGTGACAGAAAGTTCAGTGCCTATCCATGCCAAAATCTCCTCCTTATATACTGTACAATTACGCTTACAATACGATGATTAGTCTACTTGCTGGTATATGAGTAAGATGTCCGTAGTTAATCACGTGTGGGTAAAATATATAGGATCCTCGTGTGTCAACCCCTTAATGCTTGAGTGTGTCCAGTGTGACTGCTTCCTGTTCGATCGTGTAGACAGTCCCATCTTCTATCCTCTTGTCCCCGTTCAGGACCTTTAGTTTTAGGTAGACACAGGTACTGGCTCTGAGCCAGTACCTTAATCAGCCCAAACCGCCAAGTGCTTGCGGAGATATGCGAGCTACCGTCCTGGCCTGGTTCAAGTAACCAACTCAGGATGGCAACAATGATCGGATAGTTGATAAGCGAGATTCAACCACAACTGGGGTAACCGGTTACTGTTAAACCCAAATCACCTGATCCATCACACAAGGCTCCTTCTGTAAATCAAGCACAACAAAGTACTCGAACACCTAATCAAGACCCCACAGTGGTGCCCCAGATCATCAGAGAGGATGATTAATATTGCCCATGTTGTTTGTGGGCCCCGTGATGCCTTGATTAAGCAGTGATGCTTAATCTTGGCAATTAAACCCTTAATCATGGATGTCAACCAGTATGAACTTTCCAGTTGATGCATCCCAGGCGGACTTGATCAAGGTCCTCATGCAGGATCAAGCCCTGATTAGCCATATAGGACTTATGCTAATCCTTTGGAGCAGCATGCTACGTGATTAAGGTAGAAATTGGCAAATTCCTTGCTATTTCACCCACGGTCTGTTTCACGGCTTATCAGTCTACAGGAAGGAGATGCTGTAAAGCCGAATCAGATACTATCACCTGATTCTTCTCGTATCAGGTCCGCGACTGATACTGCCGCTGATACGGCTTTACGGCATCTTCGGATGCACGTAAATCATCGCTGATACGTCAAGTATCAGTCGCAATATTAGTCACTCCTAAATTGCGGCTGAAATGGAGAATATCAGATGGCCTGGAACTGTTTCTTGTACTTCCCATAGGTTGCAGTTCCAGTGCTACATATTTGTTGGATATCAGGTACAATTTCAAGCATTCTTATTTTTGTTCATATACTAATGGTATCAGGCGCATCTTCAGGAGCACCAAGACATCACATTTTCTGGAGTGATTGGAGCCTTAGTATTGATCTCAATGTCTACAACGTATTTGCGACATCAATTCCACTCAAATACCCTCATGCTGCCAGATACCTCACGCTGCCAGATAGAATTGCTGACAAATTGCTGGATCTTGGCTGGATCTATAGGGTGATTTGCAATATCTTGAGATTGCGTCAGTATATGCACCAGCTGATACCGTGGGCACAGTTAATCAGGTTGATCTTGGAGTTCCTCCGTGCTACGGCGCAGTTAAAATGACGTCTTCAAGTTTCGGTGTTCGCTCTCTTAAAGGCCCAAGTTTTTGGCCACAATATATAACATTGGCCGCAGGCACTCAGAGGCCCCATGAAGAAACAATCTGTGTTCGTAGTTGGCGCCGGTGAGCATCTACTCGACATGTTATTTTCTTGTGGCTCCACAATTCTGAATAGACGATCTGTTCATTGTTCAGGTGTTGTGGGGCTTTCAACAGCTATCCGAGTGCTGGAGGCCGGATATGACGTAACCCTCTTTGCAGATTCAGAAGTCTTCCCCACCGATCCAAAGACCGTCAAGTACACTTCGTTCTGGGCAGGCGCCATTTGTAATCCAGGCCTAGGCGATTCACTCTCTTCTCGTGCGTCGTTTATACTCCATCTGACTCTCTTTCCCTGAGATTGAGATTAACCAGGTCTGGAAAAGAAGACGATGCATATATTCGCGCGAATGGTCGAGGAAGATCCGAATGTGCCAATTACGAGACATCCGGTCTTTGGATACGCAGAGGTGGTATGTAGAACCTTGTTACAACTTCCCTTCGATCCGCTCAGAACTCATGTACATGTTTCATTGCAGGCAAATCCAGAAGACCGCAAGCATGATGCCGAAATGAAGAAGCTGTTTCACGACTTTCGTGTGCTAGATCCAAATGAACTTCCGAATGGCGTTGCCTCGGGGTCACGTTCACCATCGTAAGCGCGCGCTCAATACTTAACGAGGATCATTCACCTTCTCGCAGTTTTTCATCGACGTCCCGCAGTATCTCGCTTACCTCTGGCAATCGTTCTTCTTCCTCGGTGGCCGCGCCTTCCGCTGCAAACTCTCCTCGCTCTCCGATTTACTTTCCCCAACCACGCCAAAGTTCGAGCCTGTTGGACGAGATGGAATCATCGCTGACACGACACCTGGCTTCTCGTCCTTCAATTCCAGTGCCTTCTTTAACTGCACAGGACTCGGAGCGCTCTCTCTGGCGGACGTGGGTCTATCGTCGGTCTACATCTGTCTACCCCGGGTAGACTATGTGTGTCTACCACTGTCCCTACTCCCAGGGACTCCCTGCCGCCCTCTGCCGCCTCCTCTGGTGTCTCGATTGTGCTCGGGCACTAAACACTATTCGCCCGACGCCGTGGCGCATTCCGTAAGACAGGGTAAGGCGTGATGCCCGTGATGTGGCAGCTGTCAGGGCGTGCTCGGCGCAGTCTTTGCGAACGTCGAGCCAACCTCCGTAGGTATAGTAGTAGGTAGTCATGTTTATAATGTGAAGTAGTGTGGCTTCATGAGAAAAATTAACTGACCAAGAAGAATGCAAATTTTTACTGACCCACCGCGTCATGTCAGCTCAGATTACTCGGAACTGCCACATCACGGGCATCACCGCCTTACGTTGCCTTACGGAATGTGCCACGGCGTTGGGTGAATAGCATTTAGTTGGCATTTAGTGCTCGACACAGTTCTGCAAACAAGACTGAGAAACCAACCCGGTGTAAATGGTAACTATCTGAAGCGGTTTCGCAAACCTTATTTTTTGAGCGGCTGTGTGCATTTTTTCAGATACAACAATGTTCCCAACCCGCGGGGAAAACCGTCCTTCTACGTGCACCGTGGATTACTAGCGGCATTAAATATTCCTGGAAGAAAGGCGGCCTGACGTACATCATTCCGCGCGGAAGGTGGGTGGTTGTGCTCCGAGGAACGTTTCGGTATGTGTCCGAAAGGTTAGATGACTCGGGTTACTCAGTGCCTGGTTGGAATTAGGCACCCATTCCCGCGACCAGAGATGGTAAAACTGATGAAAGAGCGTGGAATTGCAGTGTACCGCGACCTCCTACCATTATCCAAGCGTGCCAATGGAGGGATCAACGACCTCGACGTGCTTGAAGAGTGCGTGGGCCTGCGGCCTTCGCGGAAGGATGGTGTTCGAGTTGAGACAAGTTGGCTTGGTGCGCTCAGCCCAGTTCAGCCATGTTAAAACAAAAACTGAACTCACACTTCATGAATATCACTTAGATGGCGATAAAAGATTTCCTGTGGTGCATAATTACAGGTGAGTCTGCGTGTTGTTTTCATTTTTCTTTGCCCAGTGTTGGCGAAATCATAGGCATGGAGGATCCGGATACGAGAGCTCGTGGGGGTCTGCGGAGCTCGCCGTCGAGCTCTTGCAAAGGGCGCTCGAAGGCTAATTTGCAGAAGGCCGGAGTTTTATCGCCAGAAACGTGCTACGTTTCCGTTTGATCCTGTTGCAATGGAATTTCTTATATACCAGTTGGATGAGAATGCAGAAAGAAAAGAATTGGAAGAACAGGTTGTCACCATACTTTCCCCCGAATCTGGTGAAAGTGAATTGAGAATTCAACGTCTGAACGGGCATCTTGAAATCGCGGGCTCTGTGGTCAAGCCAATGTAAAGAAGGACGGAAGTATAAATGACGGAAAGGAAAAGTAGGACGGACTCACTCGAACAAATTCAAAATGAAACAGTTGATGTCTGCCTAGCCTGAGAACGGGGCAAAAAGAACGGGAAGGAAAGTGCCATGGACGCGGTGGAAATACCTAGGAAGTCTCGGGGTCCGAGTAGCGAAGAAAGATAATACAGTTGTCAATGGAGGTTCGAATAATTGGAATCGTCCGGGAGGGAACATCGACGAACAGGGGAAGCCAGTAGAATGAAACTTGAGATATATGAAGCAGCGCGCGCGATAAGTACTCGAGCCATAGGTCCATGTGGTGGAATGCCCGAGAAGTCTTTTCCAACGCCGACAGTCTCAGCATTGGAGGATGAAATTCGCAGCCGCAAGAGAGACATCTTGGTGCCTGAATCTTTTGCGTCGAATATCAAGCAATTTGCGGGTTTGGAAGATTAGTCAAGGTCCGAGCAGATCCGCCAGGAATGTGAAGAATGAACTTATGCAGACTTATGCCTTCCCGGAAGAACACCGAGTCGTCGCAGATGAAGCAGCAGATGGAGTACTTTGCGAGTCCCTGGCAGTCACTTGCGTATCCGAGAAGCGAGCCACTTGATTGCAAGCAGCCCCATGAGGCCCTTTGAGCGCAAGATGGTTTTGAGCAAGTTTTGAGGGACGCGCTTCCGGAAAAGGAAGAAAGCAATGTTGGACCAAACGAGTACAAATCATCCCTAGCTCTTACAATTATCTCCAGTCTCCTCTTGATGATTCTTGCGCCGGATTGACTCATCCACCGTGAAAGTTGAAAGAACGCCGTCTCGCTGTCGATGGAAGCTTGAAGCTCGACGGCGGTCACTGGCCGCGCTATCGCTGCCTGCGCAGGGTACCGTGTGACTGTCGTCGCAGTATAAAGGCTCCTTTGCGCACGAATAGAGCAACGTGCGGGGTTAATCTCCATACTGACACCATACGCTGCCCACCAGATCTCCCTACTCATCTGTTACCGCAGCGGACTGTTCTGTCAAGTCGCTTTCACGAGACACTCGCTGCGCCACAAAGGCGCCACTGGTTCCAAGGACTCGGGCTACGACATGCCCCTGTTGCGGCCGCTTCCTATGCACCTCGATATCTTCCTGAAGGTGCGTCTTCCATCTCTACTGCAATCCATGCAGATCACGACTGACGGTGGATTCTAGGCAAATCTCGCCCGTTTACGACTCTACCCACCAGGACTCGCGTCGAGGGCACATCTTCGTCCCTCTCCAAGTCGGTGACTCATACTGCGACCATCGAGCCGTGTGGCAGCACGCTCTCCAGAAGACGCACCCGACCCCAGACTCCACTCGTACCTCCACCAGCCACCGCACCATCCGCCTGTCCTAGCTCTGCTGCGATCTGTGCACTCGGGGTATCGACCCATGCCGGACAACGATTTACGAGGGAAGCCTCTCTGGCAGCTGCGCCGTTCCTTACGTCGAGCTCGCAGCCGCTGGCGAGCGTCGTGCGTCGCTGTCCTGTGACTCCGCTCGCTGCATCTTTCCTTTCCTCCCCTCTCCTCGACGATGTCCGGATGGGTGCTCGCTGCGGCTGGCGGGCTTCGTCCCAAAGCTACACCGGCTACGCATCTCCCTCTTCCTCCCGTCGACACATTGGGGCACGTGTCGTGTGCGGCTGGGGCATGCGGTAGTCCTCGTGCGCTGTTTCCTCCTCGTCGTGCACGCCGTACACGCGTGCTGCGACCGAGAAGGATTTGCTGGGAGGAGCATGCGGGGCGCCGCGCGAGCCGATTGGGAGAAGCGATATGAGAGGGCTGATACGGCCCCGCACCCGCTGCGTCCATGCATCGTGCGGCGGCTCGGTGCGTGGATGGCGGTGAGGTGTCCGTCGCCCGTCGGTGGTCCACCGCACCGCCACGGCCGTGAGCTGCACGGAGGATTGACGGCAGCCGGTGGTACATCGTGCGCAGGGAACAACCAATACGTGCTGGGGGACTGCGAGACCTTCACAGCGGCGCGCGCCACGGGTGAGCGAGGGCCAGGCGGGCGGGGATGAGGATTCCGAGGAGGGATTGGCGGAACACGCACGTACAGACAATACTCGCATTCGCCTCACGATCCATGCTCCCGGGTCTCTCTCTCTTGTCTCCCTCGGAAACTCAGGATCCTTCACCTCCCCATCAACTGTGCAACACTCCCCTTCCCTCGGTCCTCCGTCTCGTGTCTCCCGCCGGCATATCCGACCAGCCGTCCTCTTATTCGACCTTTCTCTCAACGGAGACTTGGAGCTCGGAGACCGATCTGACATCTCACCACCCCTTCGCACTCGCATCTCCGCTTTTCCTTGTCGTGGGTGTCGTCTCGCTCTCGCTCCAACCTGCCTTCTTGTATTTGGGTTGTTCCGTACTCGCGCTACGGTGCTTGCGGATTTGGTGGCGGTGCTACCGCCAATTTCCTTTTTCGGACATTGGATTTCGGATGTGTCTGGTCGTTGTTTTACCGCCCGTCGTTGGTACCGGATCCTGTACTCTTCGCAGTGGGCCAATGCATTTTCGTTTGATTCGCGCTGGAATATCCCGCTTGAGTTTGGCATCTCCACGCGGTTGTGGACAGCGGTCAACTAGGCCAATGCGAGGACATGTGAGTCTCTCCGCCATGCCTTCGAAGCCGTCGGAAGCCGTCTCAAGGCCTCAAGTAGACTCGGACCGTTGCAAGTGATTTGCCCTTATTCCGACATCCACTCTCATGAGCAGAGATGCCACCCGCGCGTGGGCCCAGCGCTCCAGCGTGAGATGCGCCCCACGCCTGAGACCGCGTGGGAGTTCGGTGCTGTTCGATATTTGTCTAATGCGGACCGGCTCTGTCATCATCCCGGCGACCCGCCGAGTGCGCGACGTAGTTTCCCAGCCGGAAGACAGCCCGAGACACTTAGGACCGGGGGAAAGTGCGTCGTACTTCCGCAAACTGGTCTGGGGATTTTTTTCCAAAAGCTGGTCAAGGGGCTTCTAGCAATCTCGTAATCCCGTACTTTGAAGGTGAATCTCTGCAATCGTCAAATCGAACCAACGCTGTTCTTTGATCTCTCTTATCAGATTAAGATTGGCAATGATTAGATCCGCCGATAAACTTCCCCGTGGTCTATTGAATCAGTCAATGGCCAGTAGCAAGCGGTGGAAACGCCCCGAGGATCTCGCTAGACGGGTATAATGGACAGGTCGTAGGTCGTTCCAGAACAGTGGCCGCGAAGAAAATGAACCGCATTACAAGTGATTGGGTCGGCTTTGCACACGCTGAATTGAGGAATCGGAGGTTCGTCACATAATGCGGTGTGGGTGTGAGACCTGGGTGGTGCTTGTTTCCGACGTCATCTGATTCAAAATCTCCGCTGCGAGGGTTGTGCGTCGATTCGGTGAATGCGCACCGCGAAGACAGAGAACAGCGATTGCCCTGGAATCGCCAAATAGTCAGCTCAAACCGTGCCCCCTGTAGCCCCAGTTTTGTACACACACACCCGGTGAGTCCAAATCCATAATTGAGGAGTTAAACCACAGTTTGTGCCAAGCCGAGCCAGTGGGAATGTGTGGAAAGTGCCAAATCAAGACAGTCGCCGTGGGAGGTTCGGGAATACGGTGCGAATGAAACGTTCACGATTGGTATAAGGACACCAGGCATAAGAGGTGTCGCGTCATTCTTATCCTCCTACACCCCACCATGTTGATCCCGCACTCAGAGATCCCGTTCCTCGACTACAGCCTCTCGCAGCGCGACAAGCCGGCGTTCATCGCGCAACTGCGGGACAAGTTCATTAACGGCGGGTTCGTCTACCTCGAGAAGGGCCCGGTGCCGACCGAGGTGATTGACAAGATGGTCGATGCCACTACCAAGTTCTTTGCGCTGCCGCCTGAGGCGAAGGATACGTGCGACATGAACCGCGTCGCGCACTTCAATGGATATCTGCGCAAAGGACCTGCCGAGAATCCAACGCGCGAGCAATTCAACTATGGCGACGAGAACATCGCGCTTGAAGAGGGCTCGCCCGAGTATCACAAAATTCACGGAAGCACGCCGGTGAGTGCTTGAGCCTGAGACGTGTCTGTTACAGTCGCAACTGATCCCGGGTTTCTAGTGGCCAGATGACGCCTTATTCCCTGGATGCCGTGCGGCGATGGCGGAGTATTACAAACATTTGAAGACCCTCGCCATGGAATTTACTGGCTTTGTCTCGGAGGCGCTGGGGCTCGCGCCAGACGCATTGGACCAGCTGTTAGAGTCGGATGTCTCCAAGCGGCAGTTGCGCTGCAAGCTTCTGTGCTATCCGACCTGTCCACCCTCCACGACAGGTTTTGTCCCACATACAGACTCCAACTTCCTGACATATGTGAGCGCGTTGAATGTTGTCACCGAGCAAGGCGCTGAATCTCTGGCCAGCTGCTGCAGCCGTCCGAGCAACTGGGCCTCGAGTTCCAGAAACCCTCCGGGGAGTGGGTCGGCGCTCCACCCATTAGAGGGACGTACATTGTCTTCGTCGGAATAGGTACGAGAAGATTCGTGTTACGGCGCCCGTATTGACCCAATGTCTGAGCCAGTGTTGCAAAAGATCACCCATAGCCTAGTGAAAGCCCCACTGCATCGTGTGGTTTCGCCGACGCAAGGCACCCGGTACTCGGTCGGGTTCTTCCAGGGCGTCTCGATGGATACGAAAGTGGCCGAGGCGGCAGCCAAGTTCCAATGTACGTGTTTCAGTATCCAAGGAAAGACGAACGTGACTTTCTTCTCAGTTCCGCAAGAGGTTCTTGATATGAAGCGCGCGCGCGAGGAGCGAGAGGGAGAAAGCACCAAAGAGTGTAAGCTGGCAGTCCTTTAAGCATTGGAGTCAGTGTGCTAAACAGATGCCCAGACGTCTTCACCGAGGCCGACCACTTGCCCGCAGGTGAGGTCGTGTTGAATTTCAAGCTCAAGGCGCATCCGCTTGTTGCGTACAAGTTCTATCCGACCTTGTTCCCCAAATTCCACCCCGATGGACTCCCCGCGAAATACGCGAACGCAGTACATTGATTCTGTCCACTTTAATTGTATTTCTGCAGTGACTGTGAAATCGAGGATCATAAATGGAATTGAGGTTGAGCAGTTGCATATATTTTGGACGATAGACGAGTCGGTAAAGAAACAAACTGGGTAAGGGGCGAATGTACACATCAGGGTAGAGATTCCGGGAGGACGTGAAAAAGCGGGCGCACCCGGATCTTCTGTGATGACACGGCCGCAGGGGTAGATAAGCGAATGTTTAAGGATGAATGGCGACGGAGAGGCGCCACCTGTTAGAGACGTCAGCGTGAAGATTCAGGACGGCTTGAAAAGAAGGCGCACCCATGTGCGCAGCGGTAGATACAAGTAGGAATGGAGTGGAGAAACTTGCGACATAAAGAAAGTCATGGAGCATAACATAGGGCATGAGTATACGAATCGCACAGAATACATGGATCAAGAAAAAGAAAGGCGCCAGTGGGGTTCAATGCCGACAAGAGGGTGGAATGGACGACATAGTCTTCATGCTCCTAGATGCTATCACCAGTAATTTGGATCCAATGTGCATATCGAACTCATGTAGTGACTGGCCAAACGTCGGTCGTCTTCATCGGCGTCAATGTTGAAGTCCAGTCCGTCCGAAATGAGAGAACGCAGCTCTGTTTCAACCATAGTGCCCTGATACCAATCCATGGAAGTGAAGCGGTGGAAATACCACACGCGGAGGTGATGTGGCGATGGTGTTGGACGCAAACTCGGCGACATCAGGAGTCAGGACATGAAGTGTTCCTATTCCCTTTCGACCTGGTGCGAGGCTGATATGATATCTCAATAGTACGTTTATCCCTTGCTTTACGTGCTTCTGAAGCACCAGTTCGAGGTTTTACGGCAGGCTTGTACGGGCACGCTCGATGAAAACAAGTTTTGGCACATGAGTACATCGATCGCTTCCATATTCCGGGCTGTCGACACGCGGAAGAGGAAGCTGAAAGGTGCGCATCTAGAGCTTGGACGGTTAGCTGGTGGATGAAGAGTCTCTCAGCGATCTTCAAGTCGCATGACCTGGATGTCGACGAGCGTATGGGGCAGTTTGCTTTCGGCATGGTAGGCACTCGTCACTCATGTGTCATCTACGTCTCTAACAATACCCTCGATTGTAGTTCCAGCTCACGTCTCCTGAACACAACCGTGACCCGATTAATAATACCATTCGAAAGTTCATTGAGGACGACGCTTTCAAATATAAGTACGAAAATCTTGGCCTCCAGCACAAAGACAAGGTTGCCGGTAGTCTTATTGGTCCCGCGGATTCAACCAACACTTTTTCATTGTGAGTGCCCGACTTGGCGTGGAACCTTACCTCTCAACGGCTTTAGTGCGCGTTTCTGTGATAATTGCCCCAAACTCGTCAAGGGAACACGCACACTCTGTGTTCAATGCATGGAAGATGTTTTTCTGAACACTGTCGATTTGTGTTCGAGCTGCTCTGAAGCCACGGTCCTGCGCCCAGTGGGGATCAAACATACTCGGGCCCCTCTTATGATTCAAACCACTCGCCCCATTCATGACGGAGAAATGGCGGTGCTGGTGCCGAAGTCCAAAGGGCTCGCGCAGACGGCCAAGATAGTGTTCAATGGGAGTGAACCCAAGACGTGCTGCTGCTGCGGGGGCACTGTCGCCCTTCCATGCTGGGTTTGCCTGATTTGTGGTACGTTGGTGGATATTCTTTCCTAGTAATGCAGCCAACTTATATGTCGCTCCTAGCCAAGGACACCTATGTCTGCAAAGCCTGTCGCGCAGACCGCGCGACCGCCCTTCCGGACGATGAGAGCCTGAATCACACGCTCTCCCATCCGCTTCTCTGGATATTCGACAAAAAGCCGATCGTGGAGGCCAGGTCGGCAGTCAGCGATGCGTCTCTGGCGACGCTGGAAGCAAGGATCGCGGCCATGGAGAAGAACTTCGAGGGGAAGTTTGCAATGCTGGAGAAACGTTTGCCCCCCGGCGGGCAGTAACGTGTGTTGTATAGATACATATATTTTTTTCGCAATAGCCTGGCTTATTGGTTTTCTATATGTCAGTTTCACCCTGTAAATTATGAGATTGATTTGCTAGCGCGATGGTGACAGCTGCCGAGCTGACCAGAGATCTGCGAATCTGCCCAAATAGCGCTGGGATTCGTTTCTACGGTGTGTAGATTGTGTCCGTTGGCCAATCATGCGACTGATAGGTATCGCTCCCTGGAATTGAATTTGCTGACTTTCAGTCGTGGTTGAAAAAGCGAACGAAGCTGTGCATTTGTTGTGTGATGTTGATACAGTACTTTGCTACCGCCTCTTTCCTTCCACCACCTGGCGCTCCCAAAGATCGTTCTGACCGCGTTCTTTCCAAATCTGGTTCTGACAACGACTCGTAGGCACCGATGTCTCTTCTGCCAATCCTCCGTAATCCCTAGCCGGCCAGCATTCAATTCCGACAAGTGGCAACTGCGACGGATGTCCGCCTACAGAAAGCAGGGTGTGGATACGGTGAGCCGCTGAGGCCTTTCCGCACGCCTGCCGCCCATAGACTCAAACATGGGACTCGGTGGCGAGGGGGCGGGGACGACTTCAAATTTCAATGTCGTTTCGGGGGCGGCCGTTTTTTTCCCTCGACTTCAGGCGGGGGTGGCATCCGTCAGGACGCAATAGAAAGGAATACACGAAGGTCAGAGTAAACCCCTAAGCACACGAAGGTAAGCCACTGCTTTTCCGTTCTCTTTTCTCCCCCGTCCTTCCTTTCGTTTTCTCTCTCCGGCCGCGATCTGCTTTTCAATATTGACGCAATGGGTTTAATTGCCGTAGGAGGTCGAGGGCTTACATCAAGTCCTCACCTTTGCAGTCTCTCCCTTAACCCTCGCGCTCCGCGTCGTGTCGCAGCTCGGGCAGCACCACCGCTGTGCTCGCCCACCGCCGCTCCGCGCCGCCGCCTCGCGCCCGCTCTGCCACCGGGTCCGCAGCTCTTCGCACCTGGCACATTTACGTCGCTGCTGTTGGTCACCGCCCCAACCCCGGCTTCAAACGATGCCACCAGCCCATCGTGCCCTAGTCAACGGTGCTAACCTGCAGTCCGTTGTGCCTCTGCCTCTCCGCGCCGTGTCTTTGTCCTTCCTCGCCGCGCCCTGCCTCTTCAGCCACGACCCCAGCCGCACTGCGCGTCTGCACGGTTCGCCCCCTCCACCGCGCAAGGCGCCTCCACTCCACATCACACCGCACTCAAGCTCACCTCCCCCCCACTTCTTTCTTCCCTGTCAACGTCGCCTCTGTCCCCTCCCGCGCCATTTCCGTTCGCCGCGCTCGAATAGCTCCCCCGGGAAAGACCCCACTCACCGCTGCTCCACTTACCGCCGTCCACCCACTCGGGGCCGCTGCTTCGCACGGCATGAGTCGTACTTTAAGTTTTTTTTATTTTTAAATTGAGTACACCCCTTCGTCTCATCTTTGCTGAAAGGCGAGGTCCCGTTTGCGTCCCGGTGAGTAGGTCTGTCCCAGCAAGGCTTCCAAGACAACGGCGGTTGAAAGTATGGGTCCGGCATCGATACCGGTAAGCCCGCACTCGTAAGATTCTACCGTGACTGGGGCTGCGAGAAATCTGCATTGTGTGTGAATAAAGTTGAATTGTAACCAGATGAATGGGCCGTGAGGAGCCAACCGAAGGTTGGGGACAAGCGGCACTTGGAAAAATCTTATCAAGCCAATTGTTAAACCAATTGTTACAATGTTACATTGCATCCGTGGCGAAGCACGGGTCAGCTGCTAATGAGCGATATATATTAACCGTTCTTTAACGAAATGCCTCCTCGGCTGTGCTCTTACCCCATCAAGTTACCTCCATTAGCTACTCCTCTGCTCTTTCACTCAAACTCTTCACAGCGTGTCTCCTGATTTGCACTGGCATGGGATCTTTCAGCGGTCACTACGGCCCGCGCAAATGTCGATGCTACACACATATTCCCATTCAGGCCACATTTTCCGACTCTGCGGACTGCGAGCTGTCGACAACTGGACGGATCGGGAGGTTCGAGGTGCAAAGGCAAGTCCCGTGAAGGCCAGTCCGCAGAAAATGCCTTATTAGTGTTCAAATCCCCACTACGCCGCAGGACAATGGATTTTGTCATACTGCGGTCACATATGCCTTCAGCGTGTATAAAGAAACAGGATTCTGCATCTTCCTTTCAGTGCCCGCTTTCGCTTTCACCTTTTTGTACATCTGATATTCTTTTGCCTGGCTTGAACCTCTGCTTTCCTCTTCACCTCGACCTGATTTATTGGGCTCTGGTTACTTTGCTTGGGCACCATCGCACTTCTTTGCATGAAACACCATTACCCTACCTTGTGTCTTCAAATCCGGTCTTTGCTGGTGTCTTTGGCCATTTAAATTGGGTCGTTGTTTAGACGGCACCTTGGCGCCACTGCAACCCACTGGATTAGCGTGAACAAATGTGGCCTGTCTTGCATCTTTAAATTCAATCCTTGGCCCGTGACTCCCGAAATTCATTAAATTAACCAAACCAGCGCACGGTAGCGTTGCCGTGGAACGAAATAGGATTGAGTCAGCATTTTTCCTGACTATGCACGACCGACTGCTGGGACTTTTTCAGGAAAGAATTCTTCATTGCGCCAGGCTGCACTGTTTACCGCAATTAATGCCAAATTCAACTGAATGGCCAGAAATGTAAGCTGGTCCAGCTTTTGCTGTTGTTTAATTTCTTCAGTGTACATACAAGACGTACAAATGCAATACATTTTTCACTTTTTCTATCTCCCATATCGGACACCGGAGCAAAGCGGAGGTCCGTCTTGTATAAATGAATGAAGATGGAAAGGTGCCGCCTGTTAAATATGTTCTGTTCATTCTTTTCCATTTGTGATAAATAACTTCTCACTCATCGTGAAGCAGGGGCCAAAAAGCAGGAAAATCCATAGCAAAGCTCTGCCGTCTACCACGGATTCAGTAAGTTGCACATTGTCTGCGGGATGTACTTGACTTCTGGTTCGGCAGGGTATACCAGCACCCAAGCCAACAACGACCACCTTGGGTAGTTTTCCACCAGTAGACATTCAGTTTTTGCTTACACATAGGTGCGTGGTTCTTGCTTTTTCTTTGCAGATCGTTTGATGACTATTTAGTTCAGCGCTCTGCCAAACAACATGAGTTACGTTCCGATTCCAGAGTATGTATTTTCTAACATTGCTTTCTCAACGGAAAGACTTCAGATCACCATTCTAGGGTTGTATTCATCGCCGGTGAGTCGAATTTTGAACTACTTGTGGATTTCCTCTAGACCCTGCCCACCAGTCGTAGTTGGCCAGGTACCTAGATACTGAATATGAAATAATACTAGCCTATCTTAAGATGTGGCTGGTGTAGACCGGCCCGAGTCTCAAGTCCTCTAGGTCTTTAAGAAGCCTTACCTATCCTACCTACAGCCTGCCCTGTACCCCTTCCCATTCTAGAACTTAAGTCTTGAGAATCTTCAAAACACTTCAGACCACACCACAGACCACACCATGTAAGACCTTGAAATATCTTAAGATGTCTGCGAGCTTAAGATGTCCGGACCTCAAGTTCACAGAATCATACATACACATCTAATACTTAAGATTTGAGCGGCACTTACGTCTTGGCTACAGACGTAAGACCCCCAGAGCCTAAGTCTCACATCGAGGACTAGATGTTCAGCAGAACTCAAGTCCTGTCCTGGTGAACTTGAGTTCCCACTTGAAGCTTGGGCGACCACGCCGACGTTCTAGAGGGCGGGGTGGCCGGGAAACCATGACAGGACAATAGGGTGATGCCTAACATCACCTGCACGTGTTTATTTGAGATACAAAGACTGGGAAGGGAGTGAGAACTCACTCAGTTTGTCCCAGGTCTGAGTTAGTGTCAGCACAGAGCAGATTCCGGGTTCTGAGGTGACGAGGGTGACTGAAGCACGAAGAGTTCCAAACGAATAAGCCTGGAGTTTAGACTAGAATAGTGTAAAGTACAGGGAATTAACTACAGCTTATATACTAAAGTCCCTAGGGGTTGTAAATTAAGGTACAGTGTCCAACAGCAACGGACAAGATTAATGCAAAGTAAATGAAGGGGTATATGAACGTAGAGGGGCGATCGGGAACCCGAAGGTCGGGGAACCGATCGAAACCGTTAGAGATCCGAAAACGGTATCCTGGTTCAATTGATCAGATAGTTGATCTCATCAATGATCGGGTTGTTCAGGTTGTTCGGGTTCTGGAAGTAAAATGAAAAGACGATTCATGACAGTTAGCAGGGGAGGGGTGATTAGGGGGTGATGTGAACCCTCTTGGGGGCTGGGTGAGCGAGGAAGCCACGGCAGCACAATAAGGCGGTGGCTAACAATACCTGTACGCGTTGAGTTGAAAGAAAAAGACCCGGAAATGAGTGAGAACTCACTCAGTTTATCCCAGGTCTGATTGGCAGGAGATTGGATATCACAGGGGTATCCACATCCTCAGGCACGGGTGGCGCAGTGCTGTCGTTAACTGGTAATGCCACTGCACATCGAGCTGTTCAGATGTAAGTAGGGGGTGGGTGAGTAGAGGGAGACATGGTGATGGGTAGATCAGCCCCGTCAAGAGCTGAAAAGGGGATGAGGATGATGATTGGTGCAGGTGGCATATAGATGGTGGTGGGAGGAAGAAGAGATGACAAGAAAGTGATTTGATTGCACATGCAGCCACACTGCATCAATCCCATTGTCCACTGATCAAAGCAACAATCACTTCTCTTCTTGCTCCTGACTTCCACCTTCATCGACACCACTCACTGTTCACCCTTTCCTCAGTCCCCACCCATTGCCTAGGACTGTGTGTCCAAGGCTGACTTCGACTTTGTGTCAGTGCCGGTGTGTTCTTGGGACTTGGCCTTCACATCAGTCCACACCTCAGTGGCTCAGCTTAGTGAAGGATGGCACAGTGTACATGGATTCTTTTGTCATACTCTATTCTGTCCTTGCGGGGCACCTGTGAAATCACTTCTATGTTTGACTTGGGAGGCCACCAGTGTCTTTCATCTGTGTCATTTTCTGTGAATGCCACCTCTGTTTACTTAAGGCTCTTATTGACTGAACTTAAGTTGCGCGGGGCTGAAGTGCTCATGGGAACTTAAGTTCCAGGACACTTTAGTATCCCTGGAAACTTGAGTGTCCTTGGAACTTAAGTAGCGGGTGAACTCAAGACATCAAGCAGGACTTAAGTCGGATGGAACTTAAGTCGGATGGAACTTAAGTCTTAGGTGGAAGGGGACCCTGCTTGCATTGGTGGCAGGTGGGAGTGAGTGAAGAAAAGACTTAAGATCTGTTAAATAAGATCTATAAGACTTGAGACCCTGGCTGGTCTACAGCAACAGGTCTTAAGATAGGCTAATAAATTAGTTGACTGAATATATGTTTTTATTGCAACTATGTGGCGGCATATAAGAGGAGTGCTCCAGTGCTCTACTCGAGTCCCTTGCCGCACTTGTTATGAGTACTTGGAGGAACTCCAACCGAGTACGATGAAGTGCTCGGAAGGAGTACCTCAGAGCACTCGGGATGAATGCCCCAAAGCACTGCCATGGAGTACTGTGGGGACTCCATACGAGACGGTATTCTGCCTACCTCGGATACTCCGGTGGAGTACGCAACAGCACTGCTTCCGAGCGCTTCTGGGGTACTCGGGTGAAGTTCTATTCCTTTCCACAGTGGGCTAACGCCACACTGGCGCATCTGCATCATCTGCACGGACGAGGCCGAGTCTGACTGTGTCGTCATTGACACATCCCCCGTCGGGGATCAATCATGACGGGGGGGGCGTTGAAACATCTCCCTTGGCGGAGCTAGCAGCTCCGCCAAACGGAAAACATTTTCTGTTGTGGGACTATTCTTGGAACGAGTGCCATGTGCGCAAACTGCCTCATTGAATGTACCTGGCGCAATTTGTTGCCGTTCCGCTTCCTGGCCTTCCGGCTGTGTCCACCATTGATTAATTGTCGTCTAGAGTCATATAAAAGCTTCATAAATACTGCTGTATTCCCCACGCGTTTGCAGTGGGTTCCCTGCTAAACTGGACTTTCTGGCTCTGAATTCCAACATTTTCCTGATGGAGGCCTCCGAAAGTGCGACCGGTTTAAACATTTTTCGCATCTCAACATGTCGTGAAGACATGATTACATTCTGCTACCTTGCGATTGTCACGACCATACTTGTTGACAGAAATTCCCTCAACGCCCTCTTCAACTCAGCAATCTGTCCTTGCTTGAACCCGGCTCTCTCTAGATTTCCCTCGGCTACCTCAAGGAGTGCTCCTGCAGACTCAAATTCTGCATCGTTGAGAAGCTTACAGATCCCCTGGTTGAGGTGATACTGCTGGCAAAATTCGTTCACCGTCACGACTGGTACGGAAATAATCTTCCCGTCAATTGCGATGCTCCGTGTTGCGCCTGCTCACAAAAAGAGTAAGAACTTTATGGGCCGGGAAAAGATAAGGAGAACTTGCTTCGCGTCATATTGGGTGCAATATCTAGGTGACAGGACGAGGCGGGGATTCGTTCTTTTATAGCCTTGAAGAGAGTTATAAATATCGACCACTACCGATGACATTTGAACCCGAGAGTACCGTTTCGTTTCGACAAAAGGTTCAGGTGACGGTGACACCCAGGTTTTTTGATGTGTTCAAAAATCGCTAGAATTCAAAAGGAAAATTTTCGGTCATCTCGGTGAGTGGAAATTCCAAAAATAGTGAACCTTTGGTCGAAACGAAACAGTAGTCATGACAAGGACACTCCCCTGTCAAGATGAGATGGCTCCAGTATAACTGCCAGATCCGCTCAGGGTCAATTACTAGTCTGCCTGCGAGACGCGGCAACGTGCTCGCCACATGTTGCTGCATTCTGGCCTCGCCGGTCAGCTCTGTCTAATTTCATAACCGAAACCGACTGCTTCGAGATCCGCCTAATGCTTTCAGTGGCAACGTCGTTTGACTGTCGGCGCTTGGAATGGTTGTTTTCGGCCGGTCCTCCAAAATACCGAAAGTTCCACAAATAAACGCACTTCAGGGATCGTTTGGAGCGCTATCGGCACCTTTCCACATCTCTATCTACCATTCACAGACACCTTCAGGCGAGTAGGCAGTTCCCCAAGCGGTTGCCCAGTTCCGGGTACAAAAGGTAACGTACTTGAATTGACGCTGAAACAGGGGTTGGTGAACGCGTCAACTGAGATGAAGATTAACATTTTCCAACATAATGCAATCCTCAGGAGACACGGTGCCTTATAATAATTTTATCCACCAAGTACCTACTGACCTACCCAAGTGCATAGGGGCGCTGAGCACCTGGATCGATACAATAAATACACCACGCCGCATCCCGCCTGCCAACGATGCCAAGACGTGCCAAGACGTACCTCACTTCATCTTTCTGTTCCGGATATTCGTATACTGTACTATTTCGACCGAGTGTTCACCAGGTATCAGTTTCGGTCCCTAGTTATATTTGCACCTCTAGTTTAGATCGTGTCTCATAGTTGCTCATAGTGCTAATCAACTTCAATTCATACCCAGTGGTCCACTCATTCAAACTCCATTTCTCGAGGAAACTTGAAGTCTCTGCCGACGTAGTATATTAACTTTCGAGCGGCAGCGCAGGGAGAGCTAGTTTCGGTAAGCTTCAGGGGAAAAACTAATAGCCCCCAAATCATTGGGCACTAAATCTTGATAAGGTTACCAAAATCCGATTCGGAAGGCGTCTACTTTGCCTGCCAATGATATTTTCTGAAAGTGAACTCCGAGGGTCGCACGCCTATATCTACTATCAACTTGACCAGTTTTGGCGTAGCGATATCATGCACTTGTATCGTTCAGACTTCGACATCGATGTTTAGGAGGAGGGAACTCGAGGAGGAATTCTATTTGAATTCTATCAACGAGATGTTGCCGCACGGACTTCATCATGGAATAGCACATAATCTTTCCAAATCTTCAGCTCGACATTGACGCTATCTCCGTTATACAGTGGGTCTAAGCTGTGTAGACTTCCATGTAAAGAATTACTCTCCGATCGTTATCATACTTCCCTTCCGCCAGAATCCTGCAATACACGATGCCTAGCATTCTCCGGACTTTACTTATCAATTCGTTCAACGACAATCCCATAGTCAACATTATTGTATCCCCACTGTTGTCACCGCCTGACGACTTGAACAAGCCCAAAGCATTGAACTCTTCGAATGGTACCTATGTTCTCTTTTTTCCCTAATTCTCACCATTCTCACACACATGCATAGTAACTGTAATTGACGTAACGATGCAGGGAGGTACTGGGGGCCATGGAGGACACGGAATAAATGGTTCCGGTGGCACTGGTGGTCTGGGCGAGGCCCCTTACCTTGTTCGGAGCGCCGGTACAGTTATCATCAATCCTCCACTCTTGGCCCCGCCAGACTCCGACACCGCTCTGGTTTCAGTGGCTCAATTTGTTGCCATTCTCGAAGCCTTGGAGTCGCGGGGTGATGATAACGACGTTGGTGACTTTACTAGAGGTGCGAGATTAATATTTCTGACAAGTCCCAAAAGATGTTGGACGAGAGGAGGTCTCCAAGGCTGCACAACCGAGAACCCCAGCGTTGTAGTTATACTGCATGTACTTGTATGGAGGCGACGGCACGCGGACCGTGACACGGCGTGCTTGACGGTGGCGATGCAACGAGCATCGGGGTGACTGACCGTCGCCAATTTTGGGGCACGGTGAAAGTGCCGCCAGTGCCGCCTTTTTTTCGCCAAGGGGCACGCCCTTCATGGAGAAAGTGTGTCTTCGTCGCCCCCCTACCGCTTCCTGCCGCCTCCTGTGAACCAACAGCCGCCCAGTGCCGCCCCCAAATTAATGCAAGTGCCGCCCTTTGCCGCCCCTAGAAGCATGAACTTGATGTCTTTTTTACCTTATGTGGGGCTCCGATGGGTTCAAACATGTCTCAATTTTCACATCCAATGCATTATTGATGAGTGCTTCAAAGCATGCGCTGAGTACCTCGCAATTTCTCAAGTTCAATATCCAACTGCCGCCTTGGTACAGCCACTGCCGCCCGGCGGCACAAAGGCGGCAAGGGGCGGCACTTTCACTTTGCCCCCAATTTTCGCGATGGCTGGAGAAATCTTTGCAATTTTTTTACCCATTTTGCGTTGGGAATTGCTCATCTTGCTGTGGGCACTCATGTTATCAGACGGCTCCACGCGATCTTTTCCCTCATGATCCCGCGCCGTAGGCATTTCGATTCGGCTGAAGTACAGCCATGCGTCGATCATAGAAACAGGCAGACCTACAGGCCTTTTGCAGTGGGGGACTTAGGGATCTTCGATTTTTATCTTTCTTACGGACCAGTCAATGCGAACCTCTGTCGGAATATTATATAGAAGATAACTTTCGTGATTCAAAATCATCAATATTAGAACCAGTGTCGATTTCCACTGTGAAGCACATTATAATGTACGAGTAGGTACGAGACGACGGCCGGCAATTATACATCCAAGAAAACACGGAGTTGGCCGCAGAGGGGCGCAAAGGGAGAGGCGCAGTCTGTTGGATACGTCAGCTTGGTGATTTCTGGACGACTTGCAAAGAAAACATTCGCGTGTCGTCTGCAATGTCGGGATAGAAGGGGAATGAACACGGTGGGGAGAGATGCGGAATATGCATCCAGGAAACGACGGGGATGGTAAAGAGAGGCGCGCGCAGCCTGTTGACTCGTCAGCTTGGAGATTCTTGCTGTAGGTGGTTCACGTGTGTAATGGGAGGGGCGTCGGGGTAGATAAGTGAAATATACTACCAGGAGTAGAGTGGGGAGAGATGCGAGCGTAGAGCATCTGGGACAAGTTGCACGAGATACACGGAAAGAAAAGGGAAGGCGTCGATGGGGAACGAACGAGACGGCACCAGTATCGAAGTCGCACATAATACGCAGAAGAAAGAGAATGGAAGGCGGCATTGAAACTCAAATCCTGAGAAGATGGGAACGAGCTCGAGCGAGACTCTGTTCATTCTCTGAAGTGGTGAATCGCGTTCAGTTGCCAAGATATAATTTAGACATCCAACTCGCTAAGCGTCTGGCCAAACCTGGTGTCCACCCGAAGTCCAGTCCGCGAGCAACGAGAGCACGCAACTCGTCCATAGACCGGATACCAATCTCACTGGTCCGACTCATACATGTGAATATCAAGGTGCAATGATTTCAACTCCGCCGCACGCGGATCCGCATGACGCTAATGATTAAGGTCGAGAATGTAGTTGTAGTCCGATGGGACAATATGGTTCGGGTGCTTGATCTTTAGGTTCCGGAGCTTGGAGAGCATGAGAGACGAGCGACCATCCTTGTTATCCTCGCGGGAAGTCAAATCCAAAAGCGATTCGACTTCGACGGATGATATGGCCAGAGTTTCGAAGGAGGAGAAAAGGTCAAGGTGGATCATCTGGGTCGAAAACGCATTCAAGCTCGCGAATGACGCATTCAGAACGGCGTAGAAAGGAGCTAGCTACCTCCGGGTCAGAAGATAAGTCGCACCCGAGGCGAGCAAGGTTCGGGAGAGTGGGAAGGTCAAGTGCGTGGGGAGAAGGCCGGGAGAAACGGAGAGATTCAAGATTTGCAAACGTGAGGGGTGCGAAATCGTGGATATCCTGGTGGTCTAAAACGCAAGTGAGGTCAGCAAGTAGAGGACAGTCCTGCAAGATGCTAATGAATTGGACCACAGAAAGGCTGTCACCGGTGACGGCTAAGTTTGGTCAGGGTTTTAGATCGGACACTCGGCAGATTCGCAGTTCCCATGGAGCGGTGCCAAGAGAGCTCTGCGAGGAGAGGTGCGTTTCGCAGAACGTCTTCGCAATCGGCATTATGGAATGCCGCGTCAAGACATTGTAACATAGGGAGGGGCGTGTTATAGGGGATGAGTTGCCGGCATTCGCTGGCGGGGAAGTCTATATCCAAACGCCAGAGTCGAGGTAAAATGGCCAAGATGTCCAACGGCTCGAGATGGTCGCAAATCTATCGAAATATGTCAGACATGCGGTACTCGCGCCACAAGCGGCGAGATAAATACCTGGGGATCAAGGGTTCTGGACTTCGTATGTATTGCTAAAGAGAGACCATGGCCTCGGACTCGAGAGAACCAGGCTTTGAGGGCACCGCGGGGAAACAGAGAACGGTCGGTCGACGTATTGAGACATTCGATGTCGAGGGAGGTCCACAGCTCGCAGGTAGACATTGCCATGTCCCTCCATTAGCCACAAATCCGCGGAAGAAGCCATGGCGCACGTCCAGTCGACAGACACACACGGCCGTTACTTAGAAGACATTAGACAAAAATGCGGGCCGTGATTTCTGTCGGAAGCGAAAGAACAGGATAAAAAATAGCCTTGAGCTGGGCCTCTACCGCGTTCCGCTGTTCCATGAGGATAGACATACTAATAGCGCTCAGAGTACGCTTTAAATCGTGCGATTTCGGTGTCGATTTCTGCGAGTGCTACTACGTACTGGTTGGTTACAACAGAAGGACCGCAAGAAGTAATCAGACTCTCTGGGCCTGGATCAGTGTCCCAGCTGGTGCTGTGGCCGCACTTTTGGCAGACGAGAGGCATCGGGATGGTGGTGGTAACAAGCACATGGAATCGCATCACGTGTCGCTTGTGCTTGTTTGCTCTCGCTACTTAGCGGATCGGTCCCCAAGGGCCAAAATCGCCAAAAAATCGAGCGGCACCTGTGGAGGTGACTGTGGTCGTGAGCTGCACCCGTCAGAGTCCTCCAATAAGAAGGGGAGGTTTGTCAATTACGTGAGTCCCCGTCATTCGCAAGTATACGAGAAAAGGAGAGTGGGACTGGGCTATTTTTGCAGTATTTTTGCGCCCACTAGAGTCCCGCCCAGGAAGGATGGTGTGCATCGGGATAACTTTGAAGATCTTATTGGGTTCTTCAATAGGCTTAATTGGTTGGCAGGTGCACCCGGCGCTCCGCCACTCGATCCATTGTTTTCTTGGCCAATTCGCGCCATTTGATTGACCGACAGTCTGCGGAGGTCGTGGGCTCATAACTCCACTTGTGGGAAACGCATCCAACTTGTTCCCACCGCGCACTTCGCGTGCGTAGTAACTGAGGCAAGTTTACTCGTGTCGTGGGAAATGCTTGCATATAACTCGGCGGGTCGTGAGGCATTTTCTCCAGCCCACTCTGAGTTCGCACACTGCTCGAAATGCACCTCAGCACCTCTTTCCTCCTTCTGGCCCTCCTCAACTCGGTGCGCGGCGCGACTGTTCTGGCCTCGGCCGCCAAGCCGACGCAATTCATCACCCTCGACATCGTAAACGGCCCCGTTGCGCCCGACGGTTTCACTCGAAGTACGTCTGACGTTTTCGGTCATGGGTTGTGTGCTGAAGTGCGATCCAGTTGGTGTTCTGGCTAATGGAACGTAAGGACGACACGCATTGAGTTTTGATGTTTTTCTGAACATGCCGGCACTTACCACAGTTTCCCCGGCGCTCCTATCGTGGCCACCAAGGGCCAGACGCTCGTGGTCAAGGTCAACAACAAGCTGGTCAGATTCGTGCCACCATACACACAGCCCTCTCTCCGTTGTTTTTTGATAGAAGGGCATGTTTAGACCGATAACACGATGCGTCTCTCGACATCAATAGTGAGAATAGAACTCACACCCATTGCCTCGAGCTATCTGCTCATAGCATGTAGAACTTTGATGGTGTGTTCCTCGACTCCGACAACATCTTCAACGACGGAACAGCCTTCGTCACGTTCGCACAATCTTTCGTCCCCCTTTAAGACGGCACTCATTCGAATTTCCTAGAACCTGCCCATTCGGTCCTGGGGAATCATATATTTACAGTGAGTTCAACACATTCCCCGTACACACCATCGAAGCTGACCGACATAATTAAACAGCTCTCCCTCTGTAATACATGCCTCAAGATCAGGACTTTGTCTGACTATTCGTTGTTTAGGGGCAATCAGACGGGCAGCTTCTGGTACCACAGGTGCGAATTCTAGTTTCCTTCGCCTCGTCTCGTGCCGCCGATCCGCAACCACAGCCAGTTGGGTGTGCAGTATAGCGATGGTCTGCCTGGAACCCGTTCGTCATTTTGCTGCCGCTGACGGAGAGCGGTTTCAGGTCTGCGTGGAACGTTGATCATCTACGGTTCGTCGTTTTGCTACAGACAGAGAGCGGTTTCGAGTTTGCAAACGCAGATCCCGATGACCCCCTCGCGCACCTCTACGGTAGGCCGTATCTTCTTTCTTTACAAGTACCACGACCGACTAAATGTGTAGACATCGACGACGCGAGCACCGTACGTGCCTCTTTTCTGATCCATTCTTCCCTGACGCTCGGCCGTTAGGTTTTGACCCTTGGTGAGGGCGGGCTACCCACCTTGGGTTGCAGCAGGGAAATAGGCGCTGATACTTCTGCACAGCCGACTGGTTGCACAACACTTCAACATCTGCACTGACCTCCTACCTCGCGACGCAGATCAACCCTGTGCCCGACTCTGGGCTGTTCAACGCAAGGGGTGCGCCCCGTCCCCGGTTGACAGAATCCCATATTCATCAATGTTTCTTTTTCTCAAGGCCGATACAACGGCGGGCCTGAGGTCGAGTATGCGGCGGTCTCTGTGTTACAGGGCAAGCGCTATCGCTTCCGTCTCATCAACATTTCTGTGCGCTCCAACTTTGTCGTTTCTATTGACAACCGTAAGTCTACTGTTTCGAACGAATATTCATCGATTCTTAGCAACGTCATAGACACGATGACGGTGAAGAGACTCATACCAACACCCATTTCAGTCACTGACGTGCTGGTGCACAGGTTATCGAGGCTGACGGTATCGCTACTGAGCCCCACGAAGTCAACGTCCTCGTCATCCATGCCGGCCAGCGTTACTCCTTCGTTGCATGTGCTTCAGCGCAATGATCTGGCCTGGTCTCACGTCTATTTTCTTCAAGGTCACTGCCAACCAGGCTGTCGGGAACTACTGGATCAGTCAGTGTCTCCCCATTCTCATGGATCAATGTTAAACACTTATGCACGCAGACGCCTTCATCAATGGTGGAACACGCAACCCAAACCTTAACGTATGCCAAGCAATTCGACCGTGCGTATTGGCTGATGGCTTCGTGTTTCAGTCTACGCTCAGCCGTGGTATCCTCCGCTACGAGGGTGCGCCGGACGAGGAGCCTCAGACCCCCATGACAGCGGGCCCGACTGGAGCCGATGCGGTCCTGCTCAATGAGTGGGAGCTCGTGGTATGCTTGACCGCTCTCAATTCCGGTTTGTATTGTATTCTGAATAACTAAACATAGCCCCTGGCCCCGATCCCGGCGCCAGAGCCCGACTTCAACCTCACGTTCAGGACGTTCATGCCGGAGGGCGTCACGGCGTGGCAAATCAACAACGTTTCCTACATCCCGCCCTCCGAGCCGACCCTTGTCAAGGCGCTCCATGGCGAGACAGAGCAGATGGACTTCAACAAGACCGAAAACACGTTCTTGTTCCCGGCGAACAAGACCATCCAGGTGGAGTTCATCGAGTAAGCTTGCACTGAGCTTGCTTTCTTTGACCTAAATTCCTCTGCAGTCCGATCAATGAGGGGCACCCCTTCCACTTGCATGGCGTGGGTTCAAAGTTTACTTGAACAACGACGAGTATCTGAATTGATCCACCAGATGAACTTCTGGGTGGTCAAATCTAACGGTTCCGACGTCATAAACACCGTCAATCCCATTCGTCGCGATGTATGTTGGTGGTGGACAGCCCTCTCAAGGTACTTACGGTAACATAATTGGTAGGTCTCTATCACCGGAAACGGCACCACCATCCTGCGGTTCAGGACTGACAAGCCTGGTGAGTCCTAAAATCCCTTCCACTCAGGTGCTTTCTCCTGAAATCGTATTCCAGGCCCGTGGTCCTGTGAGTTTATCCAGTCTGAAACTTGAACGCTCTTACCGACTCCTTTCTGTCCTCCAAGTCCACTGCCACAGTAAAGTCCACGCTTGCTGTTGAAAATGCAAAACTAACCGACCCCCTAGTTCTCTACCATTTTGCAGTCGGCCTGGGCTCTGTCATCGGCGCGGGGCTCGACAAGGTTGAGAAGGAGGTGCACCCGACCAAGGCATGGGAGCAGCTCTGCCCGGCCTACGACGCGCTTCCGCCGAGTGAGCAATGAGGTCGCAATCTTGGGGAACGGAGTGCCATATTGATCCGTAAACTTTCACAGTGAAAGTTTATGGATAAATATGGCAAGATATGTCGAGATCTCTGGGCTAGAACTAAATAATAGTTGGTTTTTTCTCGTCCAATAAGGACGCATCACTTGACGTAGGAACCGACCCGCAGACACTATACTCTATCCGTTGATCTATGGGAGGGGTTCAACTCCCCGCGGCCGAATCCGGGTCCATGGCGCAATGCAAAAGCCCGAATCCAATGTCCATTGAGAGGGGGCAAGAAAATATTGAGAGGGGAACACACATGAGTATCAAAACGATCGCAACGAAAGCACCCACGATAAAGCCCCTAGTGCAAAATGACTGAGACCAAACGCAGCGGGAACACGCACCATATGAGCGCGCGGAACTACGAAGCCGTGGATCGGACGGAAGCTGGTAGTTGGTCAACATCATTCTGGCAGACGAAGAGAGAAATACGTACATGATTTTAACCAATTATAATTGAGGTGCACGAACGAGGCGCCGAGCGAACAGTACTACTTTAAATGAGTGGGATTTCAGTATCCCCACGCCGCGTACATTAATTAATTAAGTATAGGGTGTACACTGCCCCGTATTCATCCTATGTATACTAAGTATTGCGTTCGCGTTCGAGCGAGCCGCTACCGCCACCCCTACGCCGTCCGCGCAAACGGATACGGCGCGCGCATGCCCTTCTCGCTGTCCGCGACCTCGACTTCCCGCGTAACACCCACCCTTACCCCCGCCCCCGCCCCGCCCTTCACCATCATCCCCCGGTTGAACGTGTGGTGCCGCGCCACGCGGGCTTTGCGGCGGCGGCGCACGATGTATAGGAAGGCAAAGGCGAGGAGCAGTAAGAGGACGATACCGCCGGCGATGGCGCCGATGATTAGGGGTGTCATATTGGATTTAGAGTTAGACGCGGCGGGGGTGCTACAGGAGAAGAGAGGTAGAGAGGATTAGCAAGACGGTATGGGGATTATGGAGGGGAAGTAGGTGAAGAAGGATTGGGGATGAGTGAGAAGGACCAGTGAATGAGGGGCGAATGGAGAGTGAAGGAGGGAGGAGCGGAGAGACGGAACACGACGCACGTTGTAGTGACTGGGATCTGGGGTTGACTGCAGAAACGGGGACAGAGAGAAAGTGTGAAGCAGAATCGCGATTTATTCCAAGTGGGAGGAGGAGATAGCAGATAGCAGAAAGGTGATTGAGTGGGTGAAAGACGAGAGACGCAACGTAGCGCACCTCGTTTCGGCGCTGCCGGGTAAATCAGGACTCGACGAAGTTGGGGGAGGGGGGCTGCCGTCGATGGGGCTACTGGCGTTCAACATGATGAAGTGAAGGCGCAATGCGCACGGACAGACCTCGGCTGTTGGGCACTCGCAGCGAAGTTATTCGGCATGACGATGAAGTGGTCGCTCATGACGTAAACCACCGACGGGTCGTCCCTGCATGCACGCAAAAAAGGGGTCAGAGCGATGCCAGGCATGCGAAACCGCACGTACGGATGCACCGCCCACACCCGGAACGTGCTGCACACCCATACCCATTAGTTAGCTAAACAGGGCTGAGACGAACAACTCAAGGCACGCACCCGACGTCCGGGAAGCTCATCTGGCTAGTCGTATCCTTCTCTCCCTGCGACGCGTTGTACGGCCCACCGGGCACGAGCTTCTTCTCCTCCCCAACGAGGTTCTCCATCAGGAAGGACACCGACGTCGGGTCCGAGTCCTGCGTGCGCTCCCACCGCACGCCAGTGAGCTTGTTCGCGAGTACCGGGCTCCCCTTGGCGGGGTTGTGAATCTTGAGGCCGAGGGCCGTCCCGCACAGTATGGCTAGGACACTGCGAGAAGAGAAAAATAGGGGTATGAAAACGCATCGACTTGAGTTGAGGCCGGGGGACACACTAGATGACATAGAACATTCGAATTCCAGCCCAGCTGTATGAGTTGAGAAGAAAAGGAAAATAAAAGCGCCCGCGGTGAAAGGAAAGAAAGAAAGAAAGAGGTGGGGGATGAACATGTGGGCTGGGTCGTAATGGTGATTGAGGCAGTCAAATTGGCGATGGTTGCCATCGTTACGCGATCGCTTGGCGGGTTGGCGTGCAGATCCCGCACTTTGCCGTTCCCGCCTGGGTCACTTGGCGCGTCGCGCGATTGCAAGCACCGCCGCGTCGGGGTGGAAACAAAAGGCGGGTTGCGGCAAGTTGCGTGCGCTCAACGCTCCGAGCTCTCTCTTTATAAAATCACGCGTGTCTGCCTGAAGCCAAATTTTGGTCAATCAAGTCCACAACTCTGGTGCCTACGTCAACAGCTCACATTCTACTTCAAATAAGCTCACCTATGTGTGCTGCTTCTCTCCTCAAGCAATCCTTACTATTCGGGCGGCTTTCCTCAACCGAAGTGATGGTGCGAAGCACCCCACCGCGCTCTTGTAAATAATAACCTCGCCAGAGCGATAGGAGACGAGCTTCCGCTTGGCGGATTCCCGATGGGAGTCGGGAATATGGGCACGAGAACGGGAGGGCTGTGAATCATGTTACGAGTCCTGGTTTCCTAGTAGTTAGTTACCAAGTAAGTAGTTACACCCAACAGACAAGTGTACCAATCGCACCTTGCCACAGCTTCAAGTTGAAAACCATGTTTTCCACCTCAAAGATCATATCTCCGATTGCATAATGCTAACTGCCATCCGCCTGCCCAGGGGGAGCCGCCGTCCCACTGCATGATAATCTGCATCGTCAAATGGTCGTGGAGGTTCGGGTTTGGCCGGCCATCACGGATCGCATCAGTCAATGGCTGTGACGTTCAAGTAGCTTCTGTTTCCCCCCACCATCATCCCAAGTCCTCGTCTGCCCAAAATGCGGCCACAACAGTAGCCGGGACACCTCTCGTTGGCATCGCTCGACACTGGATTCTGAGACGTAGCGGCTCTGATGCAATTTATTTAGACCCTGGTTCTATCGTCCGAAATACCGCACCGCTCACACGACATGTCTTGTCTTCTATTTCTCCGCACGAAGATCCCTGAAATACCCGCCAAGTCTGAGTCTTATTCTCGACATAACAAAAATCAACTCTAGAAAGTGAGGCGCCGGCCTAAATTCTCTGACGATTCCAACAGTCGCGCACAGACTCGAGTCATGATCATTGGGGCCTGTGTGAAGCGGCGCGCATCCCACGTTTTCGAAGGCAGCCCTTAGGTGGGCGCACAGCTTCCATTTTCCCCGTGGAACCCTCCTACCACATCCGATTGGCCATGACGAGTGCATACACACCGGCGCCTCGCCTACGCCTACGCCTAACGCCTACTTGCGGCCCGGGCTTCCCACAGCGTCTGGCAGCAGCGGCGCCAACCTTGTCTTTCACTCCCCTCCGCAGCAAGGCTTGAACGGTGGCTATTACTATTCATACGCCGTACATAACGTCTTGCGCTGGCAAGGGAACGTCATTGAGAAATCTACGCACTGACTCGCCCACCGCCCACGCAGGACGATGGACTCTGCGACGCCTACGCCGACGGGGCCTGTGACTATCGAGCCAACCTCAAGCTGCGTGAGCACCGGTGCAACTTGTGGTATTCCCGCGGCGGGGACGCTCTACCGTGCGTCGCGCCAACTCCTTCTGCGATTGAAAATCCTAATCGATTAGTAATTACCCTCATGCGCAGTATTCACCTTCCTAGCGACGCTCCTCCTCCTCGGCCTCGTCATCGGCGGCATCGTCTCGCGCTCCGTGTACCTCCGGCGCCACCAGCGCCACCTCATCGCGAACCCGCCCTCTCAACGCCTCGTCCCGAATTCGAATTCAAAGCCCGAGGCGAATGATACGAAATCGAAACCCCGGATATTCGACGCTCGTCTGAGTCTTGTGCGCGGTGGGGACCGCGACGTGGAATGGGAATCCTCAATGGTCAGTCTGTCGTGGTTTCATTCATTCGCGTCAGACCAGACGAGACTAACTGATCCTTTGACGATCATATAGCCATTTGCCGCAACAACGATGCTCCCGGCGGAATTGGACTCGGATTTGTCGAGAGCAGAGCCACGTCCGCCTGGGTATCAACCGCCGCCACGACAGGCCCAGACGAACGACACTGCCCCAATGGCGACAGGTGCAGAAAACACTGGTGACTCTGGATCTGGATCCCAATTCCGACGTGGAAACCGCCTGTTGCGTGCAAATACAAACCTCAATGCGAATGTACCCGGGCCGATGGCGATACCTCCCACAGTGGTGAGTTGTCTTTTCCACTTCTCCCTCCTCCCTGCCGAATCTATTTACTGTTATTCACGCAAGGAGAGGCGCGTTACGATTGCGTACATCGTCTTGATGCCTCGACCAGACGAAGACGAAAGTGTGTATGATGAAGAAGAGCCCAAGGAACGACACCTCCCGTTTTTCGAATTCGGGCTCGCAGAGGTGGATGTGGTGAAGTGCGGTGGGGAGCAAGAATTTGAAGAATTGTCGATCGAGCCAGATGGAGGACGGGATTTTAAATTCATGCACGAAAATGTGCCGACCCCGTAATATGTATGTATGGACGCCTAGTCGAATCTTGTACAGTGCTGCTCAAGATGAACTGAGCACATTTTGAAGTGCCACGAACCACCTTGTACCGCCAGAGTTCACTCGAATGGTACGTTCTCCACCCAGTGCTCGACGATCGATTTAACAAGCTCGGGCTGGTCGTGCGCCACCTTGTGTTAAAAATTTCCATGAATACACGCTTTCGCACACAGTGGGTACGCACAAAGTGGCCGCCTCCATCGATCAAGATCCACGTCATGTTTCCGGCGCCTTCCCCCACAACGCGGACGGTGGCGGCGTCCAAGTCAGTAGCGGGCCAAGGCACGTCTGGGGCGCGCAGGAATTCGTCTTGGAACGGCGATTGCAAGAGTTTGAGCTAGGGCGGGGGGATAAGCTTGGGGTAGAATTCAAAAATTCAAGCACACGCACAAAGGACAGGATTCCGTGTGGGTTGCAATTCGCATCCTGTGCGCCGACGTAGTCTGATACGTAACAGTCAATTACAAACCCCAAAGCATATGTCCTGTCTGTCTACTCACGCAGGAGACGGATTCCGGCAGAAAGAAGCGGTTCGTAGAGCAGATACGCGGACTGCATCCTGAAAACGGAAAAATGCACGTTAGATGGAAGTCATAGATCATGGGCCCAACTCGAGAGCCTTACGAGTCGCCGCGCTTGCTAAATTCCGCAAAGACCTCCTGGCTGAGGCCGGTGAAGTTCTGATCCCCCACACCGAGCGCTTCCCGGACCTCCAGGCGCCCGAAAAACGCCTGTATCCACAGAATTCCCGGAGGAAGACATCCAAGCGGGTCGTTCGACCAGCACTGCAGAGGGCTCGAGATTCGTCATGGAACACACGTTCTAGAAAGTTTACTTACCTGCTTCCGAACATCCTCGACGGTGTTGTTGTGCGTGTCGCCGCCGCGGATTTGCCAGCAGATGTTCTGCGCGGCCGCACGGCGTTCGACCGACCATCCCGGCGCCTGTTCTGCGAAGCGAATACTGTCTAGACACGCAGGGAGGATTTGGTACATCTCCGCACACGTCGACGCATTGTAGATGTTGTTCACGTCACTGTGACATGCCGTTTGGAGGAACCAGGAAAAGTGGGATGTTGGGTCCTATCGGGGAAGCAGCGGGTACATGAAGAAAGGAAGAATGGAGAGATGGACAAGAGGCTCACCGACATCGGGTTGCTCACCATCATCGACTCGAGATTGATGCGGATGGCGCCAGGGTGGCCTTTGCCAGCCGCCAGAGCGAGATTCTGTTCGTGGATGACGGTTGCGATGTGCGGCACATACGTTCCGCCGTACGAACCGCCCGATATAATGAACTTATTTCTAGCGGCCAACGATATTAAACATATTGCCTTGACAGAAGTTAAATAAGCACGCACCGGGAAAGATGAGGATACAGGCGGAAGAACTTTTGGAGGAAGTCATATGCGTCGATGGCGGCGTCCCTGCTGTTGTTGACCAGTGTTCCGTAAGAAAAGCCCACACCGACAGGCTGGACAACGAAAAGTTTAGTACATGGAAATAGCAAAAGAAGGGGATATTACGTGGTCGAGGGCCAACAAGTTGAAGTGCTCTGAGCACATCCGTTAGCATTATTCCGCGTCCACAGCACTCAACAACACACCCGTCCACCGATTAGGATTGGGAGCGGTCGTATTTTCAGTTGCCACGCAAGGGCCTTGCGCCCACATCGGGTTCAGCATGCCGCTTGACCCAGGGCCACCTCCGATCGTCAGTCTAAAGTAAAGGTTTATCAAAGTAATAGGATGCGCGCGGTCTGAGACTCGTACATTATGGGAGCGCTTTCAGCGTCATGTTCAGCTTCAAAGTACCTGTAAGACCAATGAATACTCCGGGGAGCAAGCCGAGCATGGGAAACAACCCAACCAGAAGAACAGGCGCTTCGGAGCAGTGTCGCTATCGCCCTTTAAACCGATGTGGCCAGAATGCGAGATCGCCGGGCCTTTAATGGCGGGACAGATGTCTTTTGGGCTGGTTATGTTGAAATGGAAAGGGGCTGCCTTCAGCTGTGAGGGCCCCCAGATGCGATTCCTATAAAGAAACCAGGTCAAGACAAGAATGCATCCAATAAGCCAGCGCGCGCCAGTCCGATTTGAGCGGCCGTGACGAGAGGGAAGCTCGGAAGGTCTCTGCTGAGGGAGCAGAGAAGTTTCCGGCTTGAGTCCCAGCTTCACAGTGTCTCGTTTCTGGGGGTTCATACTTTGGCAAAGAAAGGAGGGTGATGGCGTCTAGTGGCGTCCACGTCTTCAGGCGGCTCCGCATGCCACACTAGACCCTTTTGGCCAAGTTACCCGTTTCACCACTGGCTACGTCAGGATAAGAATATACAAGCGCTCGCCGGCGCTTCGCGCCGGCTCCCACTTCTGCCGGAATGATAGATTAAAAGCGGAGTTTAAAATGGCTTCAGACAGACAGACACACGTAATTTTAATAAAGGGGTGATTGTCACAAATGATGCAGACTACTTAATTGGAGTTGGAAACTCGTCTGAAAGTCAAAGCGTAAGTAACGTCTTCGTGATGATATTTCTGCGTGTCTTGGTTGAGCGCCGTCGCTGGGACAACTCATCAGTGAAGATGCAACGTGTCGTGCGCGTCACCCCTTCCCTTGTCGGCCGAATGATATTGATCGGCCGAAGGCCCGACGTTAGTTCGATTCAGACTCTGAGCCGGCAACTCTCGCTCTCAAAGCTGGCCAGGCTCAATCGCCTAAAACATTTCCCCCCAACATTCGGTGCGGGAGCGGGAGCGTAACTGACTCAAAAAACCACGACAAAATCTTGGTGATTCCTACTTGGGTTGCGATTTGAACATCAGGCTCCGAGTCGTCCTTCTGGCAGATCACAGCTCCTGGGCTTAATTTCCCGAACCCAATAATTTAGGCTTTGAGTAAAATACACACCCGGTTCCAGCCCAGGATTCTAACGTTCTTGACTAAAATTTCGGTCCTACGACGATCCGGCTTAGAATAGAGTTACGGTACGATTGAGTTCGCTGTCAATGATCTGAAGTGGGAATTTGAGGTTTCTTCAGATGAATCTAGCTCAACGTACCCACAACGTGGCCAGAAATGACAGAGAGCCGCTTTGGGGAAATAAGAACGTTGACGTCACTTTGAAATCGAGCAGCTCGATGGGTCCCGTGAGGACTACTCACAGTGCCGGGAACCGTGTTGATCATTCGTTGGATTGAATCCCCGCATATGTGGTTGAATGCGTCCGGCGAAGCTATACTACAAAATCAAGGTCATTCATAAACCAGGCAGGTTGAAGACTGAAACAACAATTATAAGTTTACCGTTGCATTGGGACATTAGGGGCAGTCAGAGTAGACGGTTTAGGCGGTTTTGGGGTCGGTTCTGAAGAAGGTTTTGAAAACGGTTTTGATCAATGCCTGTATTATTTCAGCAGCTAGAGGGTCAGAAGAGGTATTTTGCATGCATTTAGACGAGCATAGAGCATGATAATAATCAGAACTGTCTTCAAAACCGTGTAAAACCTCCTCCAGAGAAGGTTTTACAGGCGGTTTTCGATTTAAAACGGTTCTCCCACGATTAATTAAATCAGAACCGTTTTCAAAACCAACTACCAGAACCGCCCAAAACCGTCTACTCTGACTGCCCCTATTGTTATCGCTGGAAAAGATACGCAGGTCGGAACGGGTCGTGACATTTAAACCCACAAGCACATATTATGTATTGCCGTCGAAGTATTCCGTGACCCTGAATCATTGTGAAAAAGACTGTACGGCGAAGCGACAGTTAGCCCTCACCGTGTTGTCAAAGCCAACGGTGGAAGCAATTGACGTCGGTTTTTCCTCCTCCGTCACGATCAAGGGAAAGTCCGTCTTCCGCACACCATCTGGGAATTAATGTAAGAATGATCTATGCGTGGGTTGGGAGCGTGTGAGGTCCGAATATTTAAAAGTACAGACCCCCAAGAGTCGTCCAAAATCCGAGTTCACACCGAGATGATTGGGTGAGGCGTTGGATTCCAGAAAACTGACTAACTACCTACACACTGTCCAACCGAATACTATTCTAATGTCCTTGTAATTACCTTGTTCTAGATATACTCTACTTATCTTCGAAACAATGAACTACCTAATACTGCACAAGGTCCGCAGCGCGTCGCTGTGCAACCTCGAGTCTCCTCGACACGCTGACGCTGGTGACTGGCAAGTGGCAGGGATCAAATGTCTGTTTGTTCATGTTGATGCCACCACCAAAAGCTGTCAAACCACTGGCAAATCACCCATTTCGCCCAGCAAGTTCACCAGAAGCATATATCTCCAATTCAAGCCAGCCAAATCATCCAGTATATGAATAGAGAAGCATTTGGGGTAACTGTAATTTTTTAAACTATCAAACAGCACTGAAAACCGTCGATTGCCGTGTTTGATGGGGTCATTTGGCGTGATTCCTTTGGTCCATCATTGCACCCTCAATATTGGGTCATTTACTCTGAAATAAAATGCAGCAGACTTGCAAGATCAATCTACAGGGAATGTCCCGAACAGAATTTTCGATTTCTCTCTTGAACTTGTGTTATAAATGAGTGTGAAAACACATAAAAATGTCAAGGGCCAAATTCAAAATTCTGGCCGGGACATTCCCTGCAAAAGATGAAACTAAGATGACCCTCCACTCAAAGTTTAGCCAAAATGTGGCTCGTTCGTGCAGCACGATGGACCGACTGATTTTCCCAGAATTTCGGTGATGGGAGCCATTATATAAGCGCCATCACTTCCCTTTCACTTGCCTGTCAACCAGCCACTTGCCACTGCCAGTCACCACTGTCACCACTGACGCCCGAGATCACTGACATCACGTGCACGTGTTGCGAGCGTGGAGATCCAGCCGTTACGCGTTAAAAAGCGTACCTAGGCTGTGACCACAAGCGACTAGACTGATCATTTCCGTTGCACTGAATCCCTGGCGTCTGAACGACTCGATGTGCGATTTCAGATTTTGCTGGGATTCGGGCACGGTTTCTGGCCAGCTTGAGTCGCATCTATTGGTCCGGTTCGGAATGGGATAGAAGGACCTCCGTAACCAATAACAACACTAATCGCTCCTATCGCGAGAACGTCCGCCACTAATAAGGAAACAAGTTCGATAATATGACGGAGTTGAAGAGCGGGATACAAACTTCCAGCATGCATTCGGGGAGACTAAAAAGTCTACCAATGTTGCTCACATCGGGATTGAGGGAAACGAGTTCGCAGATGATGCAGCCAAAGCCGCCACCCGACTCCCGGTGCCTTCTTCGGTACCGGTCTCACACAGGACATGCTTGCGCCAGATAGACCTCGGGATCTTTCAGCAATGGTCGCGGATGTGGAAGGTCTCTACCACGGGCCTCGGCCTCCGTGACGTTGACGATTCCTCACCCTCGATGATCCTGCGCTCGCCCTATGACACCTCGGCCTCGCGCGCCGACATCTCACTCATATGCCAGCTTCGAACCAACTTCTCTGCCCTCAACGCGCACCGGTTCCGTTGCCGACTCACCGCATCCCCAGGATGCAAGGCTTGGGGTGCAGTGAAGGATACCCGTCTCCATTACCTTCTCCATTGCCCAGCTTACGAACACCTAAGTCCCCCGCTCCAACCCGCGTTTTACAAGGCAGGCATACCCGGCGCTGTTGACCTCCACACCTTGTTTTCTCTCTCTCCTGTACATTATCATATGTAGATTATCACTGTATTTCCCACCATGCCCTTTCAGAACCCCCAATACCACCGAAAGCCCGCACGCATTTTCCTCTAGATACCTTACGCATACCTTCCCTTATCTTTCCCCGCACGTCTACGAATTTTCTCTCTTATATCTTACATATAAAACGTATCTAAAGAGTACTAGCCACGTAGTTACGCATACCACCTCCTCACTAGATTACCTAGTAGTACTGCTGCATAGCCCCTAGGGCCAGGTACAGCAAAATATAAATCAAGTTCAAGTTCAAGTTCAAAGCCATGTTCACCAGTCCAGCTCCTTCCTTCCCCCGCACGCCGACTCGACCTTGTTGCAGAAAATCTCTTCCTTCGTCCTCAGCCCGCCGTCGGGAAGCGCCGGGTATATCCTGCGGCCCTCCTTCTCCTCGAGCTCCCGGTGCTTCGTAAGGGCGTCGCGTATGAGGCTCTGAAAGTAGAGCACACCGTGTTCTTGCCGCTGCAGTGATGTTGTTAGCTATCGAATCCAAGTAGAGAGAAATGACGATGGGAGCGCACCAGGTGTAACGGGCCAGGGGTGTACATGCCCGACTCCATGTTCTTCTGTGCGTTTGTCTGAGGGATATGCCGTCAGCTAAAAGGTGCGTATAAATCATATCAAGTAGATAGATACTGACGCAGAGATACTTGTCTTCCTGCTCGACCTGCCGGAAGAACTCGTGTGTCGCGTTGAAGTCCTCGTCTGTTGCGTCCGTGGGGCGATACACATCGTACTGCATCTCCGTGCGATGCGCATCGATAGGGACAACACGCATGGTGTACCCATATGACGGCATCAAGGTGACCCTGCGTAATCAAAGATAAGATTCTGATATTCAAAGGGCACTCGGAAAGAGCCAGCGTAACTTACGCGGCATAAGGGAAGAGGTAGGTAGCAACAATAGACCCGCTTTCACGCTTGTCAGCATTCTCCGCCTTGGGAGGGGAGAAATGCGAGATGTAGCTGTCGCTGCCCTGCACGTAATACGTAGGCAGGTTGACGGTCTACCCCGCTCAATAATGTCCCAGGAAGATGATTGGACACAGATACGCACCGCTGCAATCCCAGGGTGCGCGACACGACAGTGATAACACTCGTTGAACTACAATCATATTCATGCCGCATTACAGAAGCGACCAGCTGAGCCAAGACCCGTGCTCACGTTATCGATAAGTGTCTTCCAGTTATATCCGCCTTAGAACGGAACGTCGACGATCAGCTGCTTCGGGGTCAAAGAAAAAAGTTTGTGATGGACGCACAGTTCTCAAACGTCCAGGTGAACGCGTACTTGTACTTCTCGATCGGGAACCCTCGCACGCGCGGCAGATCGTCGACTTGACCGAATTGCTCCTCCCACTTGATGCAATCATCCGACCTATAGGAGGTATGGGTATCAGTATCCGTGGCAGCGACGAAGGGGAGCAAAAACATGACGACGCACATATTCATGTTGATGTAAATGAACCCTAGCTTATCGATGTGCGTGCGGATGGGCAGCAGACCGTTCTTCTTCGCATCGAAATGGGCCTGGTCTTGGAAGAGCGGCGCCTTGGCGAGCGCACCTTTCATCGTGTAACTCCAGCCGTGGAACTTGCACGCCAAAATCGAGACCTGGCCGGCCTCCTGCATCGGATCGGCCTCGCCCTCCTGCTTGGAGCCAACGACGGGGAAACCGCGGTGGCGGCAGAGGTTGTGGAAAGCATTGATGTCGCCGTCGCGGTCCTTGATCAAGAAGAAGTGATATCCGGCCATCTTGAACCGGACGTATTCCCCCGCCTTAGTGAATCGCTATGGGAATAGACGGGTGTTCAACTGAAGTGCAGACCACGAATGAAGATATGCACGTTGGTGTGGCAGATAAACAACCATTTCTGGGAGAAGATGGCTCGTCGCTCGAGCTCGTAGATGGCGTCGGAACGGTACCAGGACGCAGGGAGGTTCACCGGGCTCTCCCCTGCGGGTCAAATGTGAAATAGCCACATAAATAAACAGTTGAAGACATACCGCCGAAGTACGGAGTCGAAGTCATGCTTGTGAACTAGATGAAGATGAGACGAGGCAACGGATTATGGGGGAAGATCACAGGCGAGAGGCTGAATTTAAGGGAGTAAGTACTTGCCGAGGAATGATGATAAGGGTGCGACTCCTTCTCCCGTCTTTATAAAATTATCTCTCCAAACCCTTTTCAAGCTCCGCCGACTGAAGTCATCCGCTGATCTTAGGCGCTAATTAACCGTTCTGAAAACCGGTGCCAATTCCCCATGTAGGTGTATCTCCATTCTACATCCTCTCATTGGACAAGAACGGACCTTCTATCTCCATTTGCACTGGCACCTTTTTATCGGCTCATGTACTATGTCCGTGGTGCTGGGGAAAAAACACGTTTTTTCAATTTGCAAGAAAAAGAGGAAAAAAGAAGAAAAGGGAGGGAGACTTAGACACATATCTGGATTCTGTGTAGCTATTAAAATCGAGCCCAAAGGTCGCTGTTCCAGCACAAAAAAGCAGCCAGAAATCTTGATTGGACTGTCGAATCGTTCCGTTGATCATCAAGGCTTTCAAGACCTGTCGCTATCGGAGTTAGGGGCCTATCTACCGTTTCTTTAACGAAATGACGAGGTTTCGTTTGTACGGCTTTGGTTCATCCCCATCGAGCTTATCCCCTTCCACGCCTCTCTCTCTTTGTCCTCTTCCGTCGCCGCGGTCTGACCCAAACTAGAGTTGACAAACACAGCCTTTGAGTTGAAAGTCATCCTCATTAACCGTTCTTTAAGATTTTGCTCGTTTGGCAGTGCTCATCAATTTGTACTTGCTGGCTCCTTCTCCATATAGCCTGTCCTTTGTCTCCTGCCGTTCGCTTGCGCAATCCGGTCGGCGGTGCAATTACTCCATGTGGACGCATCTCCTTCAGGTTTCCTCCCCTCTCATCCTGCAGGTACTGCGCTTCTGGCCCATTTATGTACTACGGGTGTTCGCAGAGCATTCAAGTGCTTTTCTCAGCTGACCATACTCGCAGCGCGTTTCTCACTGCACCGCACGGTCGCTTAAACCTTTCTTACTGCGGCCGAATCACCGTGGCGTAGATAAAAGGCCCGCTCTCCGTCGCTGTCCCCGCTCTCCGTCGCTGCCTTTCCCCGCTCTTCGTCGCTGCCTTTTCCAGCTTCCTCATTGATTTGACGCCCTCAACGCAACATTCTCGCTTCAATTCTGCGTCTCAATTTGGTGCTTTTGGATTCAACAGTTTCTACATGCTGTCGCTCTTCTACTAGCGGCTCATCTATGTTTGAGGGCCATATTATGCAAGCTGTTTCCGCTCATCACGGAATTTCCCAATGTGCGCGCAATCAGCTCATCCCCCGCTGGCTCTGCAAGTTATTGAATTCGATAGGCGCAAATGAATCCCTTTATTTCTGGTTCTACGGTGCTCTTTGCGAGATTCTACCCTCCTGATGCTATGAAACGGATTGCAAAATCGTCCCATTTCGCCTCGCTCCTTTCCCAACGTTGGACAGCATGTAATACTATCATCATCCCTGTTGAACATCGACAATTCGAAACTCAATGTATTAGCTGAGAATCAGCTCAGTTTCAACGCAGCCAGTGCTCGAAAATGCTCAAGTTCAGGCTGTTTCTGCCAACTCGGCCACACAGTTCCATGGTCTGATTTTCCTCCCAGTCAATGTTTCACACTCTAAATTTTCTCACGATGAGCCCCAGACACTCTAAAACATTGGACGTATGGACCGCCAGTAGTACTTGCGGGCGCGGTACATTTTTCGCAACGTTTTAACAACTAATCCCCCTCGAAAGGTTAATTCCAGGGTTGACATTTCAGGCCAGTAATTTTCTACTTCGATTGGCTCAAGATTGGCTTTCCTTAAAGTACCACTCCTTCCTTGCAATTTATACATATTTTGTCCCCATTTTCCGGAGCGAAGCGGCGGCAAATCTTGTTGTCAACCAATGGTTTTCAAGATATTCCCGGTCCTTTCACGCGCTGCTAAAACACGACTTGGCGTGTCAGTGTGACGCGAACCTGTTATCTTTTCACCCACCTCACCTCTCTGGACAGCATTGCTGTCCTCCGCAGCCTCTTGGTGCGGCCCTCTAGGCGAAATCCAGGCGAACTTCTAGCTATATTCTGGAGCCTCTGTGCACTCAAATCAAGCTACAAACCTTCAAGACTTTATACAGCAATTGAAGAAGACTCGGGTGTGAGACTTGGGGTACACCTCCGGGCGGGTCCCGGACTCAAAAACATCACCAATTTCATCCGAACGGGTCGCATTCTTCCATCAAGAAACCGAGCCCAACACCGAAAAATTCCGAAGTTTTTTCTGAACAGGTGATACGTTAGGAACAAAGTAATAAACTGAAAATGTATCTAGATATTCTGGCCTTGTTGTGCCCAGCAGGCAATAATCGGTGCCTCCGAGATCCGTGCTCTCTCGCCCTTTATTTGCCATCGGATGATGACCACAGGTACACAAATTCTTCCCACCACTGCCGTTGCACTCGAGGCATCGAAGGCACATACTCTTCACGCATGGTGCGCATCGCTTCGAAGCCCGCGACGTAGTAGGCTCTGGTGCCTGTTGGTGTTGAACAGCTCGTTACGGAGGTTGAATAGCAGGTGGAATGGGTAATGGAGTGCCTGCATCGTCCAGCATGTCACGATCGAAGCGAATTGATGATTCTCCAGGTTCCAAATCCGTGAACTCCGTATCTTGACCCTCAGCTGGGCGACCAGCCATTGAATCAAAGGACGTCACGCCTTCGGGTACTATGGAAGTATTGAATGGGTGTCACCAAAAATTTACTGAGGACTCGCCTGCACTCGACAGACATCGGGAACGGCATTAAACCGAATTGCTGGAAGGACGTCTGTGTAGTTATCGTCTGAATTGAGGATGTCGACAAACTCTAGGTGGGCATCATAGTTTGCGCCCGCAGCGAGGGTGGAATGTTCTGAGGACCACAAGAGAGTTTTCTTGTGGTGCACCTCGAGCTGTTGGGGGATTTTGTTAGTCTCTGTGACAGATACTCTGTATGGATGACGAACAAGTAAGTATCAATATAGAGTCTGTTAGTAATTACAGGGATGTTGTTGGCCGACTGATCAATTCTTTGTGGCCTTATTCTGGGGTGGCTTTTCGGGCAATAATTCCACAAATATTTGAGCATGTAGAGATCCTTCTAATGGGACAAACCTTTCCTTACTCCTAAGCGATTGGTGCAACTATTGTGATGATATCGGATAGATTTGTGAACAACAGATTAGCTAATCATTTTTTGCTTGATCATGGATTGATTGGCTAGCCAAAACACTTAATTCTCGCTGGAGGATATCATCCATTTCACTTCATGAAGCTGCACAGATTGTTTTACATATATTCATGTTGTATTCATTGTGCTATGAAGGAAAGAAACACCTGTGGGCACAGCCACCTGATTGCATAATCAGGCAGCCGCCCAACAATCGGACCCTGATTGCTACAGGACTAAAATTTTGTAGTACTGTACTATTTCGACCAAGTGTTCAGTGACGCGTGACAACCAAGATTTTTTGATGTGTGTAAAAATCACCTTAATTCAAAAGAAAAAATTTCGGCCCTCGGATGAGAAATTACATAATTTTGATGAACACTTGGTCGAAATAGTACAGTAGAGCCGCAGATTGGACTCTGCAATTGTGCGAGACTGGAAATTCACTTGCGCATTCCACCAGTGCATAAGCTTCTTGAAGTCATATTCTTCCAACTCTTGTGAGGGGGGTAGGTTCCTTTTCAGAAGTCATGGCAATTGATATTTGCTTGAAGGTAATATATTCCTGGTGCGTATGGACAGGTACGACTGCAGTAAGTACACGTTGGTGGAGCTGGAGATACTGATATGGGTTGATGGGTTTTGTAGAAAGGCGGGTCAGGGTGTGGACAGGGGTATTGCGGTGATGAGTACTAGAAAATGGTGATTGCTAATTTTGACTAGTTTTTACTAAATTTGATGAAAATAGACAGTTTGCGGTGCAGCCATTGGAGCCATCCAATGGCTGAATGACGTTGCGTTGTCTGGTGGCTCCGCCTGCCAAAAATGACGTCAGATGGCTGTGGCAGCCACCAGTGGCTAATTTTGGCGGGTGGAGCCATCGAGCATCGCAACGTCATTTTGCCATGGTATGGCTCCAATGGCTGCAATGCAAAGTGGCTAATGGCCACTTTGTACCTATGGCTGCAGGCTCAGATCATGAGCTATTAATATGGTTCAAAGGGCTATTCTGCACTACTCAATGAGTACTTTTTGACTATAAAGATCAAAATTTCCCACAGTCCCTGTAGGAAAAGTCGATTTCAAATTCTGGGGAAAAAATGCCTTATATCTCCGGAATTGCCTTTTATGGTAATATGTTAACGCATGGGAATATCTTCTCTTTCCTTATATTTTCAGTCTACAAGTTATTTGGAGTTGTTTGTGGGCCTGAAGACTGAGAACCCCCGAGGCCAACACCTTGTGTGATCATGAGTATACGGCCGAACCCATACCATCCCTGTCCCGTATAAAATGGTCTCCCAGTGCTTGATCGTACGGGTCTATAACCGTATTTATAGCCTGTGTCTCTATAATTTTATGGCACAGCTACAAGCCCTAGATCTACAACTCGTACAATGAATAGTTGGGATGCTCTACTGGATGGCATAGCAAGATTGGGCCCGAGTCCGCATTACGGGGCTGACTGAGGGGTGTCAACTCGCATCTATGCCATAGATGCAGGCAGACATACATCGGATGGAGAAAGCTGGTCATACAGCTCCAGACAATCAAAGTCCATAAATTTTCTGGGAGCCCAAATACTATTTTCTGGACTTAGACGATTTCAGAATCAGATTTAGCACCCCTGAATACACATAAAACCGATTTTTCCTGATTTTCTGCACAAGAAATTGGTCCAGCCAAAATTTTCGGCCATCTCAACAAAATTGTGGGTACCTCTGTGGGTGTTCTAAGGAGTCTGACGGCTCTGAAAGGCATTCCTAAGTCAACATAAATGTTGCTCCAAGCTTCTGCCTCTACTCCAGAGCTTATTCAAGGTTTCTGAGGTGCAGCAACAGCAGTTGTAAGTTGGAACAACACCACAAAATGTGACTTTTGTCACGGTACCACTGTACTTTCCCCAGCTTTTCTGTGCATTATTGTTCGTTTAATATGGTTCTTTAGACCAGAACCAAACTTGGATGGATGAAAAGAGCTCAAATGAGTATTTTCGTGATTTTACATGCAATTTTAGGGGTCTAGCCAAAATTTTGTGGTCCCCTGATGAAAAACAGCCATTATCTCACCAACTACTCAACAAAGTGTGGTGAAAAAATTCCGGGAACCTGCTCTCATTGTTTCCTTTTGATTCCGATAGGTATCAGATGTCATATAAATGGTCGATCAAATTGGTGGACTTTGATTGTTCGGCTGAGAGGGCAAGTACATGGTGTAATACTTGTGGTTGTCACATATGAATGAAAGGTGGCAAGGTGTTAATGTATGGCACAGAAACTTCAATTGACATGGACCTGAAACCCTGCAGTCAACCCTCCAGAAAGGCCCCGATACAGGGAATTTGTCGTGCAGGCTTCAGCACACCCAAAGATCGGAAATAATTTGTGTGCAAGAGACTGAGGATTGGAAGAACTGGCTGCAGTTGTAGCCAGCGGATATGGAGCCCAGTATACTGATAGCTTGATTTCAACAGCTTTTGGATAACAGACCATTAACGAACCAAATTCCACTGAGAAACGAACAGTTCATTGCATGGATAAGAACATTGATAGCTTGAAACTGCAGTCAAGAGCAAGTAACTTGAAGTAAGCATTCGGAATTCAGGACCATAGCCAGAATGAACAATTGAAGATGCAGCAGTAGACAGTTTGTGGGGAAGGATCCGGGACGAGCATCCAAGAATGTGGGTGGCATCAGTGATGACAAAAAAAGGGTGGTTATCTTTGGGTTATATAAGGTAGCGGACATACACTTACAGTTGCCCCACGTGATCTGTATGTCATCGCCTTTTTTGGACAGAATAGGTTACAATACTCATTTGTACAACTGTACGGACATTTATCAAGAAACGTAATTAGGATTTTTCTCGGGAAATTTGGGACAGAACTGAGGGACTAGATCTCATTATACTATGAATATGGTATTTTGGGAACTAGTCCCTCAATTTTGAAGATTCTGTCGAAGTTTCACTCGGAAGGGCAATCTAGGACTGATCTCCAGACAATTGTTGGGCTGAAAGTTCGATTTTAACCCTCGTGGATTTATGAACGTGTTTTCTCTCTGCTTCTTCCCAATATGGTCATGATACACAGATCACGTGGGGCAACCATAAGTGTATGTCCGCTACCTTACCAAACGAGATTGTATGTGGCCGCATCACAACAGCCTCTGAAGCTGCAGGACTGATCTCTTTGATAAAGCTTTCAGCTGATGCATGTCACTCATGAGACGAGTTCTACAGCCCTTGAGCCCAAAAATGAACCTTTCAGCGATTGTGCATCTGACTGGCAATGGAAATGTCGGGCTATATGGGAAAATTGGGCTGCGCATCAAGGTCCTCAGGGGGCTGTGTCTGTCAGATGCATTCCAAAGACTGCACAAGGGAGGGCAATGAGAGAGACATTCTGAAGGAGATAAACTGAATGGAGATGGCCAAACAACCCCTAATGAAATCTCGCCATTTTGTTAAAGAAATGGTAGATACAAATGTTGCCGGATGTACTTAGCCGAACACTGCATATTTGCCACATGTCAATCTACTGAATTATTTCATTCAAATGGACAGGGGTGTGACATATGCCCGGATTTACCTATTCGACATTTCAACAGTGGCCGAGCTTTTGTGTGACACCCTCCAAAATTTCAACAATCTTATGGAAATTTTGTGCTCCTAGGGGGGGGGGGGGGGGCACTTGTGACAGCTTGGAGGTTCAACAAAAGCCTTTGTGATGCGTGACATTGACCAATATTCGACATCAACAAAGGGGTCCGTGATGCATGACTGTCAAATTGAATGAAATAATTCAGTACATGCAGGTGCATCTATAGGGGGTTGGAACACAGTGAGAGAGCAAGGAGCCACAGCTCTTTTTTGTGGAGCACTGGATGTCTGTGTAGGTGTTAAGGAGTTTCTTGAGTCACTTCAAAAGGACAGCAGGCTTGGGAATGTAGTGGCGAATACATCAAATGAGATCATCAGCCTTTGCACGCTTTGCGTCCCAACTGATGCTGCATGTTGTGCCAGGACAGCACAAACTGCAAGTACATCAGACTTGTCACGAATGAAGAGTGCTTAGCTGAAGTCATGAGCAAAGGCTTTGAATGCAGAATTCTTTTTAGACCTGAGCCAGAGGAGTTGGTCCATGAAGTGGAAAGCATCATCAAGCACACGGGTGGGGATTGCCTCCAATTTCCTTAATGTCTCTTCGTGATTCTCGACGAGACGGTCAACCGGAACGTTCTCCCAAGTTGGTGAACATTTTAAGAGTTAATGTGCAGCTGACATTGGCATCCCCATTCGAGTCAAGCAAGTCGGACTCAATTCCTTGCATTGCATTTGAATTCTAAACAGGCTCTGAATAAAAATTGCCAAATTGTGATAAAACACTCACAGGCCCAATTCCAAGTACAACCTGGCCATATCTGCCATCTTCAAGCCCTGAGTCAGTATTGAAATTGTTGTCTGACTCGTCAAAGGGCATGTCTTCAGACCAATGCTCCAATTCAAGCAGATCCGAGGATTGTGAAGTTGGAGATTCGTATGTAATGGTAAATTCAGTGTTGTCTTTTGAGAGATGAAGGAGGGGCTGGAACTGCAAAGGCACAGGAAAGGGTATCAGATGAAAGTTGGGGAGTTTCACAGCGGGTATTGAAGTTGTGAGGTTGTTACAACAGGCTACAGCATGTACACTGTGATTGAATCCATTCCATTGTTTTCCTGTGTAATGCATGGAGTGCTCCTGGAAAGAGGACCTGGAACCCAGTCAGTTCAAAATTAAGAGATGCAAAATCATTTGACATACTTTAGAAATCCGGATGAGGGAGTGTGATGAAGAAGCATTTATCCTCTTTGTATGACCTTGAACGTCCATCACTGTGTCCAAAAAACCGATATGCTGGGCTACAGTTGAGCCCTCGGCAATCGGTTGACAGCCCAGGACCAATGTTACAAGTTGTCCATGAGTTTGCACCTGAATCAGCTGGAGCGGAAGCCTGAGAGAGTTATGAGAAAGAAGGGAGAGGAAGATCTGCCACTGGCAGTCAATCTCAGAGAAAAGATAATAGTTCTGGGACAATGTGGTTGAACTGAACCAAGGATAAGGTGAGAAAAGAGGAGGGGAGAACAACTTCTTGAGAGTGATTCCGGCCAGCACAGTAAAAGAAGCTGATGTATCCCTTCACCTTCGCATATTTTCCAAGGTCAAGTATTGGCAGAGTATGAGCTTTCAAGATATCTTCAATCTCCTTCAGAGAGAACACCTGGGAAATTATTTGAAGTGCTGGTCAGATCGAATTGCCAATCTTGATGATAGATGGATTGGTAAGAATGGCTCAAAGAGATGGCAGAACATTGCTGCACAAGGTAAGATCCGTAAACTGTGAATAAGTCTAGTCAAGTCGTAAGGATGAGAAAAATTCATCACACCTTGAAAACATGGATTTTATCTTTGGTTTGAAGCTGAATGATATCAAAACATGGGGATTCTTGGGGACGCTGCTCCATCTTGATTGCAAGTGCAACAAGATGAAGCTGGGAGGAAGGTAAAGAAACAGCCGTGAAATCTTCAAGGAGGTTGCTTGCCGCTTCCTCAATGTCAATTGAATCAGAGGTGTGACGGGCTGGGACTCAGGTAGTGCATTAGGACATGACGAATGTACGTAGTTTACTATAGCGGACTTGTACATATAATTCCCATAATTACGTACGCATCATTTGGTAATATCATCTTTCTAATCTTGCTTTACACTACAATGTGTGAAGACTGAAGGACCCACCAGGGACCTCCCCACAGCCGCCCTGCCTGCCTGAGCATGCATACAACTGCTCCACAACACTGGTGCTGCAGGAGGCCCCAGGTGTGGGTCACACACACCCTAGTCGATGGGTTACAACGGTGGCGGGCACCTGAGTCAGCGGCCCCCGGCCTCAAACCTCGCGAGCGCTGTGTCTACGGACTGCACACTCACGAGTCCCTCTTCAGCAACCTGAAGCCTACAAGACCCGCATCCCAAGAGGCGATTATGGTATTTAGGAGTTTTGGGACTTCATTCAAAGTGTGGGAGATCTGTCCAAACTTACTGGGGTTTGAGAGAGATGGGATTTCTGAACCTTGCGGGGTAATTTCTGGTGTCTAATTCAACGTGCTGGACTTATTTCTTTCTTCTGTGATTGTGGCAACGTAGACTTGTACTCGCAAAGATTCGACTGTGTTATATCCCCATGTAACTGTTCTCCTTTCGTTTCTCCTCTGCTCTTGGTCTTCAATTAACCCCTTCTGTCTTCGACCCTCTCTGCTCTTCAGCACTGCCTTTTCATTTGTGGCCAACCAGCTGACCTGGGCACAGCTTTTTCTTGACAGGACACAGTCGATCACAGTCGTTACTCATGGTTCTATTCATCAGGCCGGGGAGCCACGTATCCCCCCGGCAGATGATTTTTTACATATAATGTCATGAATCACCTGGGTTCTACTTTTTCACGCGACACGTCCGTATGGATACAGACGTGTTGATCGATGTGCTCTGAACCTATCAAGAAAATACCAACCAAAACCAAACCTACACACAGAAGTGCATCGGAACGGAACGGAAGTGCTCGAGACGTGCACAGATGAGTATCAGACCCTGGTACAGGGCCTTATAAAAGGTTGCAGGGAATGGAATAGACCTCGGAAACGAGGAGAGAGCATTGTGTTGTTTATAGAAGTCCTTGGAACGAAGTCCAAGTACTTGAGCCTTGTTCTGAGTGAACCGGAATAGAACCGGAACAGACAGGAAAGCTAGTGGAACGCAACAAGAGTGTTGATGTGAATGGAACCCTTGCTGTGCAAGTGTTCTGGCTAGATCTGATTGAATGAGGGTAGACCCGAACAAACAGGAAGCACAGTAGCGCGGTGATGTAAAGCCTCGCAGCTATGAGAAACAAATGAGAACGAGTTGTTGGGGTTCTCCAAAGCGAGGTGGATGCTGATTCCAGGCATAAACAGTAACAGACAGTAGTGGGTTCCGATCCCAAGCGCTCCAGACAGTGGTGGGTTCTGATCCCAAACTCTTTACAACACAACCCAAACAACCAAGTGCGTACTCAGCACAATCCCGACAGTTCCAGTCACTTTCAGACTATTCCAGACCAAACAGCAAGTTGGATCCCAAGGATACCGATCACAAAAGAAAAGATTCCAAGCCAAGATGAATTCTAAGAGACACCTTGTTCGAACTCCCCAGTATCTGCCCAATTCGCAAGTGTTTCTGCCTACTAGCCGTGGGATGATTCCGTGAAGTCGCCCAAGATGCCCCTGCTACTAAATACAAAGCCCTGAAACACATGGAAATGTCCGAGAATAAGTAAGTATGAGTAAAATGGTCCGTTTATCCATCCGACTTCTGTGTATCCGTCGTAAGAATGGGTATCTGAGTCCTTCTATTGGCTGCCCATGTTGAGCACGCCATCCTGGTGCAATCCTGTGCACATGTACGATCGGTTGGACTATGCCCGAGCCATCACAACCGATCCCCTGTGTCGATCCTGACTGTATATGTGGTTCCTCCCAATGCCCATGTCTTTCCCATCTACCGGAACATCTGGAACCGAAGCCCCCAGTCTGTAGCTTTCCAGGGATACCGCATTCGAAGTACTTCCCAGTATGGGTACTTGCTCCAGGAGCTGACAAGTGTAGGTCCAAGTGATCGGACCCTCGCTTAGTGACCATCCCTTATCTGGAATCCCTGGGACAGCATGGAACCATCAGAATGTGATGTTCCCAGCCCCTTCCAGTGATCATCTGATCAGAACACGATATGCGTCCAATGTCCAACACACCACAACAGGATTCCAGCCCGTCCCCATCTAGTTCTGTGAGCGGGAATAGAGTAGACTTCACGTTCCACTTGTTCAGTGGGCTACACATCTCCTACAGGTTTCGGAGCGAGCACATGCCAATGGTTCCAGAGTGTTCCTCCCTGTTCCCATCTGTTACTCAGTGGTTCCTACCCAGTCAGCTACTTGGGAACCTCAGTACTGACACTTCTGGAGCATAGCCCGGCACATGTCTTGTCATGAAAACACGAAAAAGCGAAGATTTCATGGGTGGACAAATTCCGTGCTTATCAGCGTCTTAGCAGCATGGGACTCTCATGACCTTCTCATGGTTGAAACCCGGCCACGGATTCTAAAGCCGCAGACTTGGGGTAACCTGCGCCACAGGATACAGAAGACATTAGGGACTAGGAACCCGTACGGACGGATCCTAGTCCCCAGACGCACCACAGCTGACACAGAAGTGTACACAAAGTACACGACTGGTTGCAAACTGATCGGAGTTTGAACCACTGGAGATGATGACATTGAGGATTAGGAAACCCGAACATCGGGTCTACTAAGTCCTCCGATGCCACGGAAACAGACACAGAGGAGTCCAGGAGTATCAGCATTAATGCTCCTTAATGCTGTGGTACAGGAACTGATCGCGATGGACCGTGATCGCTTTAATTTATTCAAAGCCTATATAAGCTCGGTAGAATCTCCATGTACAGTAGATTCTACCTCATCTAATCTCAGGCTTCTACCTTGGCTTGACACAGGCATTGTCTCCACCCTGCCCCACTTCCTCTACATCATATTACAGGTTGCATCCATGCCCTGGGTTTTATACTGACGAGCGGCGGGAATTTACGCACCTAAAAACAAGAAAGACTTGGTTCCGTTCACGGGTTTGATGGGGAAATAACGGCGATCAAGAACTGTCAAAGCGGGCAATAGGATCAAAATACGTACCTAACAGGTAACTCCGTGGACTGGGAAAAGGGTGCACGACGGATGCGTTGGGGACGCATATCGCCCAGGGAACGGGCAGTGGGTAGGGAGATTGGCTGGGTTACCAACCAGCATAGCCCGTTACCGAAGGCAATGGCAAGGGAATGCCCGGCCTTTTAGTAAATTGTCAAGGGAGTGCGACTGGTGTTAAGATACGGGCACCTCTGCCACCGGTTTGCTTAGGGAATAGAGGCTGTGGGACCAGAAGTTTACATGGATTATTGGTTATTTAGTAGGTACAAACAATAGGGGTATAAAAAGGATACGGAATGGTGTATTAGGAGACAATACAACACCCGGGTTTGAAGACCTGTGTTTCTTTGGCGCTCTCTCTCGCTCTCTGGTTTTTAAAACGGACGATTGGTTGAACTTTACGGAATTATTAACGGAATTGGAAACGGAACGGAATGATTGAACTTACGGAACGGCTTTGAAAAGGAACGGTTTAGGGTTACAGATATTGGTTGGGAATTAAAGAAGAAATACTATTGGAGACTTCAAGACTATCGCCACATACACTCACCTTTATTTCAAATTCGCGATCGTGGTTTCCTGCCACGCGAACCCCTGAAACACACTATAGAGTTTCTGGAATTAGGTTTTGTTAGTTGAAATCTTGGATAAAGATTTTCATCAGCGCACCGATTCCGATCCTTTCAATACCTGAGTGGATATCACACCCTCTTCGACTCTTTCTGGGTTCCGCCTCGGATCCCGACCTATGACATACAGCCTCCTAGAGAGGACGCCGTCCGGTTGGTCCTACTGCTCGGGGAACACACGAGCTATTAGCGTCTATCGGGTTTATCCTGGTTGGGGTTCTCACCAGGTTACTCGCTGTTTAGCCAACCCAGAGGCCATTGCTGACATATAAAAATGGTGTGGATAGAACACCTTCACCCACTTTCCTCCTCAAAATTCTTTTCATTTTTGGGCTGGTCTCTGGAACTGCTGCTGTGGGGATAGTCCTCTACTTGGCTTCGACTCAAACTATGACCTCAACCCTAGGCATCCGCTCAACCCTCCTCAAAATCCATATGTCTACAACTGCAACTGCCACTGCTCTCAATACTGAATCTCATGCTAGCTGTGTCGTGTCTCCTGCTTACTGGCCCATGGTAGCTTGCCATCTCAGTTCTGAACCTCCTTAAGTTGCTTGCAATTGCTCCACCCTGGGACCTTTCTTGCTGTTTCATTTATGTCAAGATTGGCGATTTTCTCGCTTTTCCGTTGTTCACTCTGGCTGGCAACAAATTATGAATCAAATTCACACCTTCATATATCTTAATTCTTCTGCCGTTTCTGGCTGGTGCATCTCTCCAGATGAATCAAAATGCAAGATCACATTCAGCTTAAGTCGTCCTCGACTACCTGCTCTCACTCTTGCTTCCTTTGTCTCCTTTTCAGCGCCTAGCGCCGATTATTTTTGGTTGACCAGCAGTGTGTGACTTCCCTTTTGTATCTCTGAAAACTTCAAGTCAGTGGATTGGTTGTTGGAGATTTGATCCGCAGCACAGCTTAGTGATGCGTTCGGCCAACATCAGTCAGCCCGAGCTTTCTCACTCAGCAGTTGAAGGACTCAGAAACCAGTAAAATATTCTAGTAAAATAGCTAATACTGTGCCTATATGTAGGGGAGCAACACTCGAGGACCGTGACATGCCCGTTGCCTTTTTTTCAGGCAACGGGGCGTACTGTGATCGTGACCGTTGCCTCCCTACGCAACGGGCCATCTGTATATACCTCTGTGGCTCAGTTGGAGATCGTCTTTTCTGACAAGTGACAGAAAGCATACGGTCTGTTGTTCGAGTCCCCTCAAGCGTAGGTGTTGCTGACTTTGCCGTTTTTTTTAAAATGATTTTTTTACGATTTTTTGCAATTTTTTTCAATGTCATCATTTTTTCAAGCAACCAGCCCCACCGTTACCGTGACCGAGGCAACGCAGCGGGCTCTCCGTTACCGTGACCGTTGCTCCCCTACATATGGACACAGTAGGTATATAAGATGTAGTAGGTAGCTGTAGGCTCCTTACGAGTTTTTACCCAGTCGCCTAACAGCGCAAGTGTCAAGCTAATAAGCTTTCGGCTAAATTTCCTACATTGGTTAAATTCCCCGTGTCATTTGCTGCTGGGGAGAGCAACTTCGGCTATCCACAGCGTTCTTTTTTTCGGTTCTAATTGTATTGTATGTTGACAATAGATTATTGTCTTGATATTCTCTTGCCATGCTTCTTATTGCCGGAGCGAAGCGGAGGCTGGTCTTGTACGGTGAATTTTTTTGCTGGTGTTCGGGTATGATGTCATACCTGATCCACTCGCAAGCCACCGGAGAGCCACCACAAATTTATCCTCCTCCTCCTCCTGGAATTTGGTGTGGAGCTACCTGCCTCCGCATGCCTGATGAGCCGCCGGGTGGCTCCCGGCGGCTCACCGCAAACTCTCTAATTACACGAACAGACGCGGACGCTATAAAGTTTCCGGCTTCCTCGTTCATTTATCCGTTATACGACCCACGCGAGTACGGCTATGTCTTCCCCTTTTACCTCTCCAGCGACTGCGCGTGCTCCATTCATCGCAACTCGTGAACTCCCCCGGTATATCTTCCTTTACCTCCGTGATACACGTGGTCAAGAAATTGCCATCTCAGTCTGCACTCTCCCAAGGCGTCCCTACTCTGGAAACTGATTTCACCCTTCTACAATGATCAGAGGGAATCCCTCGAGAAAGAAGCCGGAACTTCTGTCTAAAATTGTACATACGGTAACTGTCAACGAAGCCCAGTGACTTTCCTGCCGACATTATTCCATATAAATTGGTCAGCCGATCAACAAACGCGACGCATTCCCCCTTTTCCAGGACTATGCAGGGCTATATAAACAGCCCATGTAGCTCTTTGCGAACTAACAATTGTGTTCGCTGCTCAACTTAGTATAATCTGCGCGACAACTCACTCACCATGCCGATCCGCGTAGCAGCATCTCTCCTCCTCGTCGCTACCCTGGCCGCAGCGCAATGCCCACAGGTTCACATCTTTGGCGCACGCGAAACGACCGTCCCACCAGGTTTCGGTACCGCTGGCCCTGTCGTCTCCTCCATCATGAGCGCGTTCCCCGGCTCGACGAGCGAAGCAATCGTCTATCCCGCCTGCGGTGGCCAGGCCTCCTGTGGTAGCGTCTCCTACGCCTCTTCTGCCACTCAGGGCGTTGTTGCCGTCGCCAACCAGGTCAACTCCTTCAACTCGCGGTGCCCGACCACCGTCCTCGTCCTCGTTGGGTATTCTCAGGTGCGCTAGCTAATGCGATGCGGTACTCACTTCCACGCGAAGGCGAGGGGGTGTGATAAATGAATGAATACTGATGAATGCGTAACGGAACTAGGGTGGTCAAATCATGGATGACGCCTACTGTGGTGGCGGGGACACCAACGAAGGTATCACCAACACGGCGATTCCCATCTCTGCGGCCGCGCAGAAGAAGATCGCAGCTGCGATTTTTATGGGCGACCCGCGCCACATCCCCGGGCTCTCCTACAATGTCGGCACCTGTCAGGCCTCCGGCGTACGTCCCTCCATTTAATACTTGCTTTCGAACCACACACTGACTGTTGTACTCATCATCGAACGTAGTTCGCCCCTCGCCCCGCAGGCTTCCAATGCCCCTTCGCGAGCAACATCCAGTCCTACTGCGACGCCATGGACCCGTTTTGCTGCAATGGCAGCAACGCTGCGACACACCAGGGCTATGCGGTCGAGTACGGCTCCGTCGCGCTCACCTTCGTGCGCAATAAAGTCAATGCGGCGCTTGCCGGCGGGGGCAGCACCACAACCTCGACGACTCCGCCTTCCAACCCCACTGGCGGAGGCGGGACGGTTCAGGAGTTCGGACAGTGTGGGGGACAGGGCTGGACGGGGGGCACGGTTTGTGTGGCGCCGTTTACTTGTCAGGAGTTGAACGCATTCGTAAGTGGTTGACTTTTTTTGCTGGAAAGGAATTACTGATATGGCTTTGGTTGCTCAGTTCTTCCAATGTTTGTAGTTTTCCCATGCTTGTTCTCGAGCGTTCGCACATTCGCAAAAAAAGAATGAACGTTGTTGAAACTCGACGTTGCTGTTATCCCGCCAAGGAAAGGAAACTCATAAATAAAAGATATTTGCTGTCCAAGTTCTAACCCCACTTGAATTCTACCGAGTGCCGACTTCCATCCGCAAGCGACGCTCTTGCCGACGACAGCGCCGAACGCTGATCCGCTGATTCCAGTGAGATCTGACCTCACATTCGTCGGTAGGTAAGTAGGTAGGTAGGTAGGCAGAATTACACGGCACGGTCCGAATAACGAACACCTAGACCAGTGACTGTCTGTCTATGGAGGCAAGCCTGTCGATAGACGACAGGCTTGCCTTCATACACAGGCTGGATTCGAGCCTAACGAACATCGGGCCCGTCCTAATGTACAACGCAAGCTAAATTACACCTTCGCCCCCGGGCCTTCAAATGCCTCCAAAGCCGAGCTCGCAGACACCACAAGTAGCATTGCCTCCACCCTAGTCTCTCGCAGCCAGACACTTCAATATATATTTAAACTCATACCTCGTTATATTGAACCTCCACCCGTGCTCCGCTGTAGGACCCAGTTAACACCTGAAAGCGATTAGCAACTGCACCTCGTCACCAAGATGGTATCTCTTCACGCGCCAAACTTCCTACTTATTCAGGGCTGATGAATTGGAACAGAATAGAACATCCCAAGCACACCATGCACAAACTTTGCCACGAGTACAATCGTGCTGCGCTGGTAGATTATATATAGCCTTCTATAGCAACACGTACTGGACAGCTTCGTCGGAACTTCGGCAAGCGTTATTGGCGCGAAGCACGACGATTGAAAAAACAACTAACAGACAGCCTCCGGCGTTAGCGGAAACTTGGGCTATTACGAAGAGGAATGGAGTGGCACGGTTCAAGCATCTTGCAAACGTTTGTCACAGTTCTTATCGACGTCGCCTTCAAAATTCCAGAAGAGATCTATGACAGCCGGGCGGTTGGAATAAGAATCATTGTAGCTGTGGAGAGCTGTGGACAGAAAAGCGGATAGTAGAGGCTTTCAATGAGCAGCAAAAGATCAGCCGTTTGTGGCATAATTCTAGTTCTAGTTCTCCCCTACCACTTCCGCCTCCGCTCCAGTGTCAGCCTCCCAATCACTTTTCATCCGGCGCGGAAGCAGCATCGCGCAGCGCAGTGCGCAGCCGGTGAGCCCCACGAGGCCGATGTACACGAGGTACCCACCCGCGACGTTGTGTTTCACGGAGAGAGCGAAGAGAGAGGAGACAATTGACTGGATGAAAAGGAGATTCCAGTTGAGCTGAAAGTGATTTCGGAAAGCAAAGGAAGGAAGATCGGAAGCAAGAAAGAGGACGGAGAGGGGGGGAGAAGGGCAAAGGACTGACCGGAGCGACGCTGCGGAACACGGTCCCCGCCATCTGCGACAGCCCAGTAATGCTCCCCACGCTCGCACGGTTCGGCGCCGAGTCCATGATGAAGAGCATCGACGCGCCTGAGAGTCTCGTGTCGGTATGCGCATCTTCACAGAACCGAGACGGGAGGGTAGGGAGAAAGAAGGAAGAAGACGCACCATACGAGAAATACATCGCAAACGAACAGCTCAGCTGGCACACCACCCCCGCTACCACCCACTTGTCCACGCGCCCCGCGCGCCGTGCCAGCAGGCTGAGCACAGGGTACATGGTGAATACGAGGGCGAGCGCGCAGAAGCCGTTCATGGAGATGCGGCGGGCACCGAAGTAGCGGATGACGCGCCCCCCGAGAAGCGCCTGCACAATGGCGTTGGAGACGCCGCAGAGACCAAGGATGAGGCCGATATCGAATGGCCTACAGGTTTAATCAACCCTGGGCAGGTGATGCGGAAAGGAATGCGGGGAACAAGCTTACTCGAGGCCGAGGCCGCCGAGGGCGATGGGAGTGGAGTACATCTGCAGTTACATAAATCAGGGCAGAGCTTTAATGAACGCGAGTATGAGATTAGGGGTACCAACGGCAAGAGAGAGTCGTGCGCCATATCGCACAGGCAAAGCATCCCGTAGTTGAGAATCGCAATATACACGTCACGTGTGAGGAGTCCGCGCAGCGGAGGAACAGTCTCCACGCCCGATTCGGATTCATCTGCGAGCGCGGGAGTGGGGGTAGCGTCTTCCGCTACCAGAAGGGGATCGGTCTCCGACGGGGACTCGTTTCTTGGCCCGTTCGACGATGGAGGGAAGGGTCTGTCCCGTTCGAGGTGAGTGGGAACTTTGGAAAGGAGGGGATGGTGAGACATACCTCTCGCAACCCGAAGAACGCGAATGCGAAGGATATGAAAGCGACACTTGCTGCCGCCGCGCAGGGGAGAAAATATGGGTGCGTGCGCAGCAGCACAATCTTCCCGAGCGTGTCGGGCCACTTCACGGCAGCGTTTGCTAGGACGCCGCCCATGAAAGGGCTGCAGGCCAGTATGAGCGAGCATCTAGCGAAAAATAATAGGCACACCTCGCCGTCGAACCAAGGCTCCACATCAACTGTAGGTAGGAGAAGATATCCGCGACATTTGATGGGTCGGAAATCTGGTACGTGTCGGTCAATAATTGCAGTATAACGAAAGAAGCGGCTTACCTCGTTCATCACAGTTTTCGCTACGCCTACCAATTCGTTACAGCATCAATTATGAGCTGGTCAAAAGGCTACGTACCGAGATTTCCGTTGAACGCTCCCTGCGCGCATCTAAAGCCTGGGTTTCGGGGACAAATGAACCAGACAATTGAGAGGGAAAAGAAGTGTGCCATACCGAGAAGCATCCAGATGGTTAGGGTTAGGGTTAGCTGGTTAGCTGGTTAGGCCCAGGGATCATTTAAATTCTTAGGTTAGGTAGGTCAGAAGGATGTGGATAATCCGAAGCCTAGCATGGCGAGTCCCAGCCTGAGCGGTCCAAACAGCAGCACCGGTCGTCGGCCGTAGATATCGGAGAGCCTACCGAGTTGATACGCGGTGAGACACTCCGCCAGGAAGAAGAGGACTCCTGGACATCCGTGAACACCGGAAAGGATGAGAACTGAAGGGGACTTGCCAGCATCCCGGCATAGAACCCTGTTTTTGTCTCGTCTCTGCCTGTAATTCCGGTTTCCCGAACGAACTGTACGACGAACGGGTAGATCACCAACGCTGGCGGTGCGTCAGCGTCAAATCCAAACGAGAGAAATCATCCACTCGCCTGTAATCGGCTCGGCGAATTGGATGAGCAGAATGATGAAGAGCTGGAACTTCGGAATGGGGGTGGGTTTCACCGGCTCACCGTGCGATTGGGACCGCGTCACCGAGTCATCCTCAGCCTGTTCATGCATGATCGTAAGTCGCAAGATGATAATGGATGAACCGAATACGTTGGCGCTGATAATGAGGGCATCCTTTACGCGAAGACCATTCTCGAATCTCGACGTACGATTCGAATGGTGGGCTAGATTCCTTGGCCCAAATTATAAATAGAGGGAAATCAACGCTGACCAGCCACTGACAGGAGTATATACTAGAGTAATGGGACTGGGACTCGCCCAGTCCCATTTTTGATGGCCAATCCCATTATTTTGCCCTCCACAGTGGGATTCGGGCAGTGAGTGGGATTGGCGTGCATCATGTTTGGGTGATTGTCCATCACTGCTGTGCCGACCCTTGCCGACGCCCTCCACACATTTCTGCCTGAGTTCCCGTGCCCCCGTGCCCTTACGCCGGCGCCTATCGGATTTGAAGCACGGACAACGGCTTTTTGCGATTCTATCGGTCAAGTGCGGCGTCGCTGTGATGCTCGGGAAATCAAGGGAAGGGGACAAAGAAGTTGGACGGCTTCATTTTGGGAGAGATACGGCGGAAGTGAGGGGTTGCTAGGATAAATTTTCATGTACTTTGGTGAGCAATACATATGTTCCGTTTGTCTATTTTTATGTCTCACCCCGCGCCCGCTTGGATCGTGTGCGCTGCCGAATGCCCTCAACAATGTCATTCTCGTCAACAGATTGCCGCCGACGCCTGCGAACTGCTGGAGTGGTGGTGGCCGGCGTGAGCACAGCTAGACCTGGCACCGACGCAGAAGGCAAAGTGACCGGGGCTGCTATTATTTGCAGAATGTCGGTGTCCGAATAAGCGAGAGTGGTAGATCCAAGACCAAAATTGAATCCGAAACCAGGGTCGGTGTCATCCGTCTGCAGTGTGTTGTCGTTGAACACTAGGGAAACAGGTGAGCGGAGAGTGAAAAGAGACCAAATTAATTTTCACTCACCTTCGTAGTTGGGTTCAAGTTCGGGATCTAACTCGAAACCAGGATGCAAATCCATCTGTGTGTCTGTGTCGGTCAAGTACAAGGTCATGTTGGACGTGGGCTCGTCCGAACCAGAGTTGCTTGACGTGTCCAAGATGGTGGTGTCATTGGAGTTGTCAGTCGAAGCGGGGATGGGTGTGTCTGGCCAAGCATTAGTTATGGAGCTGAAATCGAATTAACCACAACCCACCTGAGTTGGAAACAATCGGCGCAGGGCGTCCCTGTATCTGAACACCTTTGAGTGGCCCATTCCGAAGCTCTCGCAGCTTGGCATCAATCTCGCCTCGGCGAGAAACCCAGTCGCGACGATTCTGCCTTTCAGCGTCAATCTCAGTTGTATTGGGCAAGGAACTCGCCGAATCCTTGCACCCGCACTAGGAATTTGTCCCCGGTGACGCGATAGACGGCATCAAACAACTCGATAAAGAGCTGCTCAAAAGCGGGTTTTGTCTTGCGATCACAATAGAAACTTGCAAAGGTATTCCTGGTGCACGTTGAGAAGGGAAGAGGCTCTGGATAATAATGGTACGCACGGCATTTGAATCGCTCCGAAAATCCGACCACCTCCCACTCATCCATATCACCTTCGATCCGCTTGAATGTGTAATCGATAGCAAGGGCAAGGACACCGTGTATGAACTTTGCGAGCTGCGGGTGCAGAGTCACCACCAGCTTGAAATCCCCCTGGGACATTGCCGCGTGGATATATCGCTCGCTGACGGGTAGAGCACAGTCTTTGGTTTGCATGTAGTGCTGAACACCTTGCTTGAATGTTTGAGCTTGACTGAAGTAAGAGAGCCCTGGACTTACCCGAGAAGCCCGTACCCGCCGGAAACTCCACCTTCCTGTGGGCGGCAATGCGATCGCGAACCTTGCGTACATCGGCAAATGCCGGGCTGACCGCGCTCACTCGTTGTCCGTCATACATGGCTTGTGTTGATTGTGCTGAACTCGGACTCAGCCCCGGTCTCAAGTGTTGAAAGAAAAACACTTACAGTTCAACAAGGTTTGAACCGTGAGATTTTCGGTCCCAAGTGCATCCATTGCTGCTCCAAGGAGACGCTCATCCTCTGCACTCGGCTTAATGTGCGGATTCGCCGGGTGATTATGGCCATTTCGGGGAATCAGGATCGCTTGGAATGCGTACTCCGGCAGCCATTCGTAGTCTAAGTGGTTGGGAGAGGTAGGGTCCTTGGGAGGATATAAGCTGCCTCGTCGCGTGGGACAGTCCAGGTTCTCGGTGCGGTGGTGACTGGGATGATGCGGTCGACGTAGAGCTCACGAGTGACTTTAATGCGAGGATCTGGGTCTTCCTCCACCGGCTTGCCTTTGCAACTGCCCTTGCCTCTGCGCCGGGCTGGAAAATACAACATCAATCTAGTGTACACAAATCAATTCAGAACTTCACTCACAGCTTATCGACGTAATGGTCTCTGGTGGAATGGCCGTGGTTTCAGGGGGAGCAGAAGGCAATTGACGTGCAGTGGTTGGATCATTGATGGGATATCGAGGTCAATATCAAGGGTAGCAGATGGGGAAGCAGCGCGAGATGAGAAACCAGATCCAGCGCTGTAACTGTGGCGAGAGTTTGGATGAGGTAGGACAGCAGATGGGGAAGCGGCGCGAGATGAGAAACCAGAGCAAGCGCTATAGCTACGGCGAGAGTTCGGATGCACCGAGCTCGACCGTGAGCGTGGTGAGCGCGACAGGCGGTCAGAACAGCCCGCCAGCGACATAGTGCGAGAGCGGGGAGGGCTGGCAGCGACGGACGAGCCAGGGGTGTAACTACGGATTGAGCCAGCATCGAAGCGGTTGGCTTTGCGCCGCCCTCGCTCCTCCTCCACCTCCCGCATGAGCCGCATCCATGTATTGAAGGGCGCCGGAGCCACCCAGTCGTCTGCGCGATCCACTTGAAAGAAAGGATGGTTGACATAGGCTTCGCCAACAATCTGGAAGAGGCCGGTAAATGAGCCAAATGGACTTGTATCGAAACACAAATTGACACACCTGCTCTCGATACGCACGCAGCTGCCGCACGCGCCGTCATCCAGCCTGGCGCATCCTCGACAGAGAAGAAGGGGACATGCATGGAGTCACCCAACAACGGCGGAAACATCTGTAACGTCGGAATTAGAGTGGCATTGATTCAAGCAATCTGGAACATATAACTCGTCGGTATTCCATGACTTGGCCGGTCCTGAAGTCAGCGGCGGCATCGAACAATGCAAAATCTCAAGTAGAGGGTCAGAAATTGGTAATGCAACGACTCTGAAACCTACCGGCAGTATTGGATGCCATTTTCTGTTGAAAAAGGCGGAGAGAATGGGAGGAGGGAAAGACGATGTAGAAATGTGCCGCGTTGCCAGCTGTTTTTATACCATTCCAGGTCCCAAAAGATAAACCTAACTCATGTTCAACTCGTGTAGCCATGACCCGGCCGAAAACAATACATGAGGCGCTCCAAGCGCCAGACCCGGTCCAAATTGAGCTTAACCTGTACATTCTGTGGCCAGCTGATGAACTTCAACTTATTTACTGCCGATAGATCAATCAGGAACCTGGGTTCAAAAGATAAACCAAACTCGTGTACAACTCATGTAGCCATTGTAGCCACGAGGGCCGAAAACGATACACGAGGCGCTCTGAATGCCAGACCAGGGCTACATTGATTTCAGCCTGTACATTTTGTGGCTGCCGATAGATCAATCAAACCGTCAATCATATGATCATTCGGCTGTGCATCGGCTGCGTGTTCCACTTCTTCCGAGTCCCACTGTGATCTCTCGAGTCTCACTGACAAGCTGACAAAATGGGACTCATTGCCATCAGAATGGGATTGGACGAGTCCCAGTCCCACCCTTCTTGTTACTCCTCCACTGACAGGCCTCCAGCCAAAGCAAATGCAAGATATCAAGTCAACTCACCTGCGGCCTCCGCTACAAATCCCCGACAGTGGTGGTGGTCAGACTGGTGGTCAGCCCGAAAAAATGACGCAATGCATCGGCCGAAGGTCACGGGGACATCGGATATATTCGGTATCTCGATGGTCATGGCGGTGTACTGTACTATTTCGACCGTAGGCTCAGGTCACAGGTCACAGGCACCCATGACCTGAACCTATTTAATTTTGGTCACTAGGTTCCTGTCTCGGAATAGACTTGAAGACCGAATTGGGCAGGCTCGGAGCGAACGCTGGAGATGATGAGAAAAAGAGAGCAAATCGAGGTGATGACAAACTGATTCGAGGCATCTGCTTACTACACACGAGGTACTGCCGGAAAGAGTCAATTCTACCCTGAACACCCTCCCACAACTAGGAATCTAGTATTGACGCACAATTGAAAATGGCTGCTCCGCACGAAACAGACCCAAACTCCAGCTTCCTCCCGCCAGCCCTCCGCGTAATCGCCAACGAGGTCGGCGAGCTCCTTAAATCCTGCCAAGAAACCATTTCCGTCGCCGAAACCGTGCGCACCTCCCCCCCATCCAAAGCAAAGCTAACCTAGCTCCTCCAGGCCGCAGGAGGCCTCATCTCCGCCGCGCTCCTCTCCGTCCCTGGCGCAAGCCAGTATTACCTCGGCGGCCTCACCGTAACCTCACCATGCCCCTCTTCCACTCCGCAGCTCAACTAACGCCCCAACCACAGCTCTACACCCTCCCCTCCCGCATCATCTTCTCCCACTGGACGCCAGACACCGTCAAAGGCTACTCCGGGCCCACCACGTCCATCGTCGCCGGCCTAGCTGAGCACGTGCGGACCACGTTGAAGAGCACGTACGCCATCAGCGAGAGCGGGACCGCGGGGCCGACGGGCGGGAGTACGCGGAACAGGACGCCGGGGTATGTCGCGCTGGCGGTGGCGGCCGAGGGCGGAACAGTGACGAGGGAGATGGAGACGGGGAAGACAGAGCGGGAGGGGAATATGGTGGCGTTTGCGGTGGCGGGGTTGGAGTTGGTGAGGGATGTTGTGAAGGGGGATGCGAAGCTTTAGGATGGGGTGGGGAGGGTTAGAATGCGAAGTAAAGATCAAGGACGCTGGAGGGCTGTGTTTATTGTAGGATGGTATTGGATTCAAAGAAGTGGGCGTGCGTGTCTATCCGACTCTCAAATGCTTAGTCAATGCGGAGCTCTACATGCTCACAGCTAGTGCGCTGGGCGAGTTTCAATTACATGTACGCCAGGGAGGGTCAGTTTTTGACTTGAATCATGAAATATGTGGTCCAACTTGAGGGGAAATCTTCCAAGCTGTTGTGGCTTGCCAGCTGCAGAAGAGGTCAACCAATTATTTATGGGTTGCTTGGTTGGTTGATCAAGTCTCTTGTTTGTACGGCGTAAATTTTGACAAGAACCTCCTTCCTTACCTTTCGTTCCCTCACGCCAAAATGGGTACAGTACAAAAAGAAAATTCGAGTGTTCAATTTAGAGATTTCGGCAGCCAGATGACCCGCAACCGCCTCGGCAGAAGGAGATCACAAAGTCCGAACAAATAAATAGCAAGAACGATTTGTCGCTATGTCATGTCGATTCAAAATATGGTTGGAATTTGGCAGCAAGGTGCCCGAACTCAGGGATCGTGGGTGGGGAAAGACGAAATCGACAGACTTGATGTGGATGCGTGACCTGAGACAACAGATCTGGGTTTTCGAGAAACTCATAAAGCCAGGAATGCGACGCCTACAAGTGGAGCGGAGACGATGGAAACACGCTGCTTGATAGTCTTCACGTCTGGTCAGTAAGTAGCATGTTCAATGAGTTTTTTCAGATTACTTCGTGGTGATCAAGGATGTATCTTTCTCTTCTGAGGTTTAAGATGGGATTTCTGTCATCAGGTCTGTTTCTGACACTCCAGCTCAATGACCTCGCCGAGGGAGCGCGCAAGTACCGCCGTGTCGGCTACAGGCACCTGTCTGCGATGCATGAGGCCAATTTCTACCTATATGAGTGCTGGCTCAGCCAGCGCGCGAGCAGCGGTACATCCGCAGCGTCAAATTTAAAGCTCTCTATTCTGAGCAGCTGGATGCTATGGAGACGCGCTTATCCATGCTCGCGCTCCAGGGCAGCACGAAAATAACGGGGAGATAGACCCCGGAAAAATTAAGGATTAGAATGTGTATGGTGTGATAGATGAATATCGATGAATACGAATGCGCGCGCGTATGTGCCGTAGCACGTGAGGTCATCGATGGTGATCACCAACTCCTCGACCATGGGCAGGGCAGGTAGGGCATAGGTACGTAATATAGGTAATATATGTCGGGGGGACCAAGAGCGTGTTTATGTGTGTGATACCGGCGGGCAGGACAGAGGCGGCGATGAGCGATGCTGGGAGGATGGCGCTAGGGTGGAGTCCGAGTTCGTAGATGCGTGGATGGCGCCGTATCAGGTCAAGCCATAGCGCGAGACTAACACCATAGTCCGGACTCCCTCTCGATGCATAGTGCCCTAGTGCTCATAGGTATATGCCGGCCAAAGTCATTCACCGGCTCGCCCACGATGGGCAACGGGCGTGGATGGATGGATTTACATCTGTCAGATACGCCCACCTTTCTGGCGAGGGAACCACTCTTTTCCCGCTCTGGGTCATCTCCTTCTGGAAAAAGACCCTCGAGATCATCACGAACGCGCGCACACCTTGGCTAAAGGCTCGAGACTGGGTGAACCGACAGCTGGATCGTAAAACGAAACCGGAGTTGCGGAAGTCCGCGATAGAGGTCAGCAAACTGCTTGGACTCCTACAATGGAACGGGTTAAAACGGGGCTTGTCTGACAATGGCCCTGTCTATACCCTCTAGCGCTTCCTGGGAACGGAATGGTTGTCCAGCACGGACGAGAATGACCTCTTGGAGACCCTTCGTGAGCGCATTGGGAGCGATCCTGATCTCGTTGGCGATGTCCGAGTGGAAGCGGTAGAATTGACGGCGAGAATCACCGCGGCTTTCGAGCATCAGGAATCTGGAAGCTACCTGGATTCGCGGTGGATCAGTAGCCTGGGAGCCGATATATTCGAGCGCGGCGAGCGCGTTATAACTTATCACAATTGCCCACCTCGGTGTTCATAACAACAAAGACCATTGGGTCACAATCGACGGGGATGGCACAACGCATGCTCCGTTAAGGGGACTCGTTGGGCAACAATATTCCATCTGCCCTCCGCAAAGCGTACGAGTGGTGGCGTCTCAGCACACGCCAGACACGCTCAAGTTCAGTGCCCTTCCCACTTCGACCCAAACCGACGGCCACTCATGCACTCATGTGGAATGTTTGCTGCGAATGCCGCGGAACATGCTGTTTACCCAACGATCCCGTTGAAGAAGAGATAGGTGGTCCTTAGGAGGATTAAGGGAGGCCAAGGTCGTGCTAGTCTTGTGGCCGAGTCGTACAGCACGCAGGTGATGTCGGGTGGGACAGGATTGATCTAGACAAGAAATTGTAATGAAAACAGATGTGATAGAAACTCAGCTCGGTGGTAGGCTCAAGTTGGTTCAAGATTGCTCAGAGATACTCAGAAACGGCGAATGTATTTGGTATGTGGGTGGTGGCGAGAAGGCGGAAGTAGAGAACAAAGAAACAATGCCGTAAGATGTCGACATATAAAGTACGCTGAGTCAAACCGGGTATGTAAGAGTGGCCTGTGGTTGAAAAACCGAAGCTAGGAGGGAAACCTTCGACCAGCAGTCCAGATACTATGCAAAGACGTATAGGGAGATATTTGCTGCCCTGCTCAGCGCCGAATGTGGGTGACCAGACCACTTCGGAATCGATCCCCTGCATAGCCTGAGATGCCCGAGATCCGGTTCGCCTCTTCGCGTTGGCAGTATGTAGTGAGAAAAAATGAAATATCAGCTGTAGATCGTATGAGTGAATGTAAGAGTATGAAGATCCAGTCCAGATATAAAATGTATAACATTGTTCTTGTGGAACTGTATCCGGAATAATGCTGGAATTCTTGGGGCATGTGTCCAATCGGCTCGGGATGGGACAGCGACGTGCGAGGCATTTCGCACTTCCACACCGTTCATGAAGCAAGCTAACATCGCCGTCGAACGTCTACAGATGTTTACGAAGCTCGCAAAACACATTCTGGACCGGGTGAGTGAATTTACCACTGTGAAATTTCTTCGACTGATAACCGGTTTAGACTGCATATGATAAAGGCGAAGCGTTACAGCTGTTTGATGATCAGTCCGACTCCGAATCGGATGCAGTGCTCACTGCAATCCCCCGACCGCCTCCTTCCTTCACCGACGTTGCGCAGTCCGCTGAATTCACATTCTTGGCTCCAAGCCCCGAGGTGATAGCGATTAAACGGCCACGAGGCCACCCGGATGGACCTACTCCCACCGCTAGCCCACAGAAAAAAACGAACCAGAGATCGATCCCGCGAGCGTTCCCCCCTGCCGCGGCTTGCTTTCGCTCCAGTGGCTGGGATAGAAACCACGGCTTCCACAAATCCAGGGAGCGGTCCAAGCGATGTACTCACAAGCGCTTCAGAGCCGCAGCTCGAGTCAAAGAACAAGCCCAAACAAACGAAGCTCGGGGTTTTTTTCAAGGTCTTGACGGGGAGGAAAAGGAGGATATGCTTGCGCGGGATGCAGAGGTGTACCGTGAGACCCGGGAAGCTCGGGTCGCGAACGAGGAGCAGAAGAAGTACATTGCACAGCTGAAGACAAGAGAGGCTGTGAGGGACCGGAAGAGAGAAAGTCGTGCGAACATTCGTGCTGCCAAGATTGCTAACGGCTGGGTACCCGCGCCTCGAGGCCGTAAACGTGTGGTAAATCCCCAAATTCGGATATTCATTTCTGAACGGGCGCTAACTGTCATGAGCAGAAGGTGATGGAGCTGGACGCCATGAATTGAGAGCCGGTCGCTTCGTCATCTAAATTGGCAGAGGACTCGCGACCACGTCGTCAGTTCCGCGAAGATCTGAGGACGAAGAACAAGCTACAAGGTCGTAAGCGCAAAGAAGAAAACGAGCCCGTAGATGCGAAACGCACCAATTGGAAGAACCCCCTCCTCTGGCATCACATCGAGATAGCAGCAATCAAGGCTGGGCACCCGTGGTCGGAAAGCGAAATCTGCCGTCAGGCTAAAATCTCAGCGCCGCATCTATTCAAAAATCTCACTTCACAAGTCGTCGGAAGATGGATCGACAAAGAAGGGCGGGAGAGCGGGACATTTAAGTGGAAGGATTTCGTTCTCGAAAGCCTACCGACAGGGGCCGCACCGGGTGGGCAATCAACCCGGGCTGGGATCCTTGTTAGTATTATTTTATCGCAAATGTGGTGCTGTATTGATTTGTTCGTACCCCAGGATTCATACCCGGACTTGACTTCCAAAATTGCCACTCACCTTCGGCACCTCCGCGAATCGGGAGTCGCCCTGACTCTCGTATCCATTCGCGGGATAATGTTCCCTGCTATCAAGCAAGAGCAGCCCCATCTTTTCAGCCGGATGATGCCTGATGGGAGCGAATTCCGCTGCTCCGATTCTTTTGTGAGGAAATTTCTGTGGAACAAGATGGGATGGAGTTTTCGCTCAGCGACGCGTGCGGCTCAAAAGCCCCCGGCCAATTTCGACGAAGTTTTGACGGCTGCCTTCATGCGCGAAGCAATGCTCATCCGCGATTACGCCATTCCCGCTGAGCTCCCCGTTAACACAGACCAAACCCAGGTTGTTTATCAACAAGGGACGAAAATCACCTGGAACGAGAAAGGTGTGAAGCAGGTTTGCGGCAACGGAGCAAGAAGAAAAACGTGCTTTTACGTCCGTCCCTTCTATATCCGGGTCTGGCGATCAGCTGCCTACCCAGGCTATTTTCCATGGAAGGACGAACTTCTCCCTTCCTCGTCCGGGTTCCCGCGGATAAAAAGCTTGGATTCAAACTCGAGTCGTCAATGACCGACACCTACTGGTCGACGCACGAAACCATGATCAAACTGGCCGACTACATCATCGCTCCGTATTTCGAGAAGAAAAAGGTCGAATCGGGCCCTCCACCTGAACAATACTCGCTCTGAAAATTCGACACGTGGTCTGTTCATCGCTCGAAGGCCTTTCTTAAGGAGATGAAGGAAAAGTATCCCAACATTATCATCATCTTTGTTCCCGGTGGCTGTACCGGCATTTGGCAGCCTCTCGACGTCGGAATACAGCGCCCAGGAAGCTCAGCATGAAATGATCTGCTCATAAGGACATCGTTGACGAGGCAACCGCTCTACTGAAGCCCAAGGAGGGCGAAGACGAAGTCGATTACCGTCCGATCAAGCTTGATACCACCATAGGGACATTGCGCAACCGTTGCATCGGTTGGCTTGTCGATGCGTTCCACGCCGTCAACAAGAAGGAGATAATTTTGAAAGTAAGTATACTTCTTTAGTCGTCGCTCAAGTTTACGGTCCTGACAAACTTTTCAGTCCTTTGAACTTTGCGCTGTGGGACAGTTCAATTTTTCACAAGCCAGCCTAACATCGCCAGCTGCACTCGCCGCTCTGCGGGATCTTCCCAATACAAATCCTGCGCTTCATTTGGAACTCACTGGTGCGTCGAAACCGACCGAGGATGTTATCGAAGAACGCGTCTTCGAAGAAGAAGAGGAGGACTGCTACAACGATGAAAGCGATGTTCCTGTGGATGTCATGATCAGCCATGTCATTCCGCGTGGTGTTGCTGGCAGCTGCCCTGCCCGCTGGATTTGCAGTTACGGAAGACGGCAGCCTCATTCGAAACGGAGCCGCCGAAGATCCCGAAATCGATGTTGCTGCTGACGACCTTCCGCTTTCGGTTCGCCGTGGAAAGCGTAGTGGCAAGAAAAAACACATTGTACAGTGGGGACGCTTGGGAGGACTCTGACTTAATTCATTGATTGAGTAGCCACCGAACGAAAGTGATCAATATACTTCATCTGCTGTGTTGTAGTGAGTAGCGACTCAGCGAGGGAGTGGAACACAGTTCCTTGCCTCGCACAAACGCGGGGAAGGAAGAAAAAAATTCAGTTTTTACGTCCTGCGTGACCCAAATGTGCGCTAGTTCAGACCCTCTAGTGACTAGTGACCAAAATTAAATAGGTTCAGTTCATGGGTGCCTGTGACCTGTGACCTGAACCTACGGTCGAAATAGTACAGTAGTGATCTTCTCTTTCGTACCACCACCACGACGGATTCTAACCGTGAGCCCAGAGTCGGGAGTTGATTCGCACCCCGCGTTTTCACCGTCGCGAGCCTGGTCACCACAAGTGTTCGGGCCGGCGCAGGACCGTGACATAGATACAACTCCGAGTCATGAAGACGACTGTCACAGTTGGCTCCCAGGTGAATTTTTCTAGCAAGTGAGTTCAATCCGCTTTTTGTTTCTTCCGATTTTCCTGTTGCGGAGTCGCTGAGATAAAAATAACGTTGAAGCATGAGAAGAAACTCAATCAAGTAGTTATTCACGAACCTTATCGCTTGGGTGGTAGGTGATAGGAATCCATAATTTCTAAAAGCCTACACACTGGCTGCACCTAACACTGCTCTCAAACGCGGTAAAATTGAACCTGAACCCTTTCCTCCGGATCCACATGCATGTGGAAACTCCAAGGCCAGACATTTCGATGGGTTCCGTGAGGAGTGAGGTGGGGAGGCGTTAACTGAAAGTAACCCACATGATATTCCTATTTTGAGACGCATTTTCCTGGCCCGACCTCCTCCATAGGTGTGAGTGGCGCTTGTTCGTTTATTTGTTCGGACACAAGATACTCTCGAAATACCACAATATCAGTCGTCTGGTACACTCTCCGTCAAAATGCACGCCGCTGAGATGCCATGAGGCTCTACAATAGGCCATCGAGAAGGGGCGTGCTGCGAGGGTAGCGATGGCGGTGAGCAAGAAGTCCTTCAGCAACTCCCGCATGATGATCCAATATTGACAGCCACATCAATACAAAGTTAAAAGCCTTTGACCGGGGAGGGCCAATAAAGTATCACGGCTTCGTGTAGGCCATCATACTTAACTTTCTGATCTCCTCTCAAAGACGATCTTCTTCAGAGCGTTGACGCAGTGTGGTCGCATCCCATCACATATACTGCGCAGTATCTCGTCCACGTCCTGCGTCAAATTGGGGATGTGGCGGAGCAAGAACTCGACCTCGATGTCCTGAATCTCTGGATAACTTCCAATTGACATGAATTCAACTTTTTGACCCAGACCCCACAGAGTTGGATCAACTCACAAGGATGTGAAAGTAGAAAATACCTCGCGGACGATATTTTGCGGGGACAATTGGGATTTCAACGAGGAGAACGCGAGTGATTTGAGATCTTCCAGGGCAAACTATTAAGAATATGCAGTCAGATCAAACGTGCAGTCTTCAACACCCACCGCGTCTGCGAGCTTGTACATCGATTTTGCCGAGCATTCTGGGATCGCCGATGTGCCAGGCGGGGTCGACGAATTCAAGGAACGAAACACAATTCTCTTGGTGTACAAGTAGTACAGGAAAGCGTACCAGCTGCCGCTTCATCAGTGAAATCAGAGGGATCAATGGAGGGAATTGTTACGTTTGGAAGGCATATCCTTTGACTACGACTGCACGCCCCATCCGGCGGGGTGCATGCGGTGCAGGCAAAGGCCCGGGAGGTAATATGAGTGACGGTACGGGTTCAGTGAGCTGAGATTCGGAGTCAGGGACGTTTCCATTGGAACTTGCAATATTCCTGTCCGGCAACGTAAAAATCAGCTGGATTTTGAATTCGAACCACGCACTCCTGAAGCGAACCATCGGTTTCTTCCTCGGTATCGGTATCAAAGTCGCTGTCGGACATATAGCCATACTCGTCGAAGCGCTCGTACGGAGGGCTGTGCACATCCAAGTCAACCATCTTCGACTCAGCAAAACCTGCTGCCCCCGAGATGCCCGAAAGATCTAGTGAAGAAATTTGTGGATGGTCTGCAACAGCTAGGACTCACTGGCATGAAGGTCACTCACAAGCATCCAGAGCATCAGAGTGCCCTTGTAATAATGCGAGTTTTGCAAACAGCGGCCGTGGACGTGCGACATATGATGCATCTGGGCCCACGCGGCTGTATGCGTAGAATTTGATGTCCACAACCTCTTCTCCGCGAATAGCACTCGCTAATGCTGCCTCGACACGAGCATCCCGCGGCCCCGGGAGTGCCATCTCCACTGTTGGGAATGCGACCGAAATAGTAATCGTCGCCGCGCTTGTAGCATCGCTACGGCGCATGTACACGCCGAGAGGAGTGGCACCGCGGTCAAGATCGGGGAGATCGAACTCGACGGTGTATAGCTCATGCTCGAGCGGGATGAGGTGCTTAGCATCGGCGTGTAGCGTGACGCACCCGTACTCCGAACCGCGGATGAGGTCGGGGTCAAAGAACACAGAAACGCGGCGCCAGGGGATCGGCCGATTCTCGTCGTCGAGCAGCTTGGGCGAAGTGTCGGTCGATTCGGGACCAATTGTGCAAGAAAATCGCCACCCGAAACCACAGAGAGCAGTGGGGGGACTTGAGACTTCAGTCGTTGAATCCTCGGGGAGGTCGATGTTGAAGGTCGATTTGACGCCGGAGGGCGTCCACTCATCGTCCGCGGTCTTGCAGAGCGCCATATTGGTAGGGGGGAAGAGGGAAGGATCTCAGCGCTCTCGCACGCGTCATGACCCCGAAATCTAGCTAACGAGAGCGGGCGCTTACCGTGCGCCCAGTGATTATGTCTCTCACGATCGATGGGAGAGTTGCGGCGGAAAGGTGAGTTACTCCACACCTGGCGTCTAACCTTCTCAGAATGAGATACGTTACGTAAGAACCCTAGGTTTCTTCAAACGTGGCTGGATGAGTATTTCGAATTGAAGTTAATTTGCAAGCAAAAGTTTTGAAATTCAAGAAGTTGAGAAGTTGGGTCAGCTACAAGTATGTTCTGCGTGCGGAAACTGGTGCCAACTCCGGAATGTGCCCTTAACTAATTATGAATCGGCTCAATTAGCGTGTAGTATGACAGGCCCAAGAATATCAAGCATTTCAGAAGGTGATCGATCGTTAGAGAAGTGCACATGAGGTGGACGTATAATGAAGGATGAAGGCATAATCAAACAGGACCTGTTCTAGCTCCCTCCCCGTCTCCCCCAACTGGCGTTTGTATCTTGCAACTGTGATGTGCAGCCCATGCTTCTTGAGCCCATTCAGCCGCTCATAGATGTCGGCGGGGAGCCCCACGAAGCCGTCCCCGCCGTGCCCCGGAAAGCGGAGACAGATCTCCTTCAGCGTCGTCTTCGTACGGAACGTCGCCTCGAGGCCATCGAGCACGACAGGGTGAGCCACTCGAGGACGACCGGGTCGTTGACCAGTGTGAGCTTGTGGAGATGAGGGAGCGTCATTGTCGTAATCGCATCGGCAAATGGAGCAGAGTCCGTGGAGAGCTTGACCTCCTCCAGATTCGCGACCAGCTGGAGGATCGCATACGCCTGGTTAAGATATATCCCGCGGCCTGAGAATCTTGTCAATGTTTGCCAGTGGATTGGCGCAGGGAAGGAATGATCCAGGGGATATGCAGAGCGAGGTCTCTCAGCGAGGGAGAGTACTGAAGGATTGGAAATGAACAACGTGGCGCGGGGCGCGTCCAGCTGAGGCCACGAGCGGAGAATTTGCGAAGAATGGGGAAGGAGATGGCAAGCCTGTCGAGAAGCTCAGCGAGCGCCTTGGGGTCGTGCTGGAAATGTACTGTTTCTACCCGACGGGCGTATCGCGTCAGTGTGGTCGAAACGATCCCGGGGGTTGACCACCGGCACCGGTCGGCGGTCGTGAATCGAGTATGAAATGTGGAGTGGATAATCCCCAGAGCGCGAAACCCATCCATGGATCACCTTGCAGAGAGCCACCAGATGTTGGGCTCGGATGATTCTCGTGTCTGCGCGTCGAAAAGCACGGATATGCGGTTCCAAAGAACTGGCGTCGAGAGCACAAGTGCCCGCCAGTCCCTACACACTTGCGTCAATAGCAACGGCGCAATGGTGGGATCTAGTTCTTGCTTTGAGATGACGCCTGGAGGAACTGAGGCTGAATATTTTGCCCCAGATCTCCGGCGGGACTGGAAGAGCCATTGCATGTGTGACTCAAGAGAAGATGAGACAGCGATTGTGACAAGGTAAGGTGGGGACCTTCGTGGTGGTAACGAAACAGCCTGCACTGTCACTCCGAGTCAGAAATTTTGATAACCACCAAAGCTGCACACCGGTACCGAACGAGTGTCGTTATGATGCGGGTAAGGCCGACCAGGGGAACAGCCCGCTACAATGAACTTCGATTGCAGACCGCGTTGGTCTTAGATACCACAGGTCAAAATCATACCTCAGAACGAACTTTTCAGCGGAAGATTGGGATATGCGTATGTCGCTATTGCTTGCTTTGGAAGATGGTACGCGATTGTGCGGCGGACTCTTGTTGGACGCGGGGAAACCGATCGAAGGCGATTCGGGAAGAATTGATCAAAAGAGATACGAGGCGCGATTCCAGATTTTTTGGGCAGTGCGAGCGAGATGGAAAGAAAAACTCCTCCTTGGTACGAGGCGACTGTTTGGCTGTGGACCACGAGAAGAAGATGCGTGGCCGTCACGTGCCACCGGCTTTATCTCTCTTCCTTCCCTCCGTCATCTCCGGATCCTTACGACCTGTCAACATGGCCAGCGAGCCTGCCTTTCCACCAGAACTCGAGCGTGAACTGTTTGAAACAACGGCACTAATGCATCCAGGACAATACCTGCCCTTCTACGAGTCGCGCGGCGGGTTCTTACTTGGTCGGGCCCTTTCTCCTTCGCAACCCGCTCGATCTCACCAGAATTCACAATAGGATCGAGCCTTTGCTTTATAGGATCGTCCGCGTGAACATGGCAAATCAGTCCATGGTTCGTGTACTGGTTGATGCGATGAAAACAAAGCCACCGGACTTCTTTCGCAAGGCCGTTCGCCACCTTTCCATAGAAACCCTGGATGCCGGTGGCTGTTCGGCGGAGGATGCAAAGGCGCTTTTACATCTGTGCACGAGACTCACCGACCTCACCATCGAATACGGGCTGGCGAATCCCTCCCTGATCCCGATCCTCAAGCAAACGTGCCCTTCAGCGACTGGGCCTCGAACTAGAAGAGCTCTTTGGCCACGTCGAATCGATCGATCTAACTCACCCGCTGTTCTCATCCGTCACGCATCTCGACATATTCTCCGTCAGAGAGACGGCACAGGCGCCCCATGGCCTTTCTTTGCTACCTGCCCTCACACATCTGTGTCTGTCCTCAGAGCTGCCCCGCGAGGAGGCTCTGAGGGTCTGGAGGAATGCGCGCGGCTCCAGCAGCTTACTCGTACTGTGGCCATTCTTTGACTGCAGATCGGTATCCTGCTGGCGCAAACTCCTCACGCGTACGACATCCGCTTCGTCATTGGTCAGTACAATGACTACTGGGGAGAATGGGAAGCGGGGGCACGAGGACGTGACGATTTCTGGACTCGAGGCGATGATTTTGTGGCGCGTAAACGAACAGGAGAGATCGAAGGTACGATTAGCGACTTGGTCGGGACTTTGATATCTTTGACACGGTTCCAGCCACCTGTTATTGGTTAGACTAGCGTACATGCTCTTAATCCTATCCTGTCCTAACGCGAAGAAATCTGGCTCGGTCCCGAGCCAAACTTCGTTTCCCTGGCCTTTTGCTTATCTCGACTGTCCGGGGTTTGTCCTCTCCGCCTCGATTCGTCTTTTACACCATGCGAGTCACTCTCTGTGCTTCCTTTGTGCGAATGCAGAATACTCAAACTCCGTCTCCAGCCAGGCATCGTCCAATCAACTTAGTTGTCTCGTCCTCGCGTACATCCGAGTCGACTCTGGGCTCCGCCCGATTACTCTTGGATCCCCTACAACATGAGTTATTCTCTGTTCTTTCCTTGTGTCTTCATTCTCTCCGGTTTCACTCTCCGGCTCAATTTCTCTTGAGTTTACAAGCTCAGACTACGGCTTTCGACTTGCTACTCGTGGGTAAAGGGGCCGAAAAGGCCGCTCAAGTCTGGCGCCCAATCAGCATGTGACCGGTGCTTCTGCGCTGCCGTGCAATTCAATTCGAAGCCGAGCATCATATTGTTACGTTCGCTGGCGCTGCGCAGCTTTTATGCGCGAGGTACAAAAAGGTGTGTCAAGAGAGACTACTGCGCAGCCGTCCTGAAGACATCCTTTGCATCTTGCAGTATGAAACCTCAGATGCGAGACACTGTGAAGTCGGAACTCGAACAGGCGACTTCTCTGCTTCCTATGGAGAGACCTTTTGCATTGCCCCCGTATCGAGGCCGAGGCCATTCAAAATGGACCGGCACGCGCTGGCTCATTGCATGCATCTTTGCATCCATCTGGGTCCTGTATTGGAATCACAGCTCGAGGGCCTCGCAGCTGACGACAACCACCTTCTATTCCAATGTAACCACCCCACAAAACATCTGCCCCGCCGTCAAAGGCCCGGCGATCTCTCACTCGGGCCACATCGGTTTAAAGGGAGACAGCGACGCTACTCCGAAGCGGCTTTTCTTTTGGTGAGATACTGGTCACTCTCGGCTTGGAATCCGCCCGATTAAATTGCTGCCCAGGTACTTTGAAGCCGAGCATGACGCTGAGAGTGCTCCGCTGATGTAGGAAACCTTATCCCATTCCTGCCATAACTAAACCTTGGCCCAGAATGACAATCGGCGGCGGCCCCGGGACGAGCGGCATGATGAACCCCATGATGGCCCAAAGCCCATGCGTGGCCACTGAGAATGGAACAGCTCCCAACCCCAATCGATGGACGGGTATGCTAATTTGTGATGGACGAGGGATAGTGCTAACGGATGCTTTTATTAGAGCACTTCAACTTGTTGGCCCTCGACCACGTAAAAATGCCGTCCTTTTCCGTTCTCGTTCTCATTCGCTAACCTTTCGTTGTTCAGCCTGTGGGTGTGGGTTTTTCGTACGGAACCCTCGTCAATAACAGTCGAGATGCTGCGATCGACGTATATGATTTCCTGCAGAAGTTCTTCCGCTTGTATCCTCATCTTTCCCGGTATGTGTTGTTTACATGGCTTCTTTCAACGAATGTTCAATGTTGTTGGCCACTAGGAACCAGTTCGTTATATCGGGTGGTTCTTACGGCGGAACGTATGTGCCACACATTGCAACCGTCATCCACGAGCAGAATCTCGCTCTCGCGGCTGGAAGAGGCCAACCTGGCGCCGTGCATATCAATCTGGAATCGTTAATGGTCAGCAATCCGATGTCGGTGAGTATCGAGTCCATCCCTCCCCCCATTTATTTTTCCTTTCCTCACTGCGTCCTGACAGGATGCGACATCTCATTTCACCTGGTTCCTGCAAACAGCATGCCACAGCGAGGTGAACAACATTTACAACGCGTCGACGTGTGCGGAAATGTACCAAATCCTCCCGATGTGCCTCGACAGTATCCGATTTGCCGAACAGTGGCCGGGGTGGTCTGCGGAGCGCCGCGTTGCGGCTCACGACATTTGCTGGTCGATGAGAGACGGCGACGCCAACAACGGTACCGTTGGTGAAGATATTCGCAAGCAGGTATGTGAATTAAATTTTGCAGAATACTGCATAGAAAATCGCAACTCAATTTGGTGGGTGTTGCAGTGCTTTTCAGACGACCCGCTTGGGTGCCTTCCGCCGGGGATGCGGTGGGCAGAGACGTTTCTCCGCCGTCCGGAGGTGAAACACGCCCTCGGTGTGGAGAACCAGAACTTCACGATGATCAGCGAGGAGGTTTTCGAGGAATTTAGGAATCACGGCGATACGTAGGCTGATGCGACTGGAGCCGATTGAAAACCCGCTGAAATTACCGCTTTGCAGAATGCAGTCGGCATACCTGCTCTACGAGCCGCTTCTTTCCGCCGGGATCCGTCTCCTGCGTGAGTAGACAGACTCGACACTTGCTGTTGGGTTCGTAACTGACTTTTACACACCAGATTACGTCGGCGCTAAGGACGCTAACTGCAACCAACATGGGATCATGTCTTTCGTGCGTGCGCATTTGCCGCTTGAATGTTAACCCCCACACTTAGACTGTTTCTCCACGAAGCTAAAACTCCTGCAATCTCCGTTCCAAGCCGAGTTCCTCCGCGCCCCTGATGTGCCTTGGCCGACAGCTGAAGACGCGACCGTGCGCGTTGTCGGAGAGGGCGCGGGTAACATGACATGGATCTTGATCGACGGGGGAGGCCACTTTGTGCGTATCCCACTTGCTCGTGAACGTGTATTCACGGAACACCAGGTGGCGCACGACCAGCCTGGGCTTGTTAAATCGATCGTCGACCATTGGGTGAAGAATGTGCCGTTTAATTGAACTGTGGCGGTCGAATGTTGGCTGCGTTTAGTACATGTACATGTCTTTGACTCTTTGTCAAAAGTGGTTGAAAATGTTCCGAAAGCTTTTGTTTCACTCATCTCAAACTTATACAGTGGCACCTAGAGGGTCGATTTGCGCTTTTTGTTCAGTTCACCCACTTTGTCCGTGGCTGGAGCTTTCCCATTAGACTCCTGTCACCGTAAATCTAGGCCTGCGATGAAAGTGAAAGCTACTTGGCGCCACTGCTCATGACCCCCGACACGCGTGCCAAGGAGAGTGCACGGCGCGCGTACATGGCTTGCTGAATCGCAGTGCGTTACCCTCCAGTGCGAGAATCTTAATGACATTGAAGCCGTTTACATGTCGCTCAGTAGATCACGAGTAAACTCAATTGAGCGACTCGACAGACTATTGTACACCGTCGCCGGCAAGAAATGTAACCACTCGAGGATAACCAACTACTTTATTTTTCGTTCGCAAGTGAGACAAGCACGTTGAGGAGACAGTGGTCCACATCGCTCATGGAAGCAAACTTCTTCGTGACGAAGTTCTCCACTTTCTCCTTCCCCAAGTCAGCAATAGGGTTGTTCATAGTAGCCCTTTTTGCACCCTTTTTGCCCCCTTTTTTCATGTTTGGCAGATAATGTCACTGAGTGAAGTATAAAATCCAGAAAAAATCACCCCAGTCCTTTTTGCACATTTGAGGTGGTATGTGACCTTTGAGGAACAATAAGAGAACCCAGACCGCATGAAATGGGGAAAAGGAGGCGAAAAGGGCGCCAAAAAGGGTGGGAAAAGGGAGCCCCAGACCAGGGTGTTCACAGTAGCCCTTTTCGCACCGTTTTATTTTCATTTCCCCCAGAATTGCATGTAGGACCCCGTTTTTTTCGGTTTCCTACCCTTTTTGTACTTCTAATTGAAAAAGGAGGAAAAAACCGGGCAAAAAACGGAGAGAATGGCAAAAAGGGCGAAAAAGGGCATGAAAAAGGGCGCAAAAAAGGGCTACTGTGAACAATCCTAATGGCGATCAACTTATCTTCCGTCGTGAAGCCTGCCTGCTTAAGCTGCTCCTCCCATCCGACGGTACCGGCCTTCGCCGAGAAGGTGTGCAAGAAGTCCAGGTCGATGGGATCAGTGCGCGAGCTACCAGCAGCTCGCAACGGGACGGCCTTCGAGTCCGATTCGCGCGACGACGAAACCGCTTTGGCGCGGGTGATCCTGGTGGTGGTCTGACTGGTTGAGGCGCGTGTGAGTCCGCGCCATCTTCGTCACATCGTTACTTCGCTTAGCGCTGTGAAAGCTCGTGAGTTTGATGGCATGTTGTGAGTTTGCCCAAATTCATGCGAATGTTCGTCACTTTCCGAGGATCAACGCAGCCTTGTTGGCACATCAATTGATCAGCTGTGTGCCGAGCTTCGCCGGTTAGGTTCGGGTCAGCTGGTTAGAGGTTAGTGGTTAGTGGTTTTGTGGTTAGGGGTTTTGGATAGCAGTTCGGATTAGGGTTAGCAGTTAGGGTCAGTGGTTAGTGTTAGGCAAAAGGTATCTATATAAAAAAACACGCCCGCCTGCTTGAAGGAACTGTGATGGCCGATGTGCCGCGTTACAAAATCTGCCGAGTCCAAACGACGAACTTTCTCATAGACGCGCCAAAGTGACGAAGTTTCACACATTTCCATCAAACTCACGAAGTTTCACAGTGCTAAGCGAAGTAACGAAGTGACGAAGGTGGGTACGACTCCGCGTGTACGGCGCCGTGTAGCGGATGACTTCGAACGCTCTGAATGCTATCAGGGCCGCGAGTGGGTAAGATGATGCGGACAGACTCACGGGAGGCTTTGTCACATGCTTCCCGCCCTGGCTTGGCTTTTCATCTTTCCTAGTAATCTTTATCTGTTACACAGTTTCAGTCAGGATTTTCAGGTGACGAACTTGGAGTCGGACAACTTTCGAGTCGAGCACTTGAAATTCAAATCCAGACTGCGAACGTCAAGCGAACGCGCGAGGTGAGTATCCACAAAACATTTTCCGGCGAATGAAAGAGCAAATTTCATTGTCAACTTGTCAGATGCCCATCCAAATTCACAATTTAGCATAGTAGGTAACAAGGCCTTCAGTTATTCCGCGCCTCCGATTTAGTTATCGATAACCGTCAAGAACTCGCCGGAGAAGAAATGGAAGTCCTCCCGCGTGGTGGCCTTCTCGAGCGACCTTGCGAGGACCTGGCGGTATTCGGGGCTGGTAAGGGCCTGTCGAGGAGCGAGGTGAGGAAATAGATGAATAAATGCGAGCGGGAAAGTCCAAACGCACCTCGCGGATCTTCTCGTGCGATGCGCCCTCTACGAGGATCAGCGTGTCGAGCTCGGTCTCCTGCAGGCCGAGGTCGCCCGCAAGGGTTTTGGGGAGGCGCTCGACTTTGAAGGACTAGCAGCGTAACTCGTTAATTGGGAGCAGCTCAGCTAGAAAACGCCAGAGAATAGACACACCACTTCATATTTGAGCAGGTTCTGCTGCACGATCGGGATATTCTTGATCAGCTCGAAGATTGCGGGTGCGCGCGCTTTGATCTGGTCGGGCGTGAGGCCGGTGCGGCTTTTGTAGACGCCAATGGCGCGGACACGGTCGGTGCGGAGGCCAGACATTTGTAGGTGGTGGGATGCAGAAGAGAGGTGGGAGTTGGGTAGGCAGTGAAATGGGATGAGAGTGAAGAGACACGGCTGTTGGTATTTATACGGGTTCGGCCTCTAAATAACCTGGTCGGGTTGGACTATCACATCTGGGCCTGAGGGGCTTGCGCAGTTGAATCGTAACGGAAGCCAAGGCCTTCAAACCAATTAATAATAAGGAGCTTTTACAAACCTGGGCCGGCGGATCCACACAGTACTTGGCATTCTGGATGCAGTCCCTCGGGAATGACCGTGGATGCGATAGAATTCGAGAACAAACTCGTCCTTGTCGGACACATTCGGCGAATGTAGAAGTCGGACCGCCGTGGGACGGACCGGGAGTAATGCAGGATGACGAACCCCATAAGACGTTGGGGGCTCCGAATGGAGTTGGCCGGGGAAATTGGCACATCGGATGTACTTGATCATGATGATGCTGTTCTGAGTGATTAGTATACGGAGCTTCCGGTGGGGGCTGTTAGAACGTATAAGAGATACATCGCCGGGTGGAATATTTGCGGGGCAGTCCGTTTTAACTTCGGTATGGGAGCCTGCGTATGCTACGAATATTGTCCCTGTTTCGCGGATGGAAGATAGACATCAATCCGGCAAACGATAAAAAAGGTCGAACGCGCCTTCGATTTTTGATCAGTGCAGCCCAATTCTTGAAGGGAAAAGGAAACCACAGAGATGAGCGGATAAATACCCAGGCCCGCTCTCGATGTCCAATAGTGCTGGCCTACTAAGTACTAGTATAATTGTTGCCACCCGCGCAGGTATGCCACAGCCTAGATACACACAATTGCGCTGGGGAGCGTGGGTCAATGTAAATTCCACGAGTTCAGAAGAATAAGTACCACCGTTGGAGGGCGCGCAGGACCTCTTGAGGGAGAAGAGCCAACGGGGCTCGCAGCGGGAGGGTGAAAGCAGGAAGAAACCCAGATGTGATTGCCGAACTACGATGTGAGAACTTATATACAACCGCTTCTAGCTACGCGCTGCCAACCACACCACACCGTCCGCCGGTGGCCGCTATAAAACATCCTACGAAAAGAGGAGTGTGGCTGTGTTGATCCATCAGATGGCTGCCGCCTCGGCGCGTGTTGAATGGTCCCGTCGACGGGCCGTGCGGCTCGGAGCCCTAATTGTTAGCATCACAAGTTGATCACAAGCCCTCGCCAGTGATGGACACTAGTCTTACTGACGTGTCAAGCCCTTCGAGGTAAGTTACATTGAAGTGTCTGTCTAGGAGATCTAGAGACTAAAGGCCTTCTGTGTTTCAAGACTACTGCACCAGCCATCATCCATCAGCAATACCTGGGTCGGCTACGTACCTCTACGTAGACCTACGTATTCCCATAGGTCCTGTATTCCCTGTATGAAGGTCCCCCTTTACGTATTCACACGTATTTCGGCCCAGTCTACGTATTCACACGTATTTCGGCCCGGTCTACGTATTCTCACGTATTTGGCAGCCTGTCTATGTATTTCGCTGTATTTCACCGTATTTCACCATATTTCGCTGTATTTTCACCGTATTTCGCTGTATTCCGCCGTATTTCACTGCAGTTGAAGGTAACCTCATTCCAATTGCAGAATAGTATTCAAATGAACCAAATTACTGAACACACCGAAAAAGATGGAAAACAAATTGTATTAGGAATCATCAGTACAACGTAGTGCTACCAGTGAGTAATATGAGCAGCAAGGGAGGAAAGAGGTGTGTGACGAGGTACAGAGCTCCCACGCCAGTTCGCGGCACACCAATGCGCACTTTTGAGGGATATCCAGCCCGCGTAGTTATCCTAAGATTTTAAGACGGGGGACTGCGGGTCATGTCAGATAATAGACTGTACAATGTTTAGGCAAAGGCTTACACTGGGGCGACGCTGGTAGCGGGCCCTGGAGATAAAGAGATTCCAGTCAGTGAACCCGTAAAAAGGACGCAAAGGAGGAGATGGAGGCGTACCGGGCTGGGCAGTAAGAACCGGGAAGGGAGTCGCGTGGCACTGAAGAGGACGAAAACAATCAGGGAAGCAGTTGCGATAACATGATAGATGCGGCGTACAGCGACTTGCACGTCCTTATGGGTCTTCCCGGCGGGAAGGAACGGCTTGGTGGTGAGGGTCTTTGGGACGGGGATCACATCTGCGGCAACCTTAGCAGTCGTTAATGGAATATCAGACAACAGATGCGCACCGGAACAGTCGGTGAGGGAATTGCAGGTCTGGCCCAACATAGCCATCTTTGCCATTGCGGCGCGGAACTTGGTGGTCATCGTAGCATGATTGCCTGACGAGGAAGAAATGATGAAGATTGCGGAATATATATCTCAGAGAGGCAGACCCACCGATGAACGATTGCCACTCGCAGGCCATGCTGATTGATGAATTAATTTGCCATGGAGAATAGAGAAGACGAAAGCATACCGCGGGTCCCGTGCGATGGCGAAGTCGGACTGGAGACGGAACTCGCCGGCAAGTGGGGACACCACCTCACCCTGGTTGCTGCCATTGCCCGGGAACGTTTGTCCGACGAGCAAAGTCTGGAACGATGGTCACTTTACAGGCCCTCTGTATATCTGGATGCTCACCTCAACGAAGAACTGCGCATCAAACACAGACGGGGTCGAATCGAATGGAGTTCTCTATGATACAGACGTGTGAGGAGACGAACAAGTAAAAAAAAATGGTCGAGCTACGCACGGGGATGGTCGGGTCAACGTGATCCTGAGCTGCAATGGTGTGGCTCGCCAGCAAGTCGACAATCTCGTTTGGCGTAAACCCGGGTGTCGGCAAAGCGTGCAATGATCTGGTCGACGGGGTTGAACGGATCCGGAACCAAATCGGGCAGAGAGGCGGTGGAGATTTTTTGAGCGACCTGCTAAGAACTCGAGGCGCGGAGCACCGACGCAGTTGCTCACGCCGACGGCGCCAGCGAATTGAATGCTGCAGATTGGACATGGTTAGGCACATTAATATGTCGGTGTTAAATAAAGACACGTACAAATCACCGAAGGAAACCTGAGAAAGGATCGAACTCGTTATTATCAGTCTCTAGCGTCGAGAACCTAAACTGACCTTGTGCGCGAGCGCACGGGCCTCTGTGTATCGACAATATTGTCTGTGTGGTGGGTGTAAGCCTCAAACTCCATGCCAAGATCCAGGTTATCTACCGATTCCATTGTTGGCCGCTGAACGAAATGGTGTCAACACAGATTCCCGAAGAAGCAAAACAAAGACGAACGGAACACGGTCTCAATATCAGAGTGGGCCATGATGGACCCATCTGTGACCCAGTGTCGTTGTTAGTATCGCGAAGTAGCAGATGGATGCAAGACCGCACGCACCAGCGCCGCCACCACTGTTTGTCGACAAGTAGATAAGCCATTTGGATTAAATTGCGAAGAAAATGATGCTTGCCCAAATTCGTCTCATTTTTAAGGCGGATGATGATCGTTGCGCTGTGGCTTGATAGGAAATCCAGTGCCTACAAAAACGTGTAAATAACAAAGGGAGAAGGAAAATGGTATTCTTTGCCTGGTTGGACACGGTGGCATGCACTAAGCTACCAAGCTCGAGCGATATGCTGGAGGAATGGGGACGTCCAGCTTGACTGACTGGGACCAATGCTTGAGAGTTGAATAGGAAGTCGTCACGGGTAGTCGAGGCAGCGAGGGACATGGATGACCCAGAAGCTTTGGGGTTGTTGGATACCTCGCCCGACGGTGCAATGAGATGAACATAGAGGTGGTGGTAGACGTGAGAGGAAAGACGAAAGACAAACCATATTTATTTCATCACGTGCATGCCACTGCCTTCGGCACGGCACTTGGCGCTCAAAGGAAGACACTTACTGACCAAGCATCTGGATTTTCGTGTACAGCCACTTCGGACTTCCCCGCCTCTCCCTCATCCTACTCGTACACGGACTCCACCACCGCCTGCGACTCCGCCTCGCGTGCAGCAGCCTCTGGCGCATGATGGCTTCTCCCAGACCTCCCGAAATCCCAGCCCTTCCCCATGCAGAAACGGTTGTAATTTTTGGGGCGCAGTGGGGAACAAGGCGGGCAATTACAAGGCAACACAGAGGAATTTGTCGACATGGGAGATCGACCGAATGATTGACGAGGCCGAGAAGTAAAAGGGTATGTTCATTTCACTTTTCTATGTATTTTGCACCATCTAACACACCCAACAGCACGCAGTCGACTCGATACCTAGCCCCGACCGGTTGGACCATGTCCTGCAGTTTGGCCACGCGCCACCGCCCTCGCGCTCCTGCTCGGTCCGCATCCGCTCGCCACACTCCTCTGCCACCTCCTCCACCGTTTCAGACTCCGACAGCCCACGCCTCCGTCTCGCCAATGCCCTCCAAAACGGCCCCGCAGCCCCACGCGCTGCACCACCCCAACCACCTCCACGCCCAGGTGCCCCCATCTCCCCTAATCACCCCAACTCGGGCTCGGGTGCCGGCTCAGACACTGCCAACCCAGGCGCGAGCGACTACAGCGGGGGGGGGTGGTGTCGCCCACGCCCACGTCGCCGTTTGTCCCCTCGCCGCCACCGGCATCGCTACGCACGCGCGCGCGGGCGGGATGGGTGGGTTCGGCCAGCAGCTTCAGGGGCAGAGTGGGATGGGGATGGGGTGGGGTACACGACCACCTCCAGGTCCACGAGCGCTGCGCGCCCCTTGTACACCCACCGCCCCTCCTCCCCCACGCCCGTGCTCGCATGCCACCGCTTCATGCGCGACACGGGGCGGTGGTACGCAGACTTGCGCGGCAAGGGGCGCGGGCGATGGGAGGGGCAGGACGCCTCCAGCGCGCTTGCGCCTTCTCCCCAGATACAGACCGAGGCCTGACTACCAGCGCAGTGTCAGCGCCAGGGAGCGCCATGCTGCTCGCTCGCTCTGCACCCCTTACCCAGTCTCAGCGCTCCTAGCCGCAACCGCAAGCGGAATCCCAGCGCCAACACACCCACTACGCACAACATCCCGGGTGCGGTGGCCCCGTACGCGACGCTCACGCAGGCGAAGTACACTCCACCGCCTGCGGCAGGGCCAAGCGTGCCGCCGTCCAGTCCGCCGCACGCGTTCCAGGTCCCTGCTCATGCTCAGCAGCAGCAGCAGCGCCCCGTGCAGCTCAAGCGCAGCGTCCGCGAAGGAGGTGTATCACGCGCACGAACACGAGGACCACCCCGTCCGCCGCACGCTGTCTACAACCACGTCGCTGCTCCCGCCTCCCGCCTCCCGCCTCTGTGGCTGCGGCCCGCTGCTCTGCGGCCGTTCTGCCCCTGCGTGCGCCTTCCATGCCATTTCCACGCCGCTCCCCACCTAACAACTGCGTCCGCATCGCCCGCCTCTGTGCCTCCACCCGCGTCCGCGCCGCCACGGCCGCTGCCTCAACTCGGCGCGCACGTCCGTCCTGTCCCCACGCCGCTGCTGTGCCTTCTCGCCGTGCGCCGCCCGGCCCATCCTGTCGCACCCACGCCGGCCGCCTCCCATGCCCGTTCTCTGCGCAGGCGTCCCGTCGCCACGCTGTCACGCTGCCCTCTATCTGCCCCGCCCCACTTTCCATATGCAGCTGCCCCCTCTATTTGCGTCCCCCGCTTCAACGCCAACGTCCTCCCCTCGTGTCCGCCCTTTCTCGCCCCGCGCCATGCACGTCACACCCGCACCCACCTTGCCACTGCCCCTGTTCCACACGCCTGTCCTGTCGCACCGCAGCGCCGCGCCCTCTCCGCATGCCCGTTCAGCCCCCCACGCTGCTGCCGCACGTCCCGTCTCCACCTGTACCCGCCTTCGGCGCGTTCACCGTCGCCACCTTGTCTAACCGTCTGCGCGCACCCACCGCCGTGTCGACCCCGACCACACCGTATCCGCTTCCCTCCCCTGCAGCCCTGCCCGCCCCTGCTGCCGCCCGCACCACCTCGCCTCCGTCTAGCCTCGCTGCTGTCCTTCCCGCACATCTGATGAACATCTACGCCAACCCCATTCTGCACGCTACGTCCCCTCGACGCCGTCTCCCTGCAGGCGCACTTCTGGATTGCATCCAACACCGCTCCGTCCATTCTCCCTCTTCACCGCGCTGTAGTTGCTGCGCATCTCCTTCCCCTTTTCCGGCTGCAGCTCCGCACTCAGATCCACCATGGCACTGCCCTGGTCGATCGGATCTACCGCTGGCGTTCTCACTACCCCTCCCTAACCTATGCTCCATAAAACCATAACGCACAATGTCGATATTGCTTGTTACAATTCGATGACAAGTGTCCGTTTCATAATTTTCTCCTTGATACTTGAATATATATATTCATTTGCTTGGAACCTTACCCAAACTCAGCGCACGCAGCCGCAACCGCAAGCGGAATCCCCGTGCCAATGCACCCAATATGCGCACCTCCCGGGCACGTCAGTGCCCTATGTGAGGCTCACGCGGGCGGAGACGTACACCCCACCGCCTGCGGCGGGGCGCAGCGTGCCGCCGCAGAGTCTGCCGCACGTGTTCCAGGCCCCCTGCTCATGCCCAGCAGCAGCAGCGCCCCATGGAGTTTAAGCGCAGCGTGTCTGCGATGGGGGTGTATCACGCGCACGAACACGAGGACCACCCCCGCGCCCGGGCAAGTCCAAGACACTGCGTGCAAGCGATGGCTCCATCTCCTCACTCCGTCCATACGCCACGTACGAGGCCTCCACCACACTGCAGTAGATGCTTGGCTGGCAGATCATGCCCTGGCCCACGCTGCGCGACGCCCCCCCCGCCCTCGTGAGGACGTCCGCCACATCCACCGATGGGACCTTCAAGCGTCTCCACCGCCGCACGATGACGCTGATGCTCGAGCCCGAGCCCACACCGGTCTTCCACCTGCTTCATCTCTGCCCCTCGCGCATCCGCCCGCTGCTCTCTGTGGTCACGTACAACAAGGTCTCGGTGTTGCCGCCGCCGTCTACCAACCGCATCGTGGGTCTGGACATGCGCGCGCCATCCTCGCTCACGTTCGGCTCGCGCTCCTCGAAAGCCTCTGGTGAGGACACGGCTACCCTCCGTGCGCACACAGGCGGGCTGCCACCGGTATTCACATGCCACTCCCGCAACCACTCGTCACTCCTTCCCGACGCACCCTCGCTGAAGAGCAGCCAGGGCAGCGCTCACGGTATGCCGCTCGCGCGTGCTTGGGATGGGCGGGGCGATGGGTGGGTCAGACGCGTCGGGGTACGAGGCGCAGGAGCTCGATGCGTCAAATCCAGACTCTGATATCCCGTATGAGATCATTGAACGCGTGCGCGGATGGGATGTTGATCCCCAACGGTGTTTTGTATATGGCGTGAAGAGTTCAGAGACGGAAGAGGATAGGGAAGTGGATGTGGGCGATGGAACACCCAGTATGTCCCTTTCGTTGTACCTGTGCTGCGATCTCACTCTCATAGATGATTAGCTGCCACTTGACATCCCCAGCCACTACAACATCCCCAAGCCTGCCGCCACATTACCAGGTCCACTATCGCATCCGCCCGCCCACAAGGCCTCCACCACACCCACCGTACTCACTGTGTTCCCTACATTTGCACACACCTGCCCCTGATTTGCCGCCCCTGAATGCTTGAACCAGCACGCACCTTGTCAATCACATACCTTGGCATTGTATAGCCCACATTTATATTACCATGTTCTCTATTCATATCTCAATTTTATTGTACACAACCATGTACCTTCAATGAATCCATTGCCTTGGTTATGCATTCGAAAATGATAGATGGATTGGCTCAATACGGAGGGAGGAATACAGGCTAGGATGGCCTGAAATACAAGCCACTATGTAAGATGGCTCGAAATACAGGCCACTATGTAGGATGGCCTGTAATACAAGCCACTACGTAGGATGGCCCGAAATACAGGCCACTACGTAGGATGGCCTGTAATACAGACAAATACGTAGGAAGGCCTGAAATACAGAGATCTACGTAGATCTACGTAAACGGCCTGAGAAATACAGCCAAATACGGCAAATACGGCAAATACGGCAAAAACCAGGGATTGCTGATGTCATGCGACTCAAGACTTTGGCCGCCCTACTGGCGACCATCCTGACAGCGCAAGCCGCAACACTACCCCAGACACCGACCCACATCTACAACGTAGTATACACAGTGCCTCAAGGCCAAAACATAGTTCAATTCGCAGGTACCATGCGCGTTCCCCATCTCCCACACGAAGGGTTTTACTACCTCTGGCCCGGCCTTTTCCTACCCAACTACGGCGGCGTCCTTCAGCCGGTGCTCTCCGGTGGCACCGGGCAATGGTCCATCAACAATACGTGGTACTACGCCATTACAGAAGATCCCGCTGGTCAGCAAGATGTGCAGTACATTGCGTTCGGTGTCGACGAAGGTGACGACGTGCGGTTCAATATGCAGAAGAATGACACCTGGAGCATCACTTTGACTGTCCCTGGGACCACTAAGGAAGCAACAAACTCCTTTCCAATGATAGGTACATTGCCCAAGAATTCAACACTTCCTTTTCAGTTACTAACGTACAAGCCTGCGCAGACCCTGCAAAAGCAGACCACATCCCGTACGCAGTCTTTGAAATCGAACTATGGGACCAGGTCTGGGATTTCGGTCCCCTCACTTTCACCGACATTACTATGGTAAGTCTCTGATGTGCCCCAGGCTTACAATAAGGACATAACTTACATGAAGCACAGGTCGCCACCGGCACGTCCAGCTCCTGGTGCAACGACAGGCCATCTTCCAGTCAGACCTCTTTCCAGGCGAGCGGCGTCACTTCGACTGTAAGCAACGGGCAAGTTACGTGCAGCATCCAGTCCTTGGTTTTGCAGCAGCCAGGTGGCAATGCTACCGCGGCCCCCAGCACGAGCCGAAGGAGTGCGCCACTCATTTACTTTTCGTGTATCATGCTATCCCTTACTATGCTGCTATTGTGCTAAGCAACACCATGTACTCTGAAGCGGAAATAAATCATTATATTTTTGGGCGTGCCTTGCTCCAGCCGCTGTGAATTTTTCCCCCTGTATAACCCTTTCGTTCCAGAGCCTCCAGATCAGGTGCGCGGACTCTGAGATTATTATCTTGAAGAGACGCATTGAGCCCGCGTCGCCCCGCGTGATCGCGGCACATCCCAGGTTCTGACCGAGGGTTGGCGGAACGCTTCCAAACTTCGTCTGCAAGTTTTCCAAATTTCGCACTTCCGGCAGGTTGCCTTATCTTCGTTGGCTGGGGATGTTTTCCCAACTTCAATGTGCGCCCACTTTGTATCCCCCGTCCGCATCATCCACGGGAAGAATCTGGCGCTGCGTGACAGGTAGGTCTTTGTGTGCCGTCGACTTCCAGATCTTCCCTCTCGAGGGGAGATCATCCGAGGGATCGCGCGAGGGTCTTGTATTTCTTGGTGGCCCGTCGGTCCAGGATGGCCTTGCTGGTTGGACTTCAGTTTTCCGAGAGCTAGGACTCCTTTCAACAGGCTTTCACAGCTTCAACGGCGGAATTCGCTCGACAAAGATAAGAGCCGATATTTGCGTATTCCTCCGACTCAACGGCAGATTGTTATGATCGTGAACCCCCAGTTCAAATTCGAAGCAAAGGGAGGCGAGGCACGCACCGAGAGAATCGGCTAAGACAGTCAACAACCCTACGCACCATTAGATACCGAGCTAGAACGAAAACTTCAGAAGGAAAATTTCCTTATAGAACGTGCCCTTGGGAAATAGCTCATCGAAAGGGTTGGTAGGCGAAATCACTGTTGAGTCGAAAATATCACCCTAGGTGCATCCGAAAGATTTTCTTTCTCCTTGTTGGAATTTGCTGTTGAGAAGATGAACTTTCGGGAGTCCTTTCACTGGTAAGTGAATGTGAATAATTCTTTGTCTGCAGAAACAAACACTGATTGTTGCTACTTTGATAGCAGTTTCAGGCCAAATAAATTGTTTAACTTTCTACCACATTTGATTGGCCTACGAATTTTACTTCTTTTGGTTAACCTTTCTACCTAGGTCGATATTTTCTACTCAACGGTGTGACATGTCGACATCTGGCCATCTCTGGCTCAACCGTGCTCCCTTCAAGTTCATGCCCATCCACGACCATTCGCGTTCTTCTGTGAATGCTGATTGCCGCGACTGGTCGTGAACGCGTGAACGCCGACATGCGCGTGGAAGAGAATACTACTGGCGTGCGACGAACACATATCTAGCACGGGACATAATTGCGATGCTTCACTCCTAGTGCGATAAGGTTGATTGCTGAAAGCGTCTACATTGGCTTCGTGAGACTGGGGGCGTAGAGGCGGTGCCTTCATATGTTCTTTTATTCTGAAGAATCGAGCTCAAAGTGTGCTTCTGTTTCTTTCAGGGAATGGAACAGCTTTGGAAGTGCTAGTGAAACGCTGTCCTATTTCGAGCTCGTTGCCGCTCATTCCAGTCGTTGCAAAAACCCACCCGGGAATCTGTTTCGCAGAAAAAACAGGCGTCTTGTGTCTGAAGATCATTGCATAGCGATTTTATCATTATTTGACGCGTCCAGCTTGCCGGCGTCACGTGTGCGAGTCTCACATGTTCTGTTCCTTACCAAGTTACTCCTATCACTTTACAATGCAATTCCAGTGAATTAAGCCAGTTCAATGGATACCTTAGAGAAAAACCCAGGATTTTCAGGTGACGAACTTGGAGTCGGACAACTTTCGAGTCGAGCACTTGAAATTCAAATCCAGACTGCGAACGTCAAGCGAACGCGCGAGGTGAGTATCCACAAAAATATTTTCCGGCGAATGAAAGAGCAAATTTCATTGTCAACTTGTCAGATGCCCATCCAAATTCACAATTTAGCATAGTAGGTAACAAGGCCTTCAGTTATTCCGCGCCTCCGATTTAGTTATCGATCACCGTCAAGAACTCGCCGGAGAAGAAATGGAAGTCCTCCCGCGTGGTGGCCTTCTCGAGCGACCTTGCGAGGACCTGGCGGTATTCGGGGCTGGTAAGGGCCTGTCGAGGAGCGAGGTGAGGAAATAGATGAATAAATGCGAGCGGGAAAGCCCAAACGCACCTCGCGGATCTTCTCGTGCGATGCGCCCTCTACGAGGATCAGCGTGTCGAGCTCAGTCTCCTGCAGGCCGAGGTCGCCCGCGAGGGTCTTGGGGAGGCGCTCGACTTTGAAGGACTAGCAGTAGCAGCGTAATTCGTTAATTGGGAGCAGCTCAGCTAGAAAACACCGGAGAATAGACATACCACTTCGTATTTGAGCAGGTTCTGCTGCACGATCGGGATATTCTTGATCAGCTCGAAGATTGCGGGTGCGCGCGCTTTGATCTGGTCGGGCGTGAGGCCGGTGCGGCTTTTATAGACGCCAATGGCGCGGACACGGTCGGTGCGGAGGCCAGACATTTGTTCGTGGTGGGATGCAGGAAGGAGGTGGGAGTTGGGTAGGCAGTGTTTCGAAATGGGATGAGAGTGAACAGCCGCGGCTGTTGGTATTTATACGGGTTCGGCCTCCGGGTGGCCTTGTCGAGTTTGGAATGCCAGGTCTTGACCGGACTGGCGTGCGGAGTTGGACCGTAAAGGAAAACCAAGACCGTCAACAGTTAATAAGGAGTGTTGACAAACCTGGGCCGGTGGTGCACCCGTAAAATACTGGGTCTCATGGATGCAGTCACTCGGGAATGGTCGTGGATTCGATAGAACTCGAGAACGAATCCGTCATTGTCGGAGATATTCGGCGAACGTAGAAGTAAGACCGCCGTTGGACGGACAAAAAGTAATGCGGGATTACGAGCTGAGATGCCGAGGGCCTCCGAAATTGGCACATTGCACTTCATCATGATGGTGCTGTTTTGAATGATTCCGGAGCTTCCGGTGGTGCCTGTTACAACATATAAAAGATACATCGCTGGGTAGAACAAGATGGAACATTGGCCGGGCCCACTTCAAGCCCGGTTGAGCTTCGGTCTGGGGCCTGTGCTGCGGATTCAGCCCTGTCCCTGTTCCCGGAGATAAGAGACAGACATCAATCCGTGAACTATAAAGAAAGCCATACGCGCCCTCGATTTTGGAACGGCGCAGTCCAGCTCTTGACAAGAAAAGAAAACCAAAGAGATGAACAGATCAATACCCAGGCCACGCCCGTTGATAACGCGTTGTCATGCGTGCGGCAGCGTGCCCACGCGTCCAGACAGTTTCCACGCGTGGAATTGCGTGCAAGTGCGTCCTCAGCGAGTTGGACATCGTTTGGCCATTCGTGGAATGTCTTATTCAGATATACTAACAGCTATTTCGACTCGTGGGCACTCGTTTCCACGCGTTTTCAACAGTAGAAATATCAAGAAAATATTCTGTACGTACTCAAGTTGGACTGTGTCACCAACGCGTTGAGGAACTCGTAGACCACGAAGTTCAAACGCCTGCCAACGAGTTCAAACGCGTGGCAACGCGTTTGCACGAGCTTCAACTCAGTTCCACTCGTTTCCACTGGGCTTTTGTCCAGTAACGCTTGGTACAGAAAAAATTTCGGCCATCCCGGACATCGAGAATTCCCAAATTGTTGAATCTAGGGTTGGAATAAGTAGTGCAGTATGTCGACATCTGCCCATCAAATTCATGGCCATTCACTGTGTTCCCACCCCATGTAGACAGAGGGTCCGTCTACCCCCGTAGCCAAAGGTAGATGGACCCCTATGTCTACATGAGGTAGATGCAGTATGTCTACAGTCCGTCCACATTAGTCGGTCGATGTAGCCGCATGTTGGCCGACGTAGCCGCATGTTAACCGATGTAGCCGCATGTAGCCGCTTGTAGGTGATGCAAAGGTTATGTAAAACTTTCAAAGGCATAGATTTTACAAGAGACTTAAGACTCGTCCAAGGAGCAATTTTGATGCTGTCTCATACCAAGATTGGCCGAGTTTGCAGTGCGGAGTTGAGCGAGGTGTATCTACGCTGTAGATGCAGGCAGACACACGTAGCCGACGGGTAGATGCACTGCATCTACCTCACGTAAACGAACGTAGCCGGACATCAATCAACCGCGACAAAGGTGCGTCTACATTAGAGCGTAGACACAGATCGCCGGACGTAGCCGAACATCGCCACATGTCGGCACATGTCAATCAACGTAGACACAGGTGCGTCTACAGGGGGTCGGAACGCAGTGAATATTGTTTATACATAACCATCCACACCATTCGCTTTTTTTGAACGCTGATTGCGGCGACCGTCGTGAATACTGACATGCGTGTGGAAGGCGACGTACAGAATATCGACGAAAACATATCTAGCACTGGCTTCACTCCCGGCGCAATGATGATGAATGAAAGTGTTTGCAATTGACTTGGCGACACTGGGAACGTAAGAATTTAGGACTCTGGGATTCAAACAGACTATTGTAAAGAAATATTGTGCTTTTACTTGAAGATGTACCCGATCCAAACTGTTTAACTCGGGTAGCAGCAGAAGTAGATAGCCGCCTCCGAAAATATACCCTACAAGCAGAATCAGTAGGTTCCATAACATAGAGGTGCGAGTATCACATACGCCTGTAACGATGCTCGCTCCCTGGCAGTTGGTGTATAGGCCAGCGTTCGGCGGGACGACTTGTACAACGGTGTTTCCATTACAAAGTGTGTGCGCGGGGCCGAACCCGGGTGTTCCAACGTAGTCGCCGCACAGGTCTCCAGGGAGGATATTCAGGTTACTCTTGGTCGCGGCCTGGTCCCCTGCAACAGGAAATCAGCTCTCAAGAACCGGGATGCTTTGATAGCGAGCCGTAGACGTACAGCTGCCAGCTAGAGAGCGAAAATGGCAAAAATTCAGTGAACCAACTAGAGTATAAAAGCCACAGAGGGGACTTGCGTTTCGTGATGAACCCTGTGAGATCACCGCAGACTGTTCAATTTAGTAAGTTGAAATAACTGATTGAAGGTGAATGTCTACGTACTGACGTTCTTGCCGCTGAAATTGCAAAGCTGAATTGCGCCGATACCTTGAAGTCAAGTTGTCAGTGGAGAGATCGCACGAAGAGGCAGACCCAACTTACCAACACCGGCGTTGGGGCATTGAGCACGAGCACCGGCAATGAACATCAAGGTGGCAGCGATGAGGGAGGGTTTTGCGAACATGGTCGAAGAAGAGGAGTGGTCCGAGTGGATAGTGTCTTGACCTTTTGCTTTCCAGCTTTTATACGTTAAAGGCTGTTCCAACGGAGGATGGGCCAGGAACTAGCCAGGAGGGTTTAACAAGCGATATTGTACCTGCTGTGGAATAAATTGTCGCCAGGAGATATAATGCTATACGAGCAATGCTGCAGAGTACTTGCAGACAACTTGCGGACAAGCGACACCGTTGATCGTAGACCCATCGCTTCGCATCAAGGTATCAGCTTCGGCATGCCTTTGCCGTCTGTTGTTTCAACACACCAATTCAACGCCGCAAAAGCGTAGCCGAGAGACGATAGAATTTCACGGGCGTCTTTGCGACGCCAGAACCCACCCTAGTTGAGTATGGACTATGTTCGAGTGACTTGTTGGTTTTAGTAGAGTGGTTGTTCCGGGTGTGAGACCGCACCAATTGGCGCTAACAAAATTGATCCCCGTCGCGTGTCAAGGTCTTTGCGTCAAGGAGTGATGCGCAGTTTAATCGGCGTCCCCACTCAGAGCCTCAAGCGGGAAATTGATGTTTCAAAGTTCAACTCCATTCGACAACGTCCTGTGACCTTGCTCCCTCACCATCCCACAGGGGGCAGTCTTCTGTCGCTGGCCGCAGAAACCTGCATCAACAGGCCTACTGTCCGTCTACGACATCTACAAGAAACCAGTCGCTGAGTCGCCCTTGGAATCGCGTTCCGGAAATCGCTCTATCTCTCCCACCTCAGGGATCTTTTCCTGTGTAGCGACCCTAAAACGAACCGCTGAATATATGCGGATAAAAACGAATAGTCCAGTAGTTCTGAACACTCGCACAGATCGCATTACGGACTTCACAAGTTGCAAGCCGAGCGGCAGTGGACGGTTGAGATCGTCAGGGACTCGGACTGCAACCTTTGACTGTGTCGTTAGCAGGCGAAAAAGACCGTCGCAGCGCGATAATCAAACGCAGTTTAAAACTCCCACAGTTCAGAACCCATGAACTCAGGGCAATCCTGATTGCCAAAACCAAAAACAGCGTTGCAAACGAAACTCCTGGGTTCATATTCCTCCGGCGGCCGAAACAATACAATGCAGAGGTCTCGCTGGGTCTCGGGACTGGACAGCCTTGCCTGGATTCATTTAATATCGAGCGCCACCCCTGTCGGTACCCGACGCTTGCGCGTATCGCATCGCCAGGAATCATTTCGCTATCGAAAGATCTGCAACTACTAGTACTTATATTAACTCCGAGTGGCGCCCGAGATGGTCGAGGCTGTTCAGAGCTAGCTTTTAGAGCTGCTCAAAAATGCCTATCGGAACGGGCATGTCGGCGTCGCCGTGGAAGCGATGCTATTGGGCCCCGCAGGCTCGCACGCGCCCGACGAATAGTTGACATGTCGAACTGTATAATATTTGCGTCGAAATTAGTTCACAGTCTTTCAAGTCCGACCCTGTTCAGAGAATGAACCGAGCCCTGATGCTGAGCAGATGTTCAGTTCGGAGTTTGGCCGCCCAGGGTCAGCTTCGGTGGTCATCAAATCCCGGGATAACTGCTTAGCCTGTTACGCCAATTAATTGCGATATCCGAATGGCGAACAAGTATATTGAGTAGCGTGAATCCAAAGTCCGGACTGCGAAAACGCGACAGGAATCAGTGTACCCACAAACGTGCCCAGATCCCATTTCAATAATACATTCCATATCTCGCCCGGATGCGAATCACGCTCAGCCAACGGACAGCGCTGTTCGTCCACGTCGACTCGCGTCAGATTCCACCCAGCATCGAAAACAAAATCAAACAAATCGGCCGGGTATATATAAGCAAAGCAGCGCGTCCTCCCCCCTTCCTCCTGCCTCTCCCCTGCCTCCCTCCCCTGTCCAAACTCCCTAACCCAAGCCAAAACCAAAGCCAACGCGCTACACCGGCCTCGGCGATATCCGAATATTCGGACTCGGCAGCGGGCTCCGGCTCGTGGCCCTGCTACTCCTGCTACTCCCCCCTCTACTCCCCGCACCCGCCCGTAACCCGTCGCTCATCCGCATCCTCGTCCTCGTCCCCCTCCCCCTCCTCGATCTCATACACATCCTCCAACAGCCGATGCATCCCCAGCGTCTCCCCCTCGGCGTCCGCCCCGGGCTCCGCGCCGATCGCGAAGGCGCCGAAGAGCGGCGTGCGGAGCGCGTTGAGCGAGGTGCGCCGGCTGCCGCTGTCCCGCCGCGCATGCCCGTGGTGGTTCCACGGCGAGCCCCCGTCGAGCGACACCCCGCCCAGGCCCGCCTCGCCTTCCTCCTGCGCCATGTCAGTGTCAGCGGAGCCCGTCGTATCAATTACTCGTCGTATCGTCGGCGTACCTTCGCTGCGCGCTCCGAGAGCATCGCGAGGTTGAGCACGTGCACGCCGAGGAACGTGACGACGAAGCCGGAGAGGAGGGACACGGTGTCGGCGAACGAGGTGGTGTTGAACCCCTTGAAGAGGATGAGCGAGGCGACGATGGTGGCGGTGCAGAAGCCGACGTAGCTGGAGGCGGGTGGGTTAGTTTTCGTGAGAATTCGTTTGGTTAGGGAGAATAAGGATAAAGGATAAGGGTAGGTGGACGGGAGGAGATAAGAATTTAAGAACAAGTGGATTCGAGTCGTTTCGAATCGAATCGCGGCAAGGTCAACAATCGAATCAATCCACATTCGAATCGACCTCAGTTCACTCGCCCCATGCGGATCGACCCCGACTCAAATCGAGTGCGAATTGGCTCAGACGCGTCCCAGACAACGAATTGACCAAAACACAAGTCCAGGGTGAATCATCCCATCTAGACTCGAATTTAGGACTGTTCCTCACCCACTCGGAATCGAGGGAGGGAACGAGGGAGGGAGGGAGGGCATAAAAGACAAGGCCAAGGGTGGGAAAGGACGAAACCGGGCGATGGAAAGAAAGCAGGGAAGGAAGGAAGGAAGGACGCACTATATCGGATTAACCCTACACACACACCCACCATCAGCTCCCTCCTCACCCAAAAAAAACGCACGCGCACTCACAAATTAACACTAAACAGATCCAACGCCTTATTCGCATAGTTCAGCTGCACCACCACGCACACCACGCTCACCGCCACGAACACATACGTGCTGCTATACACGAACTGGTTCTCGCCGGCAAACGTCAGTTTTAGGGCGACGGTGAAGCCCTTGATGAACATGACGCTGACGGAGCCGACGAGCGACGCGATGGAGATGTACACGAGGGGGTTGGTGCGCGCGCGCGCGGGGGGGACGCCATACGCCATGATGAGGGAGAAGACGACCACGGTGAGGCAGTAGAGGAGGAAGCCAGGCTCGAGGGCGTACTCGAGGAACTGCGTGACGGTGTCGAGCTCCTGGTCGTTCGGGGCGTGGAGGACGATGATGGAGGAGCCGAGGATGCAGAGGGCGCAGCCGACACGGCCGAGGTGGCCGAGGCGCTCGTTGAGGAGGAAGGAGGCGAATATGGCGCTGCGGAGGTTATTTTATTTTAGCAGGGGGGGACGGGAAGCAGGGGACGCACCCGACGATGACACTGAGTGCGCCGAGCGGGGTGACCATTATGGGCGGCGCGAACGTGTACGCGCCAAAGTTGGCAGCTGCGCGCGCATGTTATGAATCACACGAGCCCTGACCCACAGCACATGAAGCATACCTTCGCCCACGACCACTTAGACGGCGAATCAGTCAGCATCGCAGGAGTACAAGGGAGACGCACGAGTGCCCATGCCCGCCCACCACATCGAGTTCCTCAGATACGCCATGTTATCCGTGGAGGCCGTCCCGTCCGCAGATGCCGTGAGGCCCTAGCCCAGCCCTCGTCAGCTCTCCCTCGAAACCGAAACCGACTGCGCTGCTGGCACACCATTTTAGTGATGACGGAGCTGGTGCCGATGGCGAAGGAGCCGACGACGGCCATCGCGAGGCCGATTGTACTTGTTGTCCACCATGTGATGCGCCTTTTTGTGCCCTGCTTGTAAGGGTGAGGGAGCGGAGGAGACGGACGAGCGGCGGAAGTGGGCGGAGGCAAGGTGCGGGATGTTGATCGCTGATCATCGCACTGCCACGTTGTGTGATCGCGGTCGGGAAGCAATTCGGGCTCGTTGAAAAAATCGACCGCAAGTAGCAAGACGTGAATTTAAGCCGGAAAGGAGCGCAGAAAGATATGCTTCAAAAAAAGGGTGTGAACTTGAAATTTGCGAATGCAGATAGGGGCCAGGGAGCGGGCGGGATGGTAAAACCGCTCAAAGCCGCAGAGAACTATAGGGGAGACTGGGTCAAGGAGGCACAGGGTCAACCACACTGACGCTACATACTAGGAATCCATGTGCGGGTCTAAGCTGTGTTTTTGTTGAAAATTTTCGAGCTGAAAATTCTTTATAAATAAATATCGGGAGAGCATAAAATCATGGGACGCTTGTACACTCTAATACGCTGCTCTCTGCGTCAGGGTAACCTCTCCATCAATCGGGTTGAACGTCGACACGACATTGTGCAGGAACACATCCCCCCTGTGAAACGCGGTTAGGAGTAATGGTTTGATGGAGAAGCAAAAACGCACAAAAGGAACTGCCCTTGGAAGGCGGCGCCGACGGCACTGATGGGCTGCGTCCCACTCGCGCAGACGATGGTTCCATTTTCCATTGTAACCGGCACAATCTGGTCGCGCGGATCAATGCTGAACGTCTTCCCTCCGAGGGTGACCTGGAACTTCCTGGCGCCGTCGCATTGCACTTCCTACAACGTACCCCGGTCTGCCCGGTCAAGGGATTCGTTGTAAGGTTGGCCGGCGGATCGAACTGCGCTGCGAACACCGCGGCCACATCGTTCGGCAACTAGGTTGAAGGTGGTGCCGCTGTCGAGGATGGTGTTGTTGCTCGCCTGTCGCGACGGCGGTGCTGCCCGGGAACGTGTAGGACTGGATATCCACCGTGTAGAAGAAGAACGATGCGTCGGGACCGTCAGAAGGGATGCCGTCGGCGGAATAGCCCTGAATGGGAACAGTTACGGAAGTGTTGACTACCGGAACTGGAGGGATGCCCCCGAACGACAGGAATCCAACGTTGTGTTCGACCGGGTCATTTCCCAGTCCCTCGAAAGTTCCCCGGTCGATGGAGATGGAGAATACTGAGAACGTTTGAGGACTGATTTGGGTAATCCAGCCATTACGCACTTGGCTTATTTAGCTTCTTCTGCTTGACTGCAGTGAAAAAGAACGGATCGTATGGCGCTCTTTGCCCGTCGGTGATGCTGACCACAGCTGTCACATTGGGGAAGGCCAAGCCCTGTGTAAAAAAAATGAGGGGAGAGTGAGGCCAAAGAAGACCCATTTGACACGCACAAGGAGACCCGACAGGATTCCATTTCCATTCGCCCCGGCGACAGAATCTGGGACTGCGAATTCTTGATGAGACACCGACAGCCCTCCAACCGTCACGGTATCAAAGCCAACAGAGCCATTCAGAACCGCGCCGTTCCCAAACCCCAGGTGAGCTGTAACATTCGGGAACAGCTGAAATGTCGTTGACGCGTTCGTATCGAACCCGTCCGTGCCGAAGGCACACACCGACTGCGGCACAGAAGTACCGTTGGCAGTCATGCAGTTGAATCCTTTTTTCACAATCCAGGTATCGACACTGAAATTTGGTTGCGATCGGTCTCGTAGGACTCCATTGCGCAAGTTGAGGACTTGCCTCCCCGTATCTACGATGACGGTGAAGTCTTGCCCCCCAATCGTTATGTTGGCCAAGTAATCAACCTCGAAGCGGTCCACGTCAAGTGCGACCGTGTTGGTACTATTTCCAGCGGAGTACACCCCTCTGCGTAGCACTGCGAGCGCGTCCGACCTGGACTTGCGGCGCGGGGCTTTACCGGCGAAAGGAATCGAGAATTCTGCAGTGGGGAAGGAGGTGGCCTCCGGACGAGGGAAATCAAGAGCGCGGTTCTTCACGACGGTGAACCGTGCTTTTGCTGCCCCCAGGAGGTGTAAGGCGAATAAGATGGAGAGCCATGGCATTTCAAGCTTGAAGGGAGACAGTTTTAGTAGAAAATGTGAGTTTGTTAGTTCACCTCAACCAAATGAAGGTGCCTTTATATTGGCGGGCGCCTAGTCCGGGGGCCCGGGGTAAAGAGAATTATACTGGAGATCAATACAAGAGTAACGCTCGCGAGGGTCCCAGGTAGACTCGGGTGTAGAACCTGTTCATCTTACCTCATTTTCAGAACGACCGCCAAAAGTAGCGGGGGTACAAGTGGGATGGGAGAATTAGGTATAACAAATTGTCGCTGGATGCTTGGAGCATACGACAATGATTTGAGTACTCGCCGAGCCCCACTCTTTGGATCAGGACAGCCTGAACGTCCACCACCGCGCTGTTTTCAGATACTTCCAAGTAGAAATTATTAGACGAAAACGATGCTTATCTCGCACCCACACCCTGTATTGTGCTCCAAGTTTGTATCATGTCATGGGCAGACACCGCCCCAAAACACGGGGCCGCCTCTAGCATTGGTGAAAAAGCACATAGCTACCTTACTATGGAGTCGCCACTCTGCGTCGAGCACAGCACCCCAACAACATACCGGCATGTATTTACGTTGCCACAGCAAAATCAAGGACGGCCGATGCGGGATCAAGGAGGAGCAGTACCGATATTTGAGCCAGGCCGGAGAACAGGATCCCCAGAGCAGTCGCGGAAGTCGAAAGATCCTCGGAGACAATGAGAGGACGGAATAGGTGGGGCCGCGTTCCTAGTATTACTCGGCGCTACCTCAAGCTCAGATCAGCGCCGAAGTGAGTATCTGCCCTCGTTAAATTGTACGAAGAACACAGCAAGACCCGGGCGACGCGCCTCGCATCCCGCTATGTTCGTAATACAGCACTTCCGGCATCCCCGAAAATCGCCGAACACCCCCATCTTGCTTCTTACCACTACCGCGTCGCGCCGTCTCTTGCTCTCCGTACTTCCACTGTATTCTTTCGACACCACCGCCTCGCTTCTGCACCCCCCTCACACTGCCTCTATTTATTGTATAGCTTTTTACGAGTACTTTATGTACTCATTCTTTTGATCTGTTGACACCGGATTTTTGGCGACCTAAAAGAAAGTCAGTGCATCCATCCGTGGAACAAAAATAGTGGCTTTGCCTACAATCGTCACTGTCTTAACCCATAACCCCCATAGCCCATAACCCGGAACCACCCAGCCTTCGAGGTCAAGGTTGACTTCGGATCAAAGACCATTATATGGTCAGTTTCCATTGACTTTTGATTCCATTCCAATTCTTCTTCGGACAGCGCAAGGTCATCTGAGAGATCTAAATTTGGAGCGGTTGGGTTCCACTTTTGTACGATGCAGTCTATCAACATTTTCGCATTTCGACACATTGTCCTGGATGCTTGCAGTCTAGCACCCTTCGGTCGTGGTAACTAATGGACACCCACAGTTTTTGCGACCAATTCCTGAGGAGTTGAGTTGATGAGGCTTTCTTGTCACAGTTTTTCTTCTGTTGTAAATTGTGAGAGTGTCGTACTTAACAAAACAGCATTATCTGCTGAAGTTCGGCCGACAACAATTCAACCAACAATTGATGGAACCTCAAGTTGAGAGATTGTATAACTGGAGGAGACCTTGTGTCTCAGAGGTACCGAGGCAACAGATAAAATTCAGGAAAGAAGCTATCGACGAGTTACAAGGGGAATACATGTGGGCAGTCCGGCGTCATGGACAGAACTGAGTTACATATTTTCCACAGCGATTGAAATGGTGCCAACTGAATATGGATCTCGGTGGGGGTTGACGAGCATGAGATTTACTATTTTAGCCCCCAATGTGTCCACGGCTGTGATCACATGCAATGGCTTACTGTCCTCTCCATACGCAACTTGACTTTTTCGCTTTTTGCAGTACGGGTCTGAGGTACCGTGGGTACTGCAGCACCCACGGGTAACCCGTACGGGTTTGAGGCCCGCGGGTTGGTAGGGTACGGTATTAACGGGTACGGGTACGGGTTGCCCTTTGGGTGCCCGCGGGTAGACCCGTGTTAAACCCTACAGATTCCGCTCGGTATTGTGACTTAAGCGTATGCATGTCTTCTACACGCCCTCAAATATTCTCAGAATCTTTACAATTGAGTTGTGGAAGATATGGACCTTCCGATGATGGAACCAAAAGTGGAGTCAATTATGGCAGGCGTTTTGGTGTGTGAGAAAATGTCGTAAAATTCTTCCTTTTCATTTCTTTCGCGCGCTGCACGAGTTCAAATTTTGACAACCCGTAGTTCTGGTATGTACACGTATCATTTATTTTTCCCGGAGGGAACGGCTTCGAAGGCAGGATCATGAATAATTCACATCGCGTGGACACATCAGGGGCTAAAATAGTAATCTATCGAGATTCAACTGATCATGGGCTTAAAAAGGCAGATACTGATCCGAAAACGAAGGCGTGAGCAAGTGTCATGGCAGCTGTCGGTCATATGCCCATCCAATGCCATGAAGCCATGCCCACGGTCATTGTCCCCAGTGTCACATAGCAATCATGTCGGCTCAAGGCTCGAGACTCTTGTCGAGACTGCAAGGAAAGGTTGCCATCGTCACCGGTAAGTGCCTACAACCTTTGTCGAATACGTAGTACGTCTTGACTCAGTCATCTTGTCTGTTTTCAGGAGGTGGCTCAGGCTTTGGTGCTGCCATTGCCCGTCGGTTTGGCGAAGAGGGTGCCAAGGTCATCGTGACGGACATTAACGTCGAGGGCGGCGAGAAGGTTGCTGCGCAGAACCCGGCAAACCTGGTCTTCCAGCGAATGGATGTGACACAAGAGAGTGATTGGAAGGCCATTGTGGAGTGGGCTTTCTCCAAGTTCGGTGGCCTGGATGTGCTGGTGAACAATGCAGGAACGTCCTACCGAAACAAGGTATCCTTTGTTCCGAAGAACCTACAGTTTGCTGATGCGTCACGCCTGTATAGCCTACGGTCGAGGTCACCGATGACGAATGGGAGCGTGTTTTCAAGGTCAATGTCAAGAGCATTTCTTGTCCGTAAAGGTTGTCTTGCCTCGCCTGATCGAACAAGGGAAGGGTGGCTCGATGATCAACATTTCTTCCACTGGCGCGACCCGGCCACGACCCGGCCTGGTGTGGTACAATGCGTCCAAAGGTGCCGTCACAAACGTGAGTACTGGATTGACTTGACCATGAAGAACATATGCTAAAAGCGATTATGTCTAGGCCACCAAGGGTTTGGCTGCCGAGTACGGGCCACACAACATCCGCATAAACTCTGTTGCGCCCCTGCTCTCAGGAACTGGTTTGTTCTCTGTGTTCACTGGTATGGAGGACACCTCGGAGAACCGTCAGAAGTTCGTTGGAAACGTGCCTCTTGGCCGTTTAACAGAAGCAGACGATGTCGCCAACATGTGTCTGTATTTGGCTAGTGACGAGGGACGCTTCATTAACGGCACGGAGATGGTGGTTGATGGTGGAAAGTGCATCTAAACAGATATGCTGTCATGGGCAATAGCGATACTATGTACTTTTGTATTCCGTTGAATGTAACAACTTGCTGTGTTTTGATGACCTGTTTTACCCCGCAGATGCGATGAGCTCGAGGTTTTCCATACTATCGCCCTCTGGGCAGACCCGGATACTCCGGCCGGTTTCGGCAGCGGCGCAGCGGTGTGACATTGGATTGCTGTGCTTTTCTCTGGGGGGGGAGGAATATTTGGGAGCCCCGTCGGAGGGGGTTGGATTGCAGTAAAAGCTTATTATGTAATATAGGTAATTAGATTCCGACTTCCTTCCTGCTGGAGGGGAAACCCAGATCTTGACGAGACTTTTTGGGGGATGATGTCTTCTGCTATGGTTCAAACATAGTACGGCTTCAGAATTTTTTTAATATGAGGTCTAATGCACTCAGTTAAGACTTGCCTGAAAGAATCGGAGAAAAATAAGACTAGGCAAAACCTTGTATACCAGTAGGTATTACCCGGTAGCACGTGTCCATAGGTATCTAAAATGATCCCAGGCCTGGTTGCATAACACATGCCAGTGTGAGTGGACAGAAGTTGTGAGTGCCGGAGTGGACAGAAGTGTATTACCCGGGTACTTATGCTCAGTGGCGAGGTTCCAGTAAAGCTTTCGAAGTTAGCTGAAATCGACTTGGAATCAACTGGCGTACCAAGTTCGATCATGCCAACTAACTTGCCATCGTTGGGTTGTTGAAATTCTCCTGGCTTAACGGTGCATTGTGGTACTGAATTCAACTCAAACTAGCTCAGAATTTACTTGACAATTGAGCGACTCTGTCTTCTCAGACTCCGGAAGTGGGATCGGGGGACTGAATTCTTCCGGTCGCCGTTCAACTTGGATGCGGCCTAATTAAGCGCCTTTTCGGGGTTTCACTCATCCTGGGAAAGATTTGAAAAACTCTATGGTACACATGGGACACAAAATTCAACACACTCGCACCATCATGAAGATGAGGTTGTGCCACGGGACTCGGAGCCGCCAGCCTCTTTAGTGCCCAAATTTGGCCTCTGATCAAACTGTATACTACGTGACAGCGCATCGACCGCCGAATCATTTGTCGTAGACGCGGCCCTGTGAAGGTTGAGCATCAGTCGGCAGATCGCTGTAACCGAAATCCTGAGCGACGCCTAATGCGTGAAATATAGATTACCAGGCAGAAAGAATGTGTACGCGGTTGTGAATGACGACAGTCCAGAGTTTAAATTGGAAATCTGCACAAAAGAAAATCAGATGTGATTCCTGGACTGTTGCAAATAAATCCACAGACTACGCCGCCGAACTGTATTTCTGAATCAGGGCGCGGTTTCACTGAAGGGCTAAAACCTCCAAGTCGACGAAAGCCACATAAAGTGGCTTGCCCTGGGACCAAGCCTTCTCGATGGCGTAGCGCAGGATGAAGGGGTTGTTATTGGTGCGGAATGATTTTCGAAACCCATTCTGCGAGTTCGGAATGAGCTGCTTATACTCCGCCCAATCCTGCAGTCGTGTATCGATAAGAAGTGCTAACATCTTCAGCAGGCAGCATTCCAAGCCGACTAGGCGATACCCATCTGGGTTAGTCGCCGCTTTTCCTTGTTTCAAGATCCCAACGAGGTTTGTTTTAAGCCACAGCCGCGGGGCATCGTGCGCCTCGATACATGCCTAGACCACCAATGCGGGTCAGCGCCATTCGGTGGGCCGAGAGGTCCACAAACACTCGCCTGGAACAGCTGTACCAGGATATCATTAGGTATCTGGAGGATCTTACGGTACGAGACGCGATCCATCCCCGATGCACTTTTAATATTGTGCTTTAGTATATGTAGCTTGACCTGTTCAATATCGGCGATTATGAAGGGCCGCGAGAAAGTTTGCCGCGGGCTCGTGTCCGGTGTCGATGCGGGCAGCATGTCAGACGACCAACGATGCCGGTCTCGCTCATCCAGGTCGAACTCTTCAGCGACTATCTCTGGAGGATTAAGCCGCGTTTCAAAAGCCTCCTGCAACTGTTCGGCTGAGACTTGGGCAGTGCGATGCTTCGGGTCTGTCCATCCCCGTACCAATGACCAGAACTCCTTGTTTGATGCCACGTTCAGCAGTCTCTCGATATTTTCTCGTTGCATGGCATGCTCTCGTGCCCTTCCTCGATGAGCAGGAGGGTCGGGCTCCAAGTCGTCGTCCGTTACGCGTACTGGGATAACCTTCGAAGGTTCCTCTTCCGGCAGAGACGTGTACACCTATAGAGACCTCTTGGTTGTGCAGATGTACCGACATTAATTCAAGTGCCATCTTTCCATCTTTGGAACTGAAAGTCATCTGTCACCATCTTGTCAATGTCCGGCAAATGGCAGCCGAAAAGACAGGATGCCCAAAGATCAAAGATGCCCAGCCGAGACGGAAGATGCGTCTCCAAGATGAAAGATGCCCTCCCTAAGACGAAAGATGATTCCTCAAGATGAAAGATGCCCAAGACGAGCCTGTAGTTTTACTGATAGTGACTAGCGGTTCGCACGGCCCTGTGATTGGAAATAGAAAGAGTTCCATTTCCAATCACAGGGCTGTGCGGGTTTCCAATGTCACCGGGCGGTGCGTGCGCGAGAACTTCGTGTCCGACAGGCAACCCACTAACTCGGATGTCGGCCTGCTTGTCGTGGTGGTTGTAGTACATGTGTACGACATTTCGTTTTGTTTCGTTTTTCTTGCTACCGCGGGCCATGACCGGAAGGCGACGAGAGAGAAGGGAACGAGGACGGGGTAGCCACGGACATATTTTGATGGACAGTGGGAGCAGTGGAGTCGAGAATGGAGCGGGCTGCTGTGGAGTGAGACTCAACGTCAACGATTTACGCAACCCAAATATTGTTTCCAACACGGCTGTAAAACGGCTGCAGTTTGCAACTAACCTATTCGCCCGTTCTTATCTCCGACCAGGAGAGACGCTGATGACTTCAAGGCGATCACCGATAATCACCTAGGTTTCCATGCCTTTTGTTAAATTACGCCGTCCTGGAATAAATCGCCCGCGCAGCATATCGCCATCTTTTTTATGGTCTCCGATATGCCCATCGCTCAAATTACTCTCCAGTCAATTCATAGGATATTCTTAGGCCCTGAGTGAGGTCGAAAGTGATTATCTTTGTTCCAGAATTGAGAACACTGCGAATCGTCTCCGCTGTGTTTGTGATGTCCGTAGCGCAAATGGCGCTCCAGTGATACTTATTCTTAACTCTCACCATGAGCAACTGTTTGAACTGCTGTTCAGCGTATCACAGAACTTACGTTCGATGGGAAGAAAGAAAAACTTGATTGTGCAATGCCGCTCTGGCGCCCATTAAAAAGGGTCCCAGCAACCGGTATGTATCAAGATCCTCTACATGTTTCCCATCCCCACCTTGACCGTCTGGCTCTATGTTTTTCATGCGGTCTGTCAGGGCCAGCAGGCTTCCTCGCTCTGGCGTGTACGTGACCTTCACCCAAATGATTCTCGAATAATGTGGCTCGGTAGAAACCCAACGTCACAATGTCCCGCGCTGACCGCGTGAGCGTTGCAGAAGCAGCCCTGGAGAAGGCAATTACATTTCTTGATACTAGTAATGCCCTATTTCCCGATCCAGGTACGCATACATCATCGGTCAACCCACCATGCTCATCCCTTTTCATTAGGTGATTCTTACGGAGTGTCGGGAGCCTTTTACTCCCAATTGGCCGAATTCGATTTAGCTACCAACCAGACGAAATACGCGGATACCCTACAACAGTACTTTTCACTGGCATCGACAACGCTCAGCCAACAATTCCAGGCGCAAAACTTCACGGGAGAATTGTGAGTCCTACAGCCATTGTATCGATTCCAGTGTCTGAAGAAATTATTGCCCGTAGTGTAGGTTACAGCTATTTCTGAGAATACCCTGGCTCCGTATTCTAAATACTGCTCTTTTTTTGTCCTGGTTAGATAAACGACGGTTTGTAAGTCTCGGATTTTTCCTCATTCCCACCAGACCAGAGACGGAGACAGCTTGCAGGAATTACGGGCACGGGGCGGCCGTAGCGTATGCAACGTACAAGGCGGGGGTGTTTCTCCAATATGCCGAGCAGGTGTGGTGGGCCGCTAAAGCTTTACCCTGGGGCAGAACGATGTGGACAAGGGTACTATACCTTCCAAAGATTTCACGATAAGCCCAACTTGCGGAGGCAGTGAGTCGATGTGATCACGTTGTCCCTTTCTAATTTCACCTTTCCGCCAGTCACCACAGCTGGGGCCACATTCCGGGTATGTTCCATATTTACATTGACTTATACCAAGGAGCTGAGTCTCTGCCCTAGGAAAAATCTTCCACAGTTGCGGATATAAATATACAAGCTACTGGGTTAGCACACAACGCTGCTGAGGAAATAATCTGACTGCCGATTGGGCTATATTCTAGGGGCTTTTTGGTGTGCGTTATTTCTTGTTATTTCAACCTTGTTCCGGGGCACCGATAAGCCAGTCTAGCTTGTCTGCTCTCTTGGCCGAGGCGACTGGAGAGGATTTGTATCTGGAGGCGGCAAAAGAGTCGGCCGACTTCATCAGCAATCATTTATTGAACGCCCAGCACGTTGTACAGGACGGGTTGTCTGTCCGCGCTAACGACTCTTGCGCATTAAATCAGGAAAAGTACCAAGAATCCTACAATTCAGGTCTAATGATTGAGGGATTGGCGATTCTTCATTCAATCACACTGAATGCCTCACTTTTTGATTCGTGAGCAGATAACCTTTTGTTTCCAACCTATTCCACCCTAAATATCCTTCTGGTCGAATTGGTGGTAGGATTCAACAAATGGTGCCCGCGGCAATTGAATATTCAGGATGGCAGGGCAACAATGGAATTATCGAGAACGGAGGCATGCCTTGTTCCCTTGTTTTGCGATTTAAATATTCATACGTTCTCAGCGTCAAAAACGGGAGATCTCAATTTACCTCGTACCCTGTCTACTGTTATTGCTCGGAATGCAACCACACCTGCATTACGGTCTTACATTGAAGCTTATCTCGGCGTTCAGGTCGGTACCCTCTCGCTGTTGGTCTAGGCTTGCAATAATTGTCCTCGTTTTCCTATAGTTCAATGCCGTTCTTGATCTCGCAACTACAAGTGGCAGATTTATGCTGGTTCCTGGAACGGACCGTCATCTTCCAGTTTCGCCCCCGGAAATCAAACCAACGCAATTCAAGTCCTCATAAGTGTGATAAATCTCCGCAACGAGACCTTATCAACGTCAACCATCCCCTCCACCCCTGTTCCTTCTAGCTCGTCTGGGCCTACCCATTCCACTGAGCCATCTCTACGAAAAGCGTCCAAAATTGGGCCGATCGTCGGAGGTACTTTGGGTGGTCTGCTCCTTCTGGCTGGCGTGGTGCTCGGGATCGTACTATTGCGACGCCGCACTCAGAACCCGCCACGGTCAGTTGTTTCCGTGTTCAGCACTGCAGAAGCTGTCTCCTCCATCAATCCATATCCAATCAGCGTGCAGTCGATTAACCCACCGTCTCCGTCACTACCTCGCCCGAGAAAGGGGGATCCCAGACAAAATTTGGCTTCGCCGCAGGAATCCACCAGTAACAATCATGAAGTTATGTCGATGGCATCCAGGCTTCCGACGGACGAGTTGGTGACTCTGCTGTACCGAAGAATCCACAATGCGGAATTCAGAGGTGGAGAGCATCCTCCGGATTATCCTGTAACCGAGGTCGGCCGTTAGGATAATATAGGATTGCTTCCAATGGTTCATCGCACGTATCGAGTAGGTATACCCACTGAGATATCAATAGAAGCGAATTGTTACATTCGGGCAATAATGTGGTTCCGCCATCCCCTACCGCTCCGAGGTTTGGTGTGGACTGAAAACTGATTCAAACGATGATAATAACGCTGGAAAAATGAATAAAAAATTCAGGACATAGAATTGACTCGATCTAAGTGTGTCTTCTTTTTCGTCAAACACATTCTCCACTACATAAAAATATCAAGAAGCGACGGTGTACCTTCAATAACCAAGAATAAGGTTCAATTCAGTCGCATACATTAGCACGCTGCAAGTGCAGCCGAAAGAACAATAGATCTGGCTATAGTCTTGGTAATTCCGAAGTTGGAGCCGAATCTTATTGTTTTGGTGTGCCGGAAGTGTAGTAGAAAATATTACTTTCACCTCAGCAGAAAGTGAAATGGTTCACATTCAGCTGAGATGAATGCATACGAGTGATCGGCATCTTAAATCATGGCTGTGTTAGTCCCACCTTCATTCTCTTCATAGTCGATTGAGTGCTGATTTTGCAGTTGATTCTGAGCTATCCAGTTCCCTGGTGCACCATTTCTCCAGCAACAAGGTATCGGATCGAAAAGTCTCCTCGACTTCAAGCATTTACTGTCCGACTTACCTGCCAAAAAGTTAAACTTTCATGTTCGGAAAAACAAAATGATCGCTGGAATAAGCAGAGAAAGTCAAACCAAGTCGAAGAGATACCAACAGGAATAAGACCCGGAAGCGCATGGTGCGAACTTGCACTTAGTATGTGCTGACGAAAATGCATATTTGGGCAGGGCGGCTCGTTCGATTCGAGCCTGGGTCATAATTGGCGATATTTTCTTCCCCTTCTTCCCACTTTCTTCTTGTGTGACTCCGATTTTCGCCATTCTAAAATTATGGGTGATCAGGATTCACCGGGCAGTAATCAAAGAAGCCCAACACACAGGGAATAAGACCCAGAGGCGCACGGTGCGCACCTGCTTTCAGTAAGTAGCGAAAGTCAATCCCATACCGCGGGGTCGCTCGTTCGATTCGAGCCTGGGTCATATCATCGCGTTATAACAGCTTTTTTTTTCTACTACTCAGGGGTGGGGATTCAAGTTATCTTGCGGTTACTGCTTTGCAAAGGATGCATGAACAAACGACGGTACAGAGGAGGATGTTCAGCGGAAGCGAAGTACGGATTATTGATCGAATATTGCAAGGTAGTATTTTAGGTTCCACATTACAAGTAATTGGATGATCTGTAAGATGGCAGTCTGGCCGCGAACGGAACTGGACCTAACCAGACTGAAACCCCCCCTCGAGAGAGGACCTAAAGACTTAAAACTTCGTCCCCAAAAAAATAACCCCTCCTTTGCAACCTCCGCAACCTTCACACATCCCTTCTTATGATGCGGCCAATCGATCTTCCGACACGCCCGCACATCCGGCGCCCAGTACCGCGCCGACCTTGCACCGCCCGCATCGTTTCATCGTCTCGTCCGCCGCGCGGCGGCAGAGCGCACAACACTCCCGGCGCACACGGTCGCGGTCAGATGCGGCGACGAGCACGCTGAGCCGGGGGACAAGGCTTTTGGTGCGTGTAGCCATGCAGCGCACGGTGATACCGTCGCCGTCGGCGACGTCGACGTTCCAGGCGTGCTCGAGGAATCATTTGAGTGCTTCCGTAGCGCGCACGACGACGCTCTTGTCTCGGGGTGTCCAGATTTGTGCGATTTCGTGTGCGGCCGTGCCTAGAGCCGATATTCAAACAAGGAGAGATAAGTAACGGTGCGAATATGGTTAGCAGTGAAGGGGAGAGGACTCACCCCCGCAGCGATTCCGGTTGTTCACATCGCCGCCCGCGTCGTACAGCAGCTGCGCATATTCAAAGTCGAGCGCCGGTTTGGTGAAAATCGCATGAGACAGCACCAGCGTCCCAGAGAGATCTGGCCCATCAACAGGGACCTTCGCGGTATGATGCGCAACAGCCCAAGCGGCCCGTAGACGCGGACGAGCGTCGGCCCCCACGTGAGTGCGTACAGTTCCTGCACCGCAGCGGCCTCAGGCGCGAGCTGCATTGCGGGTTCGCTGGTGCTGGGTTCCGCTGCGGGCGTCTCGGAGTCGAAGGCGGTGGCGGCGTGGCGCGCAACGTGGCGTGCAAAGTCGTCTTCCACTTGCGCAAGGTCACCGTTTGCGAGAAAGACGCCGTACGTGGCCTGATTCCATACAGTTTTAAGGTGAAAAATGTGCGAATGGGATTCTACACCTTTGAGAATCTCTTGCGTTTTTATGAGTTCAGAAAGCGGTCTGCGACGGTTAGGCAAAGGGAAAGATAAGTAATGAGGAGAGATGAGAAATTACCTTCCGGCGTTGGTGATGGCTTGTCACCAGGCCCTGGACGCGCGCTGGTGTTGCGGGATCCACGGAGAGTGGCGCGACGTGAAGATAAAAGACGAAACGACAGACTCGGAAAGTCACAAACCACAACAACCGGGGAAAGCCGTGATGTGGCTGCGCGCTTGCTGCTCTTTCCTTTCACCACCGCTGTCGTCCATGGACCGAGTGACGTCTGAACGGCCTCCTATTCTTCTCTACTGGAATTTCCTACGTCGTCATGATGGTCCCCTCTGCCTCCACTGGCATTATTTTCTTCGGTTAATTCTTCCAAACGGCTTTCAGAATCTTCTGACGGCTTGTGGCAAGCGCTATCATTTGTTAAAACGCTCAGGAAAGAGAAGAAAATGCTGCATCAACTTTTAATGAATTGCTGCTCTTCGCGACGAAGGTCTGCGGTCAGGCTTTGGAATGGGCTCTCCACTCGGAGCTTATTAGCGAACGGAGGACAGAGCATTTCCAAGCAAAGAAAATCAAAAACACCTATTGGCTTTATGGCTCTTTTGATGAAACCAGCCTTCCCTATGTGTAATGTTTAAATCTCGTTGACTCTATGGTGATGAATTCGCTCTGACCTTGCTGATCGACCACGCGTTGACCCAGTGGCTCCTTGAACTTTCTCTTTAGCCTCTGACCTCTGAAGATCGCAATGCGCTCTGAAAATCTCTCCTCACTAAGCTCCAATGGCATACCATTCCAACGCCACCCACCACACTGCATCCCAGTCGTATTATTCTACCTTCAACTCGCCGATACGCCGTCGCCTGCCACTGGAAATCTACAACCCCAAAAATGGCGCGCCAGCATGGCCGGAGGGACCGACCTCTACTGTCCCGTGTTCTTCGACTACCCGGACCAGGCCCGACAGGGCGTCTCGATGCGGGAACCACGGCTCAAAGGCGTTTTGACGCCCATCCAGGGCCCCAACCCAACGATCCCGTACTCGCACACACGCGACTGCAGCGGATCATTTTCCGCATTATCGTATGTGCCACATCTCGCGAGCCGACTCAAGCCGACTGACTAATTGTGCATCGTTTTGTCTGAATCAGTGGCCTAGATACGGACACGTCGAGTGGTGTCGTACAATCCTTGTCACCAGCCCCACCGGCGCCCCCATCACACGCGTAGCCCTCGGTGTGCAGATCGCCTCGAGATTTGCCCACTTCGTTGAGGTGCGCATCAACATCTCCTTTCTCCCGTCCTTGATTTCATATTACTGACCTGGAATCTTCTTTTCGGATACTTTCTACTAGAAATCCCAATGCGAGACTCCCACCTCGCGGGACTGGATGGTCACTCCCAGCTGTGTCCGCTTTGAGCAGCATTCAGGCGCATAGATCCAGATAATTATCCACTGTTTCCTTGGCAGCACTACGCCCAGAAATACTCCGTCCTTGAGCTTCGTCGGGTTCCCTGCTACATTTTTTCTCTTTGAAAAGGCATCTGACCGAAGGTTTTGGACTCATTGCATTTGAGTAATTGCGTCGCGGATACTGGACCGCGTGTCGACCCGAAGCCAAGGTATATACGGAAGAAATCTACGTGCGCCGAGTCTGACCCCCCGCCTCGAAGGATATCAATCAATTTAATCTCGGTGGTCCCTGCGCCTCCCTTCGAAAAGAGAGGCTCGGGAAATACCAAATGCCCACATCATGTCGGCCCGGATTTCAATTCGATTCGAAGGTTGAGTCAGTTTCCTTGGGTTAGTACGTGGCCACGGCTTTAATTGTGATGCATTTCCCCTCACGAACTTTGAGATAGCGTTTCCCTGTGCTTCAAAGTCTCATAACCGTCGGGTCGGGGGTTGCCAGGGGGCGCTGAACGCGGGCCGCATTGGCGGTGTCCCGTGGTTGTCCAATCACAGTGTCCCCGAAGGGAAGAGAAAGACATTTGAGCCACACCAGCGAACTCTCCACTACTTTCCAGTCATCAATAATGGCTATAGCGAAGAAACCTCGAGGTCAGGTCGAGTTCAACCATGGCAACCCGATTTGGGCTATTCAACGCACAATGAGTTGTTTCGGAAATCGTGATGCGATGTCGCACCCACGCATCAGATCCGACAAAGTGAGGTAATTATCGAGGTCTGAGATTCCTTAAAATCCTCCAAGAGACGATTCCAATCCCTCATTCTCTTATTCCCCTTCACTCTTTCTCTTCTTCTTTTCCCAAGGACCGAGTCCTTTTGCCCGCTTTTTCTCCCTTTGTCGCTTCCTTTGGACTGGTTCCTTTTCGTACCTTCATAAACAGACAAACACATATCCACGACAGCTCCTCTTTCAAATTCGAGCACGATGTTCACCCGCAACAAGTCCGTCTTGGCATGCGCGTCCCTCCTCCTGGCTCTTACGGCGCAGACATCCTCGCATGCGATGCCAAAGTGCGTCGTCTTCTGGCAGTTGACGCGCGAATGCGACGTTAACTGGCTTTTTTTTGCATCTTTATTCAGCCCCGCTCTCGGCGTCCAGGGCACACCCAAGCGCGGCGACACCCAGCGCCCGACCGACGCGAAGCCGTGTGGCACGGTTAACATTGCGTCCAACCTCGACACCTCCACGGCCATCGGGGCCGCCGCGGATGGAACGGTCACCATGAACGTCCAGAACTGTGCGTCCATATTCCCCGATTCGCCGAGTATTGGAGTGACTTACTGGCGACGAAATGAATGAAGTCAACGCGGGCAAGGACGGCTCGACCTCCGTCGCAGTTCAGGTGGACCAAACGGGTACCGGAAAGAAATTCGTGGCAGCAAAGGTCACGACGAATGGCAACCTGGTACGGGGAAGATCTGCAATATCCTTACTATCTTTCATTAACGTTTTCTTGCACAGAAACCGTCCAAGGTTGAGACCGACAAGGTTGTATTCTCGTGAGTCTTATGCCGCGTTCCAGACTCGGATTCAATACTCACCTCTGTTTATTAGTCTGCCTGCTGGGACCAAATGCACTGGCGGGAAGGCGCAGAACCTCTGTCTCGTGGTACGTCTGTCCCTCTTGGAGTCCCCGTGCCCGCAATGACGCCTCCACCAAGTCCGCCAAAACCACCCACGGGTTCGGCGGCTGCACAGTAGTATCCCAGGGCAAAGCCGCTGCCGCCCCGGCCAAGGGCACAGCGACCAAGACAGCAACAGGTGCAAAAGGGACCAAAGCTGCCACGGACCCAGCCGTTGCGCAACTCGCCGCGAAACAGCAGGACAAGAAAAAGATCAGCGACACCTGCACGGCCGACTCGGAGTGCCGCCAGGGCTGCTGCGGCTTCTCGACGGGAAAGTGCCACGGCCCGCGTGAGGCACAGACCGACGGGACTGGTGGATGCGGGTTCGGCAACGCTGTGCCGAACTGCAATGTCGCCACGCTGCTTGGATCGAAGAATTGCACTGCCGGCGCCAACAAGGGTGACCTCCAGAACCCTGCTATCCAGGCAGCCGCCGCCTTTTCCGCACAGCTCCATAATCCCCCATTCACGCCGACAAAGGATGCGACCACCGCCAAACCCGCCGCCAAGACGCGCAGAGCCGCAAATAAGGGCCCGACCGTCGCACAGCTCGCCGCGAAACAGCAGAAGAAGAAGGCCGTCTTCGAGACATGCGCGAAGGACATCGACTGCCAGCAGGTTTGCTGTGGCTTCTCAACTGGAAAATGTGCTGGCCCTGATGTCGCACAGACCAACGGCTCAGGTGGATGCGTCCACGGTCACAAGTCGCCCAACTGCAACGTCGCCACACTTCTCGGGTTCAAGAACCGCATCGCCGGTGTTAAGAACGGCGACCTCCACCGCCCGTTCATCCAGGCCGCAGCCGCCTTCGCCGCCCAGCTGGACAATCTCCCTTTCACTCCCAGCGTTCGTAAGCCCAAGGGTAAGGGCAACGGAAAGAAAGGGAAGAAGGCTAACCGGGATATGGGTGCGTTGCCGCCTTTAATAATTTCACCTGCCATTTTCTAAGCGATTCCTGTCGACAGTGGGCGCGCCGGAGGAGGAGATCCGAGTCTCTCATCTGGAGACGCTTCAACAAGGCAAATTCGCACCTCGCTTGCTGAAAGCTCGCGAGGCGGAGCTGGAGATCGAGGCCAGTGAATCACGGGAGGATGCTGAGTTCGAAGATCTTGAGTTTGAGGACAACGAGGAGGACCTCGAGTAAGCGTCATGATCAGAGCCGTATTTATATGAATAGCTGCATCGAATGTATACTTGCGTGTACGTAAAAGTATCGGAGGCGAGCTCTGGTTGACAAATTCCTTTTTGGGGACTCTTCATGGTGAATAACGAAATTCTTGATCGTTTCCTTTGCCTCTATTCAGTCTTGGCTCGGCTTGAGAGTCCGATGCAGGCATAACCTATATCATAGTATATGGGAATCGGCATGTTATCTAACAAGTAGAAATAAATTCTTATTCTAAGGAGACTCACGCAATAACCATCAAAGAGGGAACGGCCTCCGATTCAGAGTCACTGGGAAGGGCATCGGCGCACGAATAACTTGCGAATAACACCACCAGTCGCACAGATTCCACAGCGCTTGACCATTTGCGACTGTGAGGGAATGAGACGTGGGGTATTCGTGGCTTACGAAAAAAGTATTGTGCAGAGGAGGGTTCCGTCGGCAATTTCCAGACCGGTGTGACGATGGGGCAGGATGTTGGGAGTTGGCAAGATAAACACCACCACTGCACGTGGTTCCACCGCGCGTCAAACGACGCCACAACATAGATAAACAAAGGTTCAACATTGGAAGAATTTTCGCGTCATTGGAAGGTGATGTTGAAATAGGCCATGCATCCTAGTTGCACGAGGTGTTGTCTTCTCCCGCGTTGATCATAGCCGTTTACAGCCAGATTGTTATCCCTTGATTCTTACCTTGTTCGCTGTTTTTGGTTACTTAGCTCTAGATACACGAATTGGTATTTATACTCTGTGTCTTGTATTCAATCCAGTCCTGTTTGCCTTGTGTTCGCTCGAGGCTCGGCTTCGAGAGCTTCTAGGTTATCCTCAGACCAATAATACTGAGACTGCAACATCACCGCAAATGCGGCACACTCGCTCGTTCATGTGCAACTGTTAAATTAGCAGTCGTTCGCCCAGGAGTCAGAAGTGGGAATCTAAATACAGATCTTACGTACGCTGTACTATTCTTTTGACAGCGTTGACTTTGTAAAAGTTGAGATTCTTTACTGAGCGAGATGGACCGCTCCTCGGTGATGCGATTCTTATTATTAAACTCCGCCGGATCATTCCGTGACACAAGTACAGCCTACTGAGAATGAGCAGGACCACGCTAGAACGTCTGGGTTATCGAGATAGGATCGCCATCACCTTGGACACCGTTCTTTCCTTCGAACATAAAACGACTCTAGTGAGCTCGCAAGCCTTGCACCGGACGGCGGAGGATCTTAAGAGCGGGATCACTTTCAAGGTTGAACCGTCGCCAACAATAGAACCCCTTTGATGGGCAATCATCCTGCCAAGCCCCCGAAGCCTCCATGAAACTCGCGCTCGGTAACTGCTGGGAATTGAGCTTGGGCTCAATGAGCTCGGAATTGTTTTTTCGGCCGTCCTCTGTGGCTGCCTTGACTCCGTCGGCGCGCTTATTCCCGTTTGCGACGGCGAATTGAGTCCAAAGTTAGTCTCAGAACACTCACGCTGTGGCACTCGCAGGAGTGAAACGGTCCACTCCGGCATTCCCTGCGTCCGAGGGCTGTCCTGGGCTGCAGGCTCCAAGTACCCGGGCCCGCCAACGTTTTTCGAAATTACTGAGGCCGTCAGGCCATGGGAAAGTAGAAACAGTACGTCCTCCCTCCGCCCCTGGCCTGTTCCATTTCTCCGTTCACGTTCGTGTCATATTGTTGATGGCAGGGTAGGGTACTTTCAAATTGTCTGATTCGCGTGATTACGGTAAATTTGACTTGTCTGCCCAGGGGGGTTGACACACCTTCAAAACGAGAAGACAAAACGCTTGGACCGCCATTTCTGACCCACTGGAATAATCCCGCTCTGTACGTCAATCTTTGTGTGTGGATCCTCGTCATACGCTGCATGCTTCCGCCACTGCCACTGATACACTTCCATCTGACTTTCGCCCCGGCGGCACAGCCTCCCGCATTGAAATCACAGCCTACCTGCAGGTCAATTCGCCCTGGGTCTATACGCGTAATTACAAGCTCACTGCCACGACCTCCAAGTTCGCTTGCGGCTACCAATGTTTACCACTCGCGAACGGAATTCCGGTTTTATCTTCATGTGTGCAGGCAATGCTCAACCTGATTCCCGCCGGAATACTTTGCAAGGGATCCACGATGGAGTGTTATTTAAGGTGAGCGAAGATGCTCATGTTTCTTTGGACTTCGACCCATCGACCTCCCCCGGATACCTCAGGATGTTCAATCCCTTTGCACAAGGCGGATGGCCCAACGCGGCAAATCCTAATGCAGGTTCCTCCGGCACCGGGTCCTCACCGCAACCGTCGATCTTCGGCGCGCTGCCTTGTATGTGGTTTAAAGTTTCAAGCGTCTCTAATTTATCTCACTACCCGCTAGATCCCACCCGGAACCCCACCCCCATGTTTATGACTTTTCGGTTCACCCAGTTCAGCCCAACCATCATGGACTCCACTGTGATCGCAAACTCTCGAACGTACTTCCGCGTCAAGACCGATGTTCCGACGGTTGGATACACCGTAATCCATAATTCCGCGAATCAGCCAACGATTGTAATTGAATGGCTGAAACATCCTGTCATCGAGATTCGGGACATATTGTCGAAGAGGCAGACCTCACAGTGGCTGGAGCTTTCGGCGGATAAAACGTTCGCTGCACTGTTCATGTTATCAACTCAGACGCTCACTTATTTCTCCAGTTACCGAACCATGACTGCCCGGGGGAAGACCTTCCTCTGGGTACCAGACGGGTCCCACATTTCGGTTCGTGTATCGTTAACGGCAGGGAGTGGACATCATTCTTGACGTGTTGTTGCAGCTGTACTCGGCCGGCCTGGGTGCGCCCCAAATATATGCCCGCGTCGCCAGAGAAGAGGGGGCAGTAGCACTCGAGCTGACATCGGAGGCCATCCAAATTGGTCTCCTAGAAGTCGCCGTCGCCGCTGCGCTCCTGCTTCAATGCGGACGCAATATCGATTAATTCAAAAATTCAAAATGCCAGCATAATGGACGCTGTAATAATTCTCTCCTCGGACTATCAGAGAAGTCTGGCCACCACTGTCGTTAACGTAATCTTTCTTGTACCTCCCCGGACATTTGTTGTATCCCACGGACGATTTGTAGGTCTTCCCTACGGACACTAGCTAGAATTCGGACTATAGCTGTAGCACGCACCCACCCCGCACACGCTCACTGTATTGACTCACCACTCGCACTTTCCTTTAGCTTTCGATATTTAGCTGCTCTCGACATACTTAGAAAATAGATACAAAAGTACCTAGCAATTGCAATCCAAAGAATGGAAACACTCCAATCGGAATCATACTAGACAACAAAGAACGTTCAAAATGATAAACTACAAGAACCTGACGAGAAAAACAAACGATAGTGTTGTTCACGGTTGGCCTTTTTTACACCCTTTTTTGCGCCCTTTTTACACCCTTTTTCATGTTTGGTAGATAGTGAGCTATAAAATCCAGAAACTTCACCACAGACCTTTTTGAACATTCAAGTTGGTATCTGACCTTTGAGGAACAATAGGAACACACAGGCCGCATGAAACGAAAGAAGGGTTAGACCTTTGGCTCAAAACCCAGTAATACAAGCGGATGGCTTGGAATGTTTCTGCTGCGTGAGTACCGTAAGGTTAGACCCAACGCTCCAAAAAAAAAAAATTCTCCACAGAATTATCCAACTTTGATAACATCACAACCCGGTTTTAATGAATACCGGTTGCCGGTTGCCTTCCGTCACCTCCTTCAATACCTCCGAGGCCTCGGCTCTCTTTGCTTCGTTTGACCGTTTCCTTGAAACTGTACGCTCCTGCGATACGTTGGTCTTGGAATATTCGAATGTTCTGGGCTTTAGTCTTCCACTGCGTGCGCGACATCCGTACTTGGCGTCGCTCTGACTTGAAGTCGCTACTGGTTTCTGGTTCCTATTGCTTCAGTCTTATTCCGCTCAAGAAGCTGCATGGCGATGCGCAGCACATGCAAAGGCTCTTTTATGGCCCAGTGATCTCTATATATTCTCTGTGACACCTGGCTTTCTTGGAGCCGTATTTCTTGAAGACATTTTGGCTCAACTCATTTTTGCTTCCGACATTCTGACTCAACTTTGGAAGTCCTGTACGCAAGAATTTGAGAGAAGCAAAAACAAAAAAAACAATGTTTAATGAAATCAATTCTCCGGGTCAGTTGACTCGGATCTTTTTCCCAGGCGCGCCTAATTGAATACCCTTCGAGTAAGGATACCGATCATCTCCGGCGAAGTCATATCCTTATCGCTGGGAATACTTGGGAAATACCCCAAGGAATACCGACCATTTTTGGTCGAAATCATGCAGGGCCGTGGCGGGATGACAGGCCCAGCTAACGTCCTGCTCTCGGCCACGACTGCGCGCTAAATCCCCTCCGACAACTGCTCGCTGGATCCACCCTCCAGCACCACATGGCGGACGGCATTATGTACCCGCAGGAAAAGGGCGGCGAGATCGAAAAGAACGCCCAAGAGCATGCCGCTATCGTGACCAGTAGAGAGGCTGGTACTGGCAGAGTTAACGCGAGCGGACATGTGGATCAATTGGATAGGCAGTATCGGCTGTTAAGTATATGCGCAACGGCGCTGACTATCGGCGAGTCTTGCCTTGTATTACACACATTCCTTTTCCCGCTGATGCAGCCATAGATAACGCATGGGTTGCCCTTGGAGGTTCCATTACCGTTGCCGTCGCAAACGGCGGTGCCCCGGGTATCATATATGAATTTCTCGCGGCGTGCGTCTACTACGGGTTTGTAGCAACAAGTATTGCCGAATTGGCGAGCTCCATACCAAGTGCCGGTGGAGGTGAGTATTTATATATGTTTTCATGTTCCCGCCTCCTAGGATTTTTGTGCTAACCGCGACTTTCAGTATACCATTGGGCATCGGTTGCAGGTGGGAAGTACGGAAGGGCGTTGGGATTCTTCACTGGCGAGTCCATACTTCAGCGGTTTACGCTTACGCCAACACTGATCTATTCGTGCAGGCCTAATCAACTTTTATGGTTGGATATTCGACCTCGCTGCGATAGTCACGATCCCCGCCAATGTCGCCGTGCAGATGTATGTCGTGTTTCATCCCGATTTCGTTGTGCAGGTGCGTTTTCCAAGCGCGGCTCACTCTACCATGTTAGGGATGACTGTTAATGAGTTTTCTCAGCCGTGGCATGTTTTCCTGGCGTTTGTTCTCATCAACTGGTTTTGCTGTTTAACCGTGATATTCTTCAACCGGTTTATGCCCGCGTTGCAGAAATGTGGGCTGTTCATGATCGTCGTGGGAGGTTTGGTCACTATTATCGTACGTGTCCTTGCCATTGCAACTGTACGCATAGTTAATCCGCAGAATAGGTGCTAGCAGCTGCCAAATCTCACGCTTCCGCCTCATTTGTTTTTCACCGACTGGCAGAACGCTACAGGGTGGTCCGGAGGAGTTGCGTTTCTCACGGGCATGCTCAACGGCGCGTTCGCTATTGGGACACCTGATTCAGTGACACACATGGCGGAAGAGCTGCCCCATCCGAGGAAGGATCTACCCAGGGCCATCGCTGCTCAGATCTCTTTGGGCGCATTGAGCAAGTAGCCTTCGTTCCCTTTCGCCCTCAATCTCACATTCGTCGCATTTAGCGGGATTCGTCTACGCGGTCGCGCTCATGTTCGCCATCACCGACCTCGACGCAGTTCTCACCTCGAACGGCTCGTTTCCACTAGCCGCGGTCTATGCTCAAGCCACGGGGAACAAGGGGGGAACATTCGGCCTGCTGCTTATCGTGTTTGTGTCCATCATGATTTGCTCTATCGGGACATATATCACCGTGAGTAGTTCTTCATACTTTGTGAAAACCAGAAGGTACCGACGCACTTGTTTACAGGTCGGACGCATCTACTGGGCGTTGGCACGCGATACCGTCACGCCGTTCTCCACTTTCTTCAGTAAAGTATCGGTACGGCTTAGCTGTCCCGTGCCCGCTACCTTGTTCTGTGGTAAGCATGTTCCTCCTCTCGAGACGTACTCCCTGACTATTGAGGCTGAACCAATATTCTCCTCCCAGCGGTGCTCACAACATCGTTCGGTGCAATCCAACTCGGAAGTAAAACAGCATTCGCAGACCTCAGCGGGTCATTCATCATCCTCACCACAACATCCTATGCCATGGCCATTCTCCCGCATGTTCTCTCTGGCCGCCAGAACATTCCACAGGGCCCGTTCTGGATGGGCAGAGCCGGCTTCTTCGTTAACACGGTCTCGGTGCTGCTCATCGTGTTCACGAACGTGATGTTCTGCTTCCCGTACGCACTGCCCGCGACCGTGCCGGTGAGTGCTCATAGTCTGGGTGTTCCCCAAGAGATGTCGCTGATGCAGTTTCCTGAAGACGATGAACTACAATTCAGTGATACTCGTAGGATGTGTCGTGCTCACGACATTCTGGTGGATGATACATGGGAACACCCACTATCCCGGACCGCATCTGCCTCATTTGGATGCGGCGGGGCACAAAATCGATGATGAGGTTTGAGCTTATTGAGGTAGCACCATGCGTTGTGTGGACTGGTATACTCCGAGACAGAGTAGAGGGCCAAAGCGAAGTACCCTGGATTCTATCGAGATATCCAACGAATGCCCCTTCATCCATGCTCCCGACACTTAAATTAAGGCTCGTCAAATGCTCGCGTGAGTTAAAAAACACCTGTGCGGCGAGCGAGTATGTTGCCAATAGATTGCTAGAGAGTCGAATGAGGAGACGGGGGCCACTACGTTGACGCGCAACGTTTCGTCAAAGGACTCATCAGGTGGCGTTTCCCAATTTATACGCGCTGCAATGTTTGCCGATCACTTTGATGCCTAATGATGCATCGTGTTCGGAACAAACGCGCTTTTGCGGTCTTCCCGGAAACCATAAAGGTCTCTACGTTCCGACTACAAAACCCCATTTTTTACATTGTCACTTTTTTATCTAGCGCTAGCAACACGCTAGATTGTGCCGGTTTGTGATCAATGTTGATGCTTCTCAGCACAGCCACCGCGGATTGACGTTTCTGTGAAGATCCCGATCGGACCGTACAAATGACAGGTTGACGTCAACCGTGGAGTGCTTGACCGGAGCGAGCTTGACGCTGCTCGACGGTTTTGCTGGCAGGTGAGTTGCAAGATTAATGGGGGACTAAACATTTCAGTCTCTAGGTTTTTTTTCGAAATCTGAGTGAGCGCGACGTCCGGAGCCGGGACCCGTAGGGTCCCGGGCGGCGCGTGAGCGAAGATTGAGAAAAAAGAGATCTAAACGTCTGTCGCTATTGAAGCATGGTATGTGCTCAAAGTATCTCGGTTGGTGGCGTTTAACCGGTCACCCAGCGTGGGAGGCTTTTTGAAGGATGCCATGAACCGGAACTCAGGATAGCCTGTCCCGAGGTCGGTCCATGTTTCAGCCAATTCACGCCAGACGGGAGTCAAATTAATATCATCCCAGACTGGATTATGGGTGAGCTTGAGGACGTGAAGTGCGGGGTCCACGGTATCGGCGGGCGCTGTACCGAGTTTGAACGCAATTGGGCGTTCGACCTTGTACTTGACTTCATCAAAAACACATTCAAGCCAACGTCCTGGGTACCCGCGTTCTCGAAGTCTGATCATAAAATCCTTTCGGACTTTAGCAAAATCTGACTCTTTTGAACAGATCCGTACGTAACGAATCAATTCTCCCTTGACCCAAGAGCGCTTGGAGTCTGGGGAGTGACATGAGTTCCAGGGTATGTAAAGGTACGCATTCAGGGCTTTCTGGTAGACCGATGTGACCAATCTGAACTGGGGATTGGTAGCCATTACCCCTGGGTTGATTTCCAGAGATACTGACACATCGAGAAAGGGTACCTGAAGTCTCGACACCGTCCATTCGAGTTTATTCAAACAGAATTTGTTTGGCAGGCGTATCCTGTGGTAGGATGGCACGTCCTCGACGCTATAAAAGCTCCGGGAACCTCCACAGAGGCTCCACTGAAGCCGGAGATCTCGCCAGGTGGGACAAAAATCCATCAGGGTACAATCGGAACACTTTTCTTTCTTTCTTACCTGGCATACGCCTCCCCGACGCAAATCGCCGTCCCTCCGTGCATGTCAAGAACACACGGCGTCATGCCGCAGCACGCGCCCCGAATCCGCTGCATCTTTGTCTACTAGCACTCCCACGCCGCTGAAGCAGGTGCGTAATCACCCTTTCCCTGCTTGCCATCTCGCTTCCCCACATACGAAATCGCGCACCAGTATCACCGTGTGCGATTGTCGGCGGCGCAGACGGCGCGGGAGAGGGAGCTCGGCCGCGATGCCAGCTCACATCGAGCCCGTGCGCGCACCGAGTCGTTGTTGGACGCACTGCAGAGAAGCCGCGTTTTACGCGATGTATGATGCTCCCTGCTGGGCCCGAGGGTATAGCGAAGTTGATTTTCCGCCCTATGAGAAATTCAAAGAACGGCCCCCATTAGAGATGTACCGCATATGACCCCGAGCCTTCCTCGTGCCTTCCTCCGGTCCCTCATTCGTAGCTGGGTTTCTGACATTGGCAGGCGCCATATTTTATACAACCAAAAGTGATGAGTACTTTTATAAGAAACGATTAGTGTACATCTACAACCCAAAGGATATTAGTATACACAATATCTACACTGCGCGCAACAGGGCGCGGACAGATAGAGATAATACAAGATAGAAATATTCTATGCGGCACAGCACGCACTCCACGAGCGGGCACCGCAGGATGTGGAGGACGCGTTAGACTGTGAATCGGGGGAAGCCGTCTAACGGGGCCGGCTCGCCAAGGCAGATGAGACGGTACAGGGCGGCTTCGACCCTGATAATTCTGAGGGTGGATGATATGTGTTGTGCATTCCGCCTAGCTGGACGTACCACTCTTTCACGCCCTGTACAACCAACATTAGCCCCGGGATTCCTGCCGGGCGATCGGCGGCACAGAGTTCAAGGATGATTTGTTCAAGCTCTGGAGCAGAACGAGGGTCGTTGGCGGTCATGCTGGATCCTAGACGGAAGGCGAGCTGGTGACAAGCTGAGAGATGGAATGCCACATGGCCGTCCAGATGCGGTTGCAACCCTATCTTCGCATGGCTCCTTGTTGCATTGCAGTGCATTGCCTGCTTGCTCATGGATTTAGTAATGCTTGCTCATGGATGTAGTGATCTCAAGACAGACTCCGTTAATATTCCGTTAGCATTCCGTTCCTGAAGCGGATGCTTTACGAGACGAACCCACCAAGCATGATCGCAAGTTGCGGCTGGATTGCAAGAGGCAGACATTCCCTCCGTCACTTGGGTTAAGAGCGGGCGGGAGAGAGTAAAATAAGGCCCCAAAATAACCATGAGCTCACCCCGGCCCCCCAGAAGGAGGAAAACAGGCGAAAGCCCGTCGTAATTGGGAGGACCAATTCGGCAACCCGTAGGAGTACTCTGCCTGTTGGGGACAGGCTGATTCAAGGGCTGAGTAACGGTGTATGACTTAGTCTGAGTAACGGCGTGGCTATTAATAAGACCGGTGGTTCGTTTCCTACGGCCAGATTCACTCAGCATTTCAGAAGATCGCGCATATAAAACATCGAATTAACAACCAAGTAGACTCCATATCAATCCCTCCAATTCAAACTTCAATCAACTCAAACAGATAGCCACCAAAGACTTGCTACACTACACGGAATGCAGCTGCAGTTCATCCGCATGTTCTCTGTCTTGTCCCTGGCCGCCGGCGGGTTGGCCTGTGGTCATCCGTATGCGCATGATGAGCACGAAGTGGTTGCGCGAGACTCGATCAAGATTGCACCCGGCCCCAGTGATACACAGATCCAATTTGCGCCTCTTCCCAGCACCGTCGACCCGGCCCCGATTAATGCCACGCTCGGCTACTTTGTTGGAGACCTCGGCGGTGGCGTGTATTGGGTGACGGAGGGCGCGTACACAAATATGTTCCTGGTGAGCACACATGGGGTCATTGTGGTTGAGTGAGTCCCGCCAAGCCAGTTTGACAGCTGCCCAACGTCTAACGTCGAATCTCGTTTGCAGCGCGCCGCCGACAATGGGGCAGAAGCTGCTATATGCGATTGGCAACACGACGCACCTCCCCGTCACCCACCTCGTGTACTCGCACTTCCATACAGACCACATCGGCGGCGCATCGCTCTTCGACGCTTCTCACCCGACTATCATCGCACACGCGGAGACGCTCAGCCTGCTCGCGTCGCTGTCCCCGCGAGACCCACTGCGTCCGCTGCCGCACGTCACATTCGAGGATAACTACACCGTGCGCGTGGGCAACCAGACACTCGAGTTATCGTACCATGGCCCTAACCACACGCCGGGCAACCTCTTCATGTACGCGCCGGCACAGCGCGTCGCACTGCTCATCGACGTCGTCTTCCCCGGCTGGGCGCCCTTCGCAGAGCTCGCAATATCTGACTTTATCCCTGGGTGGACCGCCGCGCATGACGTACTGCTCACGTTCGACTTTGATGTGTTCGTGGCTGGCCATGTTGGCCGACTTGGTACCAAGAATGATGTCTTACTGCAGAAGAAATGTGAGTCCTCGATCCCCGTCGATGATCCACATATTTATTTTCACTGCCTATAGACATCGAGGACCTGCACGACTCGTGCGCATTCGCGATCAACGGCGGATTCGATGTGACGGCCGCGATTGGGCCAACTGTCGCGGCAAACCCAAACAACGCCTGGGCCGAGTTCAAGGCGTACTTCCGTGTCGCCACACAGACGTGTGCGGACAACACCACCTCACGCTGGCTCGGCGTACTCGGCGCCGCGGATGTGTTTGCGTTCGAGAATGCGTACCGCATGGTCAACGCGCTGCGCATCGAGTACGACGTGCTTGGCCCGTTCGGCGTGTCATAGGCGCGCCCATTCTCCTCATAAAAAAACCCGCCGTATATTTTTCGAACGATTTACTTACCTTTTGTGTACTCTCGACGCCCGTGCGGTAGCTGGAATTGTCATTAGAATAGTACGACAAATCTTACTACACTTACAACAACTTTCGTGCGGGTGCCTGCTGCCTTTTTCATTGGCGCCAGTCACCCGGCTCACGGATCCTGCAATCCAATCCATAACGGTTCCACAAGACCTGTTTCAGCAGTAAATGTGCAGGTTTGTCTTTGGTGTCTTTGGCATATGCGGAATCAGAAAATATTGTGCGAGAGTGGGACGACCGAGCAGTACGAGACTCAAGTCAAGACTCAACTCAGGTAATTTCGCCTCGGTGGTTCCAGACCTATGGTCGAAATAGGACAGTATCGCTTGTGGGAAGACACTAAGACTAGTGTCTGACACTTGTTTGGCACTCACCACAATCGCCCTCACACACCTCGGCATCGTCCTCGAGCCCCATGGCCACGGGCAGGTTGAACTTGAAGCCATTCTTCTTGTCCCCGGCTTCGCCTTTGGGACGCTGGTCTTCGTCTTCGTGGCCTCCTGGAGCAGCACCACGAGCCGCATGCTCAGCGGTCTTCTTTTTGACGGCCGCAAGTTCAGCTACGCGTCAAACACGTCACTAGTGACCAAAAACCTGGTAGGGACTGATGACTTGCCGCGAAGACCGTCCAATTCACCTTGGACAGCCGCATCGGTTGCTGTCGTCTTCTTTCCCTTGGGACGGTCACCACCCACTTTGCTGGCTGCGTGGATTAGAGAGGTAGATGAAGCCTGGCTGAGGGGAAACTTTAAGAGCAGATGGTAGGAGGTGACACGTTCGGATTGGTCTGTGTTTCTATGTCTCAGATTTTGTTGACTCATGCAAAAATAAATCACCTGATTGCGCACAGACTATACTGGGGTTTTTCATTCAAATCGACAGGGGGTGTGACGCGTAGGCCCGATTTACCAGTTCGACATTTCGACAGCAGCCGAATTTTTGCGTGACCCCAAAAAATTTCGACATGCTCACGAAAATTTTCGTCTTTTTGCAGTTTTCAGGCAGTTTTAAAGCCTGTGTGACAGCTTGGAGGTTGGACAGAGGCTCGGGTGATGCGTGACCGCAACGAAAATTCGTCCTCGACAAGGGGGGCGTGACGCGTGACTGTCGATTTGAAAAACCCCAGTATACAATCTGAGTAGTGGGACTCGCGCAGTCCCACTGGTGATGCCTGAGTCCCACTCCTACCCATTGACACACTGGGACTGACCACGGCAAGTGGGATTCGGGTCCATTGACACAGCATGCCATCAGTCGGCAATTTTAGGCTGTGCAAAAGCCGCATGGGCCGCATGCGGCTTTTGTGCATTGTGGAAAGCCGCATGCGGCACCATGCGGCTTTTATTTTCCTATCAATGATGTATTTGATCCTTGTGTAGATCCCGTAGAGTGCTGTCGGTTATTGATCCGGCATCAGGCGGGTGGAGCAAGTGTGGGAAATGGCCTTTTTTTTGGCAGCATCACGGCCATAGCCGCACAGCGGCTGAAGAAGCCAAACAATGACGTCAAAATGCTGCACATCACGGTTGGTAAGTGGTTCAATATGCGGTATAGCACCTAATTTACTAGTATTTCATCAAAATGAATATAGATACACTCATAAAACCCTTGGTCTATCATGCGGCTTTGCACAATGCACAAAAGCCGCATGCGGCTGTGCACAACCTGTCTATTGTTGGCCGCTATTGCGTGATGTCTCGGGTCACAGTCATATGTCTTGTCACACCGCGTCAAGGCGTCAAGACGGCGGGCCTTGACGCGCTATCCTGATTTGGCAGCTGGTTAATTTTGCTTGAAGGACATATAATTAACCCTTCTATACATCTACCGACCACTCCGTCCGGATCTTCCGGCACTCACATCACCTTGTGCTACAATATTGCCCCTCAATATCCCCACTAAGTACTGGGGTTTTTCATTCAAATCGACAGTCACACAGCCCCATGTTGAGGACAAATTTTCGTCGCAGTCACTGTCAGGAACACCCCGCTTCCACCATCCCTGTGCCGTACAACACCTGCCTTTGTCTACACCTGTGTTGGAACACTCACTAATTGATCTGAGGCCCCATCCCATCCTGTCCATCCTTCCGTGTTCCGTCCAGTCCATCCTGGCAACTTCTGTCCTCCCAATGTCAGCATGCACTCCATCCGGTTCATCCAGTTCGTCCAGCTCTTCCAGTTTGTCTGCCTCCTCGGCCGAACCTCGGCTCCAGACCTTTCCCACGAGTGGCATCTAGCTCTTCGGACAATCCTAGGTTCCAGTTCTATCTGTACAGTCCTTCTGTCATCCGTCTATGCCATTGGCACGACTTCTGTCCTCTCGACGTCTGTGCATGCTCTGTCCAGTTTGTCTGGTTTGTCCGCCTCCTTGGCTGAACCTCGGCTCCGGATCTTTCTCACGAGCGGCACCTAGCTCGTCGGATGATCCTTGGTTCTGTCTTCTTCTGGGCCCATCAGCCCCCAGTCCTCTCCCATGCCCTGCACCCCATCCTCCTGACAACCATGCGCACTCTGTCCAGTTTGTCCAGTTTGGCCGAACCTCGGATCTGGATCCGAGACCCGGACCCGACTTCCAAACTCTCCCAATGAGCCTCAGGCCCTCAGCTCCTCAGATCGGTACCCCTCATTGTCCTCCCTCCTTTCTCCTCTCAACCCGCCACGGTCACCACATCAGAATCCGTTGCTCCCCTCTGCTCCAGCGCCCAGCCCAGACCTTCGGAACCGGTGGGCTAGGGTCCGGTGACAGTTAGCGTTTGGAGAAAATAATTAATTGTCAGGCTGACCGTCAGTTCTGACAGTTGACAGTTCTGACAATTGCGAGCTCGGCATACAGGACTACTACGCAAAGTTACCAGCCTTGCCAGAGGTCTTGGTTGTCTGCACTTTTCAGTGCAGACGGCTCATCACTGAGAAGCTCCTTGAGTCCAGCTGAGTGCAGGTTGATGTCTGGATCAACGACGAATGTCGTGTGAGACGGAAATACTTTCTTCTTCCCTTTCGTCTTTGCCACCTGCTTTTTACGATGATACCTGTGACAGAGTCTGTCAGCCTCCTCGTCCTCACTGTGTGATGGCTCCTCTCCCATGGCAGGAGCAGAGACAATGGTATTCGAGGGAACAGATTCTGCGATGACAGTAGGAGAGTCAGACTCCTTGTTGGAGTCTGAGTCAGTTTCACTGTCGCTGTTGGAATGGTCAGCGGCTTTGTGTTTCACCTTCTCCAAGAGCTCGGGATTTAGGTGTCAGAAAGCCATTGTTGGATTCCGGCGAGGACACCGCACCTTTACACCCTGTGATAAATAGCTGAACTTTGGGTTAGGAATGTGAATATTAATTGATGTACCTCTGCGTTATATGTATGCCATTGCCCGACCAGGATCATGTCGGGTAGATTATCTGCCTTCTGCTTCCCTCGCAGTGGAGAATTGAACCATGTAATGTTGGAGTTCATGTGCTCGTCGGGCATTGAGCTGGCCAAAATGCCGAAGATGTGTACTGCGAGCATCTGGAGTACCATATCAGTGATATTGTGCTAATACAACGACTTACTGCTAGAACACCAGAGCGTGGGCAATCTCGAGATTTTCCCACCACTCTATCACATCGTTGTTGAGAACATTTTGGTTTTGAACTGTCAAATGTCAGATTCGACCACGCAAAAATAATTAACTGTCATTCAGATTCTGACAGTCATCCTGACAGTTACTGACAGCTGACATCAACTGTCACCAGACTCTACCATGGGTGTCCAGCCCCCTGGATGTGGCCTACTGCCATATAGGCTCATGCCAGATACTATAGCCTCTGCATAGTACGTCTGCCCTCACCTCTTCCTCCCTTCTGCCTGGTGTGCAAGGCAGGTTGTGTTTCCACACCACCCAGGTGAGTAGATACCTTCCTTCCTTGTGTTGTAGATAGTATGCTAAGGATCCCCCTTCTGCCCAGCCACTTGTTGTGAGCCATTGCCAGTTGTTGCCCTTACAGTCACACACCACCCGAGCCTCTGTCGAACCTATAAGCTGTCACACAGGCTTCAAAACTTCCTGAAAACCACAAAAAGACAAAAATCTTCATGAGAATGTCGAAATTTTGGGGGGTGTCATGCGAAAATTTGGCTACTGTTGAAACGTCGAACTGGTAAATTGGGTCACGTGTCACATCCCCTGTCGATTTGAATGAAAAACCCCAGTATCAGAATGTAGTGGGTTCTTGGGTGGCACAAAAACTTTGTGAGAATTTATTCCTGCCTGGCACATATGCAGCCTGCTCAGATTTCAGGTCGCTCTCAATCCCACAGTTGCCTCCTTCTCTGTACCTGAATTGGATGATGTGCAAGCTGCTCATTCTTCCTCAGGAATGGTGATCCTGTTTCAATTTTTATTGTCCCAGCTCGTCTGTGTTCATTGTCAGTGAACTTGGGTGTCATGAATCATCTTTTCATTTTACTTCTAGAACCTGAGCAATCTGAACAACCTGATCATTGATCGGATCAACTATCTGATCAATCAAACCAGGGATGCCCTTTCAGGATGCCAAGCAGTTTCAATCAGTTCTCCAACCATCAGGTTATCAATCAACTCCTCTACACTCATATACCCCTTCATTTACCTTGCATTTATCTTGTCTGTTGTCCTTGGACACTGTACCTTAGTTACAACCCCTAGGGACTTTTAGTATATAAGCTGTAGCTACTTTCCTGTACTTTACACTATTCTAGTCTAAACTCCAGACTTATTCGCTGGAACTCTTCATGCTTCAGTTGCTCTCGTCATCTCAGAACCCAGAATCTGCTCTGTGCTGACATCGGGCCCAACGAAGTTTGGGTGAGGGTGAGCTGAACACTTTCAAACCATAAATACTGACCTCACTGTCACAGACCAACTACTACATTCAGGTTGTCCAATGTGTTGTGTTCCCTTGTCTTTTGAATGGAAAACTGGATAATTATTTCTCAGGCATTAGAGATGCTAGCATTCTGGCCAACAAATGAACATGATATCCAGTCAGTTGGATTTACATTGAATAACAAACCCAGGCATCCTGGGAAACCGTGGGCACAAATCACATTTGAAGTGCAAGTTGGCCTGCTAAACACGCAACCATTTTGCTAAACAGTTTCTTAACAAACTGCTTGTCCGTTACATCCCCCGCAAGCACAAGATAAGTTTTGGGAGATTGATAGAGCAAAGTGATGTCTCGGAGTGCGTGCGTCTGCGAGTTCTGCTTAAATCGAACCAGTTTGAAGTGCATACTGTTGCAATGTATAAGCCTAGGAATATATAGAAGGAAACTGAGGAAGCTTCGAGAAAACATTGTGGACAGTGATTAAATTAGGACCCACTGTACTCAACCATGCACCGCCAGGGCACATCAACAATACATGCTAGACAATCATCCAGCATGGATATGCTCGAAGCAGTGGCCACCATCCGCAAGAGGAGACTGGGCAGTGATTCATGTTTCAGAAATTCTGTTCAATCACAAGCTACCGCCAACAGTATATGATGGAGGTGGCTCGAAGATGAAGTCAAGGAGTTGAAGTTACAAACAATGAGTGATTTGAACTGACCACCATACATGATGGTGCTTAGTTGTATCTCTTCGGGATCATTGTGTGCATTGGATACTACCTGAAAATTCACGAGGCACTCTCACCATTTGAGTAATCTGCCAGCCTTGTCAAGAAGTGCATTTATAAATCCAATTAGCTCCAGTTCTGGCAGCTAGTATAACCCTGTGACACAGCCCCACCATTCTTCTCTGAATTCATGTTGGCACAGATGTCAAAGCTCAATTGGTGCAATCTGTATGGATGGAGGCCACTAGAAAAATAAATATTCTATGCATACTTGTTCCTTGCTGCCGCACTTTAGACCCGTTTCAAACCATGGGGCATCTCATTCCTATGTTCAGGAGTATTCCATTTGAGATTCTGTTGGCAATAATGAGAAGACAGTTTGGGGAGTCTGAGGTATCTTTCCTGCTGGTAATCTTGGTTCAGCTGGGCCATGGAGTGCTCGTGCAAATGAATTGAGTGCAGATTGGGGAACTTAATTCTACCATGTGAGATCAGTGCTTTGGGGATGAGATGCTTGAGACAAAAGAGCATGAAACGAATTGTTATTGAAATAGAGAGGCGACCAGATGTAAAACTGTGATCAAAGCACGTTCTGCAATAGAGCCTCTGCCACACTGGCGTGAGCCTACTGCCATTATACACTCCATTTTCCCTTGTTAACTTCAAAGTCGCTGCTTTTTATTTCTTTTATGGCGCCCATGTGACAATTCAACAGGCCGATAGTCTGATTACAATTTCGGCAACTAATACTCGACAGATAGCAGACAGGCCGGCAGAAAAATCATTGATGGGGGATCAGTCCCACTAATGATCTATTTGTGATCAGTTACAAGTCTTAAAATTTATTTTAAGCTCGTTTATTTTGCCATGTTTTCTCATCAACCTGGGTCGGTTTTTGATACTGACATAGTTGATTCATGTTGGAAAGTTTTCCTTATAAGTTTAGGTTAAATGCTGTAATTCCTTTATATGGTAGATTTTTACGTGTTATACTCTAAGCACCTATATTGTCAGCAATGGCCTCTGGGTCGGCTAAACAGCGAGCAACCTGGCGAGAACCCCAACCAGGATAAACCCGATAGACGCTAGTAGCTGGTGTGTTCCCCGAGCAGTAGGACCAACCGTACGGTGTCCTCTCTAGGAGGCTGTATGTCGTAGGTCAGGATGCCAGGCAGAACCTGGAATGATTTGAAGAGGGTGTGATATCCACTCAGGTATACAACCCGGGGCGTGGATATAACCCATAGTACAATGTGGAGGAAGTGGGGCAGGGTGGAGACAATGCCTATGTCAAGCCAAGGTAGAAGCCTGAGATTAGACGAGGTAGAATCTACTGTGCATGGAGATTCTACCGAGCTTATATAGGCTTCTAATAAATTAAAGTGATCACGGTCAATCGCGATCAGTTCCTGTACCACAGCATTAAGGAGTGTTAATGCTGATACTCCTAGACTCCTCTGTGTCTGTTTCCATGGTGTCAGAGGACTTAGGAGACCCGACATTTGGGTTTCCTAATCCTGAGTGTCATCGTATCCAGTGGTTCAAACCCTGATCAGTTTGCAACCAGTCATGTACTTTGTGTATGCTTCTGTGTCATCCACGGTGCGACCGGGGACTAGGATCCATCTGCACGGGTTCCTAGTCCCTAATGTCTTCTGTATCCCGTGGCGCAGACTCCCCGAGTCTGCGGCTTTAGAATCCGTGGCCAGGTTTCAACCGTGAGAAGGTCACATGGTGGCGTCATGAGAGTCCCGTGCCACTAAGACGCGTCTGTATCCATATGGACATGTCACACAAAAAAGTAGAACCCGGGTGATTCATGACATATATGCATTACCTGAGTATGGTGGTGGCACCGACCACATCAAGGATGGCCAATCATCAATAACTGATGATATCAAAAAGCTTTGAGGCATGGTAGCATGGTGTCCCGTTCGACTTTTTACTCTAATAGACCCTGATAAAATCTTTTACAGCTATTTGCATATGTAATGACACCTCAATCAATTTTTGATAAAGAAGCACCGAGATGTGTCCTCTTCTGGAGGTCGTATCTTGCTTATTTCTTGACCAATTCCCTCAAGTCTAGGTGTGTATTCCGTGTTTTGATAGTGCTATCCAGCCATATTCACTGTTTCCTCTAGTTCAGACCTTTAATTTTGACCAAAGTTGCGCCTCTTTAAGTTTGGTTTACTTCCAGTCTTGCATGCTTTCTCCTGACCTCATTTCTAAACAGAATTCCTTGGAAGTAGGCCCATTCTGACCACATCCTCAGCCGCTTTCTGAAGGTGCCCCAAGCCACATCAAGGTCTTATTTCTAGTTGACCCGAATTGACTGAGCATTGATGGCAGGATTGATGTGGCCTATCTGGTGTTCAACACAGCACCAGATTGCCCCAGGCACATTAACACTACAAAAATTAGTATGGATACCTTCTATATTATCATAGTGAACTATTCCAATTGTCTGTGCTTCCCTGGATGATATCTAGTTAACCCGAATTGACCAAGCATTGATGGCAGGACTGATGTGGCCTGTCTGGTGTTCGATCCAGAACCAGATTGCTCTGGGCATATATACAGCTCTAAAAATAAGATGTATACCTTCTATAGCCTCATATTCGACCACTTCAATTGTTTGTGCTTACCCAAAAACTTTCTAGCTAATCTGAATTGATCGGATATTTGCGCTATTGATGCAGTCCATCTAGGATGTTCAACCCAGCACCTGATTGCCCCGGCCACATATGCAGCTCTGAAAAACATGATAGATCCTTCCATCATATCATAGTCCACCACTCCAATTGTCCGTACTTCTCCGAGAAAATTCTGGCCAGCCCAAATTGACCACACATTTATTGATGTAAACCATCTCAGACTTGGATGTTCAACTCAGCACCTGATTGCCCCAGGCAGATATCCACCCCTGGAAACTGGGTGGATATCTTCTATAGCATCATAGACAACTGCGGGCACTGCACAACAATTTGACAGCTTCCGGATTTTTGTGGATTGAGCATGGATGAGACCACACAGAAGGTTGCTGCAAGTGGGGGACTCCCACTGGGCAAACACCACATCAGTACAATTGGACTGCAAATGGCTTCTAGCCAGTGATATTGTGAAACCCGACAGAGCCAAAAAAAAGCGAAGGCAGGCATTGGAAGAGAAAGAGAATCTTGATGTTTCGGAAGGCATAATGACACGGAGCCACTATAATGTAATATATAATTTCATTATACACAATTTGTACAAGAGAACCAAGGCCAAAGGCCCGACGAGTATTGCCATGCACCAGCAATGGCCCTCAAACGCTTCATTGCACATGGATGTGCACTCAGTCATAACAATGTGGATGAGTCGCACTCGGCTAGCATGGGAGTGGGACTGAGTGAGTCCCACTCCCACTAAAATTGTTGTTACTCCTGGCAACTCGCACCCCGCAGCAATCCGCCTCCATCCACGAACTTCTTTTCTTTTGTGCCAAAATTTTACCAGCTACTGCAAAAGCTTGAGTATAAATCCTTGTCCAGCTCGCATGCAACCTCAAATACTGGCTTTCTATGGGAAACTCTGGTGCGTTATCTGTTAGGATATCATGCAATACTGTAAAGTAAATTCATTGGGCTGCTGCAAGAATATGCACCTGTGGTTGCAGGCCCTGGGAGATCCCGGGGTTCAAGCTGGAGTGAGGTGTGCATAGTAAGTACTGTACTATTTCGTTCAAATCGGCAGTCACACATCACGTTTGAAACACCGTAACAAGAGCGCGCAGCATCTAGTGCTATTTTGCGATTTCCTAAGACCAGTATTTATACAACAGGGAAGTGCTAGCACTTCTGAAGTGTTATTACTAGCGCTCAGGACTCTGGCTAGGTGATATAAAGGAGAACTGGAGTGAGCTCAAGCTGCCGGTTGTAGGATCAGATACGACTAGGGTGACGCGCTAGTACGGTCTGAAGGCAAAAACCACAGGGAAATAACCATAAGCCTACACAGTCAAGGTGCTAGCACCTAGGAAGCGAGACACAGGAGAGTGGTATTGCGAGTACGCTAGCAGAAGGTGTGAGCGGCGAGTCTGGAATCTGAAGGGTAATAAACTATGCGCTAGCAGCCTTCTAGCAGGGGTGTTAGTATGCGGTAACCCACTGGTGATCGACCTGACACCTGAAACACAGATATGAGCACGTGACGGTCGCGACATGGTTGCGAGTCACAAACAGAGGCAAGCAGGCAGTAGAGGAATAGCTAGCAGGCTATTGGTGCGGATGTGCAGGTCACCACATATGCAGTAACGGATAAACGGACTGTTAGCCGGTGCTCTGACCTGTGTCTAGATGACTTTGTACGAAGTTGGTGCAGGTGGTCTCAGGTTGCTAGTGGAGATTGTAACACACTTCACAAGTAGTAGCTTTATTGGAATCAATACTGTTGACTCTGGACATGTCGAGATCTTAAGTTGAGGTTCCTGTTGTTGACTCGAGGAGTCTTCATGTATAAAACCAAGGGTGTTCTCCTCGAGAACCAGCTAGCAGTTGCGCTAGCAGCTTTGCCTTCACCCCGATATTATTGTAGTGTGTTGGATCACCTGCTAGGTGATTGTGTGTTGGCTCAAGCCCACTAAGAAGAAGACGGACTAGGTGCCCCCACCTCTAGACCGACTGTAACTTGTCAGTTACTTCACCTTCACCCCGATAATGACAGAAGTGCTGTTGTAGTGTGTTGGGTCGCTAGCTGGATGCTTATAGTGTCTATTGCCAATACAAAAAGGAAATGTTCCTGTTCTTGGTTGAGGAATAGGTCAGCGGCTTAAGGACTGCCTTGTTTGCTTGAGGATTGAAGTCCCTTGTAGTTAGCCTCAATAGTCTTTGGGTACCCCATTGTGAGGATTTTCACAAACCTACATACTCTGCCCTGGTGCCCTCGATCTAGTGATCCAGCCACCTTGTATCCAACCCATAAACCCCAGACCATCCCAGGTGCTAGTGGTATTGTTGTTCGCAGCTGCGTAGTGCTAGCATGTTGTTGAACGGCTTTGTTGAAGTCTAGCAGTTGAATTGTGTTTGTTCCAAACCCGCTGGTTGCATACTACGGCCCGGACCCGAACTCACAAAGAGAAGCACTTACTGTCAGGGCAACCTTAAGCTCGGCACAGGGTGTGGAAACTAGTGGGGGAATCCGAAGTATAAATATGGGTACTAAATACAGGAGCGGGAATACTACGCACCTAGCGGGGGGAATCCGAAGAGAAGAAAGGATGAGGATTCCCATGCTAGGCGAAACCTTATATACAAATCAGTAACTACCCAGTAGCACGTGTCTGGAGGTATCTACAATGATCGCGGGCCTGGTCGCATAGCACGTGCCAACGAGAGCGGATGGGCGGAAAGCTGGAGGCATTAGCCGGAGGAATAGCCGGAACGGAAGCCGGAGCCGGAGCGGAAGCCGGAAAGGCCGGAAGAGCGGGGGTTCCCCTGACATCAACCCCCCCTTGGAATACGGTGTCCCGACGTATGAAGCGGATGGTGCTATCGCGCCTCCGGAAGGACAGCGAGTCGAAGGCGGCCGAGGCAATCCGGCGGGGGGCGTTGGGGTAGCGGCGGTAGTAGGCGTCAATGGCATCTTTGGCGAAGACATCAGAGTGCTTTACCCATTTATTGTGCTCCGGACCGTAACCCTTCCAGCGCACCATGTACCAGAGGCTGCCGTATCGGATTCGCGCTTCCAGGATCTCATCGACCTCTCACCTCTCGTCTCCGTCTGGCTGGAGGACGGGCGGTGGTTCGTCGTGCCAGGGGCGTCTGGGGAACGGGTCCGGCTTCGCAAGCTCGAGCTTCACGACCGGGAAGACCGGGTGGAGCTGGGAGTAACGCGGCGGGAGCTCGAGCTTGTACGCACCGTTGCCCACAACCTTCACGACCTTGAAGGGTCCGAGCCGTTTGTCCAAGAACTTGGGTGATGGACGCGTCGTTTTGATGTCGGAGGCATCCACCCAGACCCCGGTCGCCTACCTTGATCTCCAGCACTGGCATGCGCCGTCGGTCGTAGTACAGCTTGAACTTGTCCTTGGCTTTAACAAGGGCAGCTTTGGCTTCGGAGACTCCGGTGGCGATCTGGTCGCGGAACTCGTTGACAGACTCGTCAGCGGAGCACCTACCATTCAGCTCGAACCCCATCCGCGGAAGACGGCCGGTGTCCGTCATGAACGGTACCTGCTGCGTCGAGGAGTGGACGTGGTTGTTGTAGGCGAACTCGGCTGCCAGCAGGAGCTCATCCCAGTCGTCCTGTTTGTAGCTCGTGAAGATACGGACAAACTGTTCGAGCTCCTGGTTGACGTGTTTGGTCTGACCGTCAGTCTGCAGATGGTAAGCGGTGGAGGTGGCGGGTTCAATACCGATGAGGCGCCACAGTTCGCGAGTGAACTCGGTGATGAACTGTGGACCACAATCGGAAATGTACTTCCGGGGGGTTCCGTGGTGCCTCCAGACGTTCCGGTAGTACAACCGGGCAGCTCCGACAGCACCGAGGCCGGTGTGGCACTTGTTGAAGTGGGCTCGCTTACCGAGGACGTCGACCACAACCATAACCACATCGAACCCGTGGGCCTCCGGAAGCTCGACGATGAAGTCCACCAAGACGGTGTCCCAGCGCTCGTCCGGAATCTCGGTCGGATGAAGCTCACCGTGGGGAAGTCGCCGGAGCGCCTTCGTCCGGTTGCACGCATCACAGGCTCCGACGTACTGGCCGACGTGTCGGGACAACTGGGGCCACCAGTAGTTCCGGGAGATCAACTCCAACGTCTTGAAGCGGCCAGCGTGTCCGGCGACATGCGTGTCATGGTGCTGCTCCATAATCCGGCGACGGAGGTCCTTATTCCGCGGCACGATGATCTTGCCGTGGAACAGGAGAAGTCCGTCCGAGATGTGCCATTCGGCCGAGCGGGGGGAAGGGGCCTTCCGGTTCTTGAGGAGCTGCCGGGCGACAAGCGCCACGGGTCCTCAAGCTCCAGCTCGGTCGTGAACGCCTTCCGGACATCGCGCAGGAGAGGAATTTCGGGTCCGTCAACCGCAATCCCCTCCATGGCACGAATCCGGAAAAGCTCCGGCCGAAGGAGCGTAACGTCCGAGTTCTCCGAGCCGGCTCCGTGGTCCGGACGACGCGAGAGTGCGTCCAGACGTCCCATAAGGCGTCCGGGCTGATGGAACAGGGCAAAGTCGAACCGGGACAGGTAACAGCGACCACCTGGCCTGCTGCCGGTTCAACTTCTGCGACTTCTGGAAGTACTTCCAAGTTCTTGTGGTCCGTCCAGATCTCGACCGGGTGCTGCGCGCCTTCGAGGAAGTGTTGCCACTCCTCTAGGGCTCGGACGATCGCAAGCATCTCCTTGTCATGGATCACGTAGTTTCCGTTGGACATCATTCAAGCTCTTGGAGTAGAAGGCAATGGGGCGCCACTTTCCATCAGTCCCCTGCTGAGACAGAACCGCTCCGGTCGCCCGGTCGGAGCTGTCCACCTCAAGCCGGTACGGCTGAGACTCATCCGGAAGGACTAAGACGGGCTCCGCAGTCACCGCGTCCTTGAGGGCTTGGAATGCGGCGGCTGAGGTAGCGGTCCAGGTCCAGGCCACACCCTTCTTCGTCAGGTTGAAAAGCGGCCGGGCGACGTCCGAGAACCCCCCGGATAAACCTCCGGTAGAAGTTCGTGAAGCCGAGGAACTGCTGCACGTCCTTCTTGTTCTCGGGCGTGGGCCACGAGGCAATGCCGGCGACCTTGACGGGGTCCATCTCCACGTGGTTGTGCGAGATGATGACACCGAGGTACTCGATCATCAACTTCTCGAACTCGCACTTCTCCGGTCGAAGGAAGAGACGGTGTTCGTGAAGCCGTCGGAGCACCTCCCGGACGATTTTGCGGTGACGGGCGAGGTCAGAGTGTGCGATGAGGATGTCGTCCAGGTAGACCATAACGTCTCCGGAAAGGATGAGGTCCTGGAAAATGTTGTTCATCATCGTCTGGAACGTAGCCGGGGAGTTGGTAAGGCCAAAGTACATCACCAGCTGTCAGCAACGGCCTCTGGGTTGGCTAAACAGCGAGTAACCCAGCGAGAACCCCAACCAGGAGAAACCCGATAGACGCTAGTAGCTCGTGTGTTCCCCGAGCAGTAGGACCAGTCGTACAGCGTCCTCCCTAGGAGGCCGTATGTCGTAGGTCGGTATGCGAGGCAGAACCTGGAACGAGTCGAAGAGGGTGTAATATCCACTCAGGTACAAAACCCGAGGTGTGGATACAACCCGTAGTACGGTGCGAGGGAAGCGGAGCAGGGTGGAGACAATGCCTATGTCAAGCCAAGGTAGAAGCCTGAGATTAGACGAGGTAGAATCTACTGTACATGGAGATTCTACCGTGCTTATATAGGCTTCTAATGAATTAAAGCGATCGCGGTCAATCGCGATCAGTTCCTGCAACGTAGCGTTAAGGAGCATTAATGCTGATGCTCCTGGACTCCTCCGTGTTGGTTTCCGTGGCGTCGGCGGACCTAGGAGACCCGACGTTCAGGTTTCCTAGTCCTAAGTGTCATCGTCTCCAGTGGTTCAAACCCCGATCGGGTTTGCAACCACTCCTGTACTCCGTGTACTCTCCTGTGTCAGCTCTTGGTGCGTCTAGGGACTAGAATCCGTCTGTACGGGTTCCTAGTCCCTAACCTCTTCTGTATTCCGTGGCGCAGTCTGCGGCTTTAGAATCCGAGGCCGGGTTTCAACCGTGAGAAGGTCACGTGGTGGCGTCATGAGAGCCCCGTGCCGCTAAGACGTGTCTGTATCCATACGGACGCGTCGTGCGAAAAAGTAGAACCCGGGTGATTCATGACACCAGCGGCTCGAAGAGCCCCCGGTTCGTACGGAACGCGGGCTTCCATTCGTCACCTTCCCGGATCCGGACGTTGTTGAAACCCCACCGGACGTCGAGTTTCGTGAAGAACCGGGCTCCCTTCAAACGGTTAATAAGATCGTTGATCAAAGGGAGCGGGTACCGGTTTTCACGGTCATCGTGTTGAGTGCCCGGTAGTCCTGGACAAACCGGAGGGCTCCGTCCTTCTTCTTGATGAAGAAGACCGGAGACGCCATCGGCGACTTGGATGGACGGATGCGGCCGGTGCTCAAGCCGTCCGCAATGAAGGCATCGAGCTCCTTCTGTTCGAGCGGGGAGATCGGGTAGACCTTGCAGTTGGCCGGCTTCGCATCCGGGACGAGTTTGATGGCGTGGTCCCATGCTTGCTTCTCCGGCAAGGAGTCGAAGGACTCCTTGTTGAAGACGTCCGAGAAATCCGCAGCCCAGGACGGAACATCGGTTCCGGCGGGCGCAGAGTTCCGGGCGTAGGCCTCCGCAAGGCGTTGCGAGACGGTACTGCCGGCGCGAATCTCCTCGACGGGGGCGAACACAGTGTACAGAATGCGATCACCCTCTTCGAGGTCGTCCTCCTCGTCATCATCATCCTCCGAGTCTGGACACAGCTCCGGCAAGTCGTCGTCAGCTGGATCGTACCCATCATCTCCGTGCCACTCCTCCGAGTCGACGGCACAGATAGACGGAGTCGGACCTTCACGCAGCTGCCAGAGGACCGAGGCGGCGAGCTTCTCGTTCCTCCGGACGGTCCGCAACTCGTCTCGGCAGGTGCGGCATCCGGTCAGGCAGCGCGTCATTCGAACCTCCTTGGTCTCCCAGTTGATCTCCAGATTGTGTTTCTGGAGCCAGGAGTAACCGAGGATGACATGTTGCTTCCCGAGTCGGGTTACGGCGAGCTGGATACGCTCGGAGTGCCCCTTGTAATCGACCACCATATCAACTACACCGGTGATGCCGCCCGCTTGGTTCGGGCTGCCGTCCACGTTGAGAACTGGGATAGGCTGCGAGAGAGGCCGGACCGGAAGGTTGCGGGAGATGACGTACTCCGAGTCGATGAAGTCTCCAGTCGCTCTGCAGTCGACCAGAGCCTTCACTGACATTCGGGTGGCGGTCTCAACAGACTGCAGGTCCAACGGGATGTGCAAGGAGTTTCGGCCTTCAACAGAGTCGATGACGTACTGCCGGTGAAACGGTGACTATGGGGCTAGCGGTGAAATAACCACAATCCAAACCTTGTAAATGAATACGCGGTTCGATAGAAGTGACTACAACAACTCAAACACTATAATCCTCGTGCAAGTTCGGGGGTTCCAATCCAGTATAGATTGTGGCAATTTGAACTTTAGTTCTCTTTGAGAAGCGAGACTTTATAGGTCCACAAGTCGTATAGATAAATTGCTCGAATCCGTTCTAGGCGCAATCGCGGATAGACAGACGAGATTTTATGTTCAACGGTTTTGTGTGATGTGGGTCTAGGTTTGGAGAATGTACTCCGAGGCAAAACGCAAGTGATTCTTATGAATCCTGATTCCAAATAGTATCCGCGATTGCTAATCCTTGCGAGATTACAACCAATTGTCAAGTCCGATTCGTTTCCTTATATTCCACGCGTCCGTTCCGTTATCCAATATGTCCACGCGCCGTTTATAAGATCCAAATCCAACACAGATAATATTCAAAACTGGGATAACAAACGAAACTTGGTATAGCTTCTGGGTGTCTCCGAATGAATGCCTACTCGACCGGTTAAGCGTGAAGTCTAGTAACTTCGCGTCCAACAGGTGGGGTGAGATTCACTGGTGTTCCTCCCATAACCATCCACTTAAATACGTTAACAGGATTCTAAATATAAACGAGACTGATACAAACGAGCAATAGGGTTCAGGGTATATGACTAGTGGTATGGCAGCTAGCCGATGAACTCCTGTCAGATATCAAGCGATTAGTAAAATTGAGAGAGATTTATAAGAAACATCGACGAGCCGAGCTTAGCGATGAGTCAAGATCTACATCGCTTAGAACGATCGTGATGGAATATTGTTGATATGTCAACTTTTAGCCGACCTCCTTGTCAGCACTCCGCTACCCTCCTTGGTAACCGTACGCTCCAATGGTTCCGCCTTGAACCGCTTAAGTGATTTGTCTGAAAATCGTGATAGCCGCCGCTTCCTAGTAACCCGAGTACGGTTTTCTTAGTCAATTGTTTGATTGACCAAGTCCAACCTCCTCTTGGCGGGTCTGAAGACGTCAGACGATGTCTAATAATGATCCTTCTGGTTCAGAAGGATAATCCCTCGTAATACGCCCTTAGTCAGGGATGTGCAGTAGCCCCAATCGGTTTCCAGGATGGTAAGGCACTTTCCGTGATTGCTCCATTAGCGGCTTCTCACTTCAACCCTTTACCAGGATCGTTGTCCAGCGCCTTTCTAATGGTTCGAGACACATTATATCCCTTTTAGCTAACTGCCCAGGCCAGCAATAGCCCTTGTGAGATGACGTCGTAATGTAATGAAGTACATTATAGTATGTTGCAATTCGAGCAGATTTGAATAAATGCCCGGGTGCCCCAATACCAGGTCTGTCACCGGGGAAGTCGCCGTTCCCACTTCGGGCGATGAACGCGCTGAAGCGAGCCTGTCCTCGTTCCCGGCTCGGGGACAGGGGCCTCCGTTACTGCCCCTGTTCCCGGCTCGGGGGCAGTGCGGGCTTCCGTCTCCGGGACGGAAGGAAGAGTCTCTGTCACTCGGACGGAAACTGGGACGGGGGGGTGCACCTCTCGCTACTACCTCTGAATCAAATAAATTGTCACTATCTGAATACAGGAGGGCGTAGCGATTGGGGGACGCGACCGAGGGCACACCGCTCACTCGGCCGGGCGGGGAAAACCCACCGGTTCCATTTCATCTCCGTCAACCGACTCGGCCGGAAGCGAGGCGGAGGTGGAGAGCCGGGCAAACAGCTCCTCAAGGAGGTCGTCTCCGAGTTGACGAACGACCTCGTCGAGAACGTCTGCATGCCGAACGTCAGAGGGGACGGGGCATTCACGGGCGAGGTGTCCGGCCGCTCCGCACCGGAAACAGGTGCGTGGGAACGGGCGGGCCCGGGCCCGATCGACGTCCATTGGGACAGCTGCCTGAAGGACAGGTGCCGCAACCGGGGCGAATGTAACCGGAGTGCGCACGGGAACCGGAACCGGAGATACGCCTGCTGCGCGCGACCGTGGGAAAGCGGCCGGAAGCCGCGCTGGAGGGTTCCCGGTTCGCGTGCGGCCAAAAGCCTCGTACTGCTGGAAAGCGCGCAAGCGCCATCCGGTGTAGTCGGTGAGGTCAGGGGCGGTTCCGGACATCGTGATCGCGACGTTGATCTGCGGGTCGAGACCGGAGCGGTACTTGGTGACCCGGACGAGAGCGTCCGAGTAACCGGCCGTTACGGCCAGTTCCTCGAAGTCGTCCGTGTACCGGTAGATGTCATGGGAGCCCTGGAAGTACGAGTGGGACTCAAGCTTGGTGAGGGCTTGGTCCTGTTCATTCTCCTCGACGAGCCGGAGCCGGAACTCGGCCTCGAACTGGGCCCAGGTGGGGAATGGAAACGGTACGGCGGACGCGCGCCGCTCCGCCCATCGGGCAGCCGCGTCCTTCGACATGAAGGACATGGCAAACCGGACGAGTTTTTCCTGCGAGACGAACCCGTCCGCCATGAAAGCTTCCGGAACCAGCCGGTAATAGGTGAGGACGGAGTAAAGGAACATCCGTCCTTGTGTCCGGTCGCTGTCGAAAACGGCCGGAGGATTCGGTTGGAGGACCGTTTTGGGTGCTGGGTGGGGGGCCGAGAAGTCTGGACCCGGCGCCAGAGCCGGAGCGGCAGGGGCGGGGGCAGGCGGCGAATTTTGGTTGCCCGGCAATAGCCGCCGGAGCACATCTTTGATGGCGTCAAGAGAGCCTTCAATGGCGGCGAGCCGATCCGCAATTCCGGAAGCCGGATCCGGAGTGTAAACACTCGGGATCGCGGGTTGTGCGGAGAGGGGAGCAGGTGACTGGTCCATCGGAACGGAGGAGGGGTCGAGATTGGAAGTGGGGGAGGATGGAGCACTGGAGTAGTGGTCCGAATCCGTACCTGCACCGAACTTCCCAATCTTGACCGGTTGATCCCTTAGATCCTTTCTTCTGCTGTAAGGGCAACCTTAAGCTCGGCACAGGGCAGAAACTAGCGGGGGAATCCGAAGTATAAATATGGGTACTAAATACAGGAGCGGGAATACTACGCACCTAGTGGGGGAATCCGAAGAGAAGAAAGGATGAGGATTCCCACGCTAGGCGAAACCTTATATACAAATCAGTAACTACCCAGTAGCACGTGTCCGGAGGTATCTACAATGATCGCGGGCCTGGTCGCATAACACGTGCCAACGAGAGCGGATGGGCGGAAAGCTGGAGGCATTAGCCGGAGGAATAGCCGGAACGGAAGCCGGAGCCAGAGCGGAAGCCGGAAAAGCCAGAAGAGCGGGGGTTCCCCTGACACTTACATCTTTGGAGGAATAGATTGTTGTAGTGGTGGTTTTGTGATTGCCTTGTGCAAGCCCGAATCTAAGCTATTTCTAGTTGTATATCAAGTGCACCGTTTCAACGTACCTCCCTGTTGATCACGAACTTTGGTCGATGTCACACATCACTCAGGCCTCTGTCAAACCTCCAAGTGGTCACACAGGCCCCAAATTGCCTAATAAATAAATAAAAAATGCAAAAAAGACAAAAATGTTGGTTCAAATGCCGAAATTTTTGAGGTGTCACACAAAAATTTGATGGCTGCCAAAATGTCAAATAGGTAAAATGGGTCAGGCATTACACCCCCTGTCGATTTGAACGAAATTGTCCAGTACACCCACAGTTCTGAATTGCTGATTGTAGGATTGAGGCTCCTCGTGATTCAGCACTGCAAGACTAACCACCTCCAAAATCTTGTTACCACCCCAGGTGCCGCACCATTACCGCAACAAAACCACTGCATCACTGCACCGTGCCGCATCACTACCGCATTGAAATCAATTGTTTTCATGTAATCACCACCACCAAGTCCTCCAACTACTGCTACATGCTGTCTGAAAAATCTGAACAAAGGCCAGAGGACACACTCATCCCAGCGGATACTTTTGCTGCATCAAAGAAGATCCCCACTGCACTGTCCCTTACATGGTACGTCTGTGCAATCACTCGGAACTATGTGTGCTGCACTGCACTACCGCTTTGGGTGCAGTGATGCAGTTGTGATGTGGTTGGAAGTGGTGATTCAGGGTGTCCCCCTTTTATTTATATTCATTATACATGTTCTAGCAGTATATTTTTAGTTAGTTGTATCGTTCCCCATTGTCACACCTACAGCTTCCTCAAATCAAGTGTTTTCATTCAGAGCAAGCTAGCCTTTGAGAAAAGTAGTACCTACATCATATACGTACATGAACACTTATTGTAGAATTTCATTCAATTTGGCGGTCACGCGTCACGCATCCCCTGTGCCGCGATGAATTTTGGTCTCGGTCACGGGTCACGGAGCCCAGTGCCGAATGTAAAATGCATGACATTGGGGCCAAATCTGCCTTGGAGGTGCAAAAAAGGCAGAATTTTCGAAATTTTTCGTCTTTGAATGCCGAATTTTTGGAGGTGTCACGCCAAAATTTGTTGGTTGCCAAAGTGCCGAATTGGTATTTTGGGTCACAGGTCACAACCCGTGCCGAATTGAATGAAATTGTACAGTATTATTATATTCTCCGTACTTTCTGATTGATACCCTCGTCTCAACCTCACCCCGTGACACATTTCTTTGCTGCAGTAAATTTAATGGTTAATCGGCACTATGAACTCACTCGGTTTATTGCGCAAATTTTGGAACAAAAATTTTGCGCACGACTTTATGTTGCGGGCGACGCATCTGAATCTTGCGGAAAGGGTTGATTTCCCCACAAGTTAAGCGTCCTGATTATTGTTATCTGCTTTGCGGACATTGCACCAAATCACTCATCTTTAGTGGGGAAAGTCCGAAATGGCCGACATATCTTGCGGCCGATTAAAAGTGCAGTTTGACCGCCATAGGTCTGCTCTGGTCACGCTTCATGGTGGACAGAAATCGAGATATTGGTCCTGCTTCGCTGCAGAGCGCGCGCTACAGCTCCAGGCGCCCCACTTGAGATCGAACCGCCCGCACCCTGGCCGCCAACTGCAAGCCCGTCACGGTCGGCCCCCGAACGCGCTCGGAGATATTTGTGGTTGGCTAGGAATGGGTCGTCCCCATCGGGTGCACCTTTTCCCGGCGCGAAGACAGAAATAAAGAGCAATAGCGATCATTGCACAGACCGCCGTACCGCCGACCGCGATCCTTGCTATGACTCCTGCACTCAGTTCGCATGCAACCCCGCTTTACCGGAGGAAGCCGAAAGCAGGCGGGAGGTGGTTCCAGGGCCCGACGCTATTGGGGAGCATGAAGACATCATTGCTGAGCTTCAAAGAGTATCAGAAACTAAAGCGCAAACATCGCTGCACAGGGCTTGAGCGTTTCTCACAGAGCAACTTGTGTGAAAATGGCATAATTAAACTGTAGGTCATAAAAGACAGCTGCACCATAATGATTTGCTTGTATTCACCACAACACCCCAGCACCTCAACACGCGGCGCGATTGAAAGTATAGGTAGTCAGACTCATAGTCTTAAGCGGCAACAGCCAAGAGGTCCCGGACTTGGTCGCAGCAGCCACCGTCGCGAAATCCTCGGTCGCACTCGTCCGGAAACTAGATACGGGGCAGACGGTGTCGGGGAAGGAGAGCGTCAGCGTCGAGTCGGTGGTATTCGGGTTCATGAGGATGAGATTGTACGTGGTGGAAGTAGAGACGGCCATCATCCATTGCCGGACGTCGCTCCCGACCAGGGGAAGGCGTACGCTGCCCGCTGGACAGGGAAGATTATCATCCGTGACGATGGCCAAATTGACGGAGACAGATAAATCACTCACGCTTGACGAAGTTGCCAAAGTGTTTGTAGGTCCAGAAGTGTTTTGTGAGGTCTACGGAAGAACAGTGAACGGGCTGGAAACGATAGAAGTGTGTATTGCCACGTACAGAGGGCGAAATTCTTGTTCGTGGCATACGAAGGGTCATAGTAAATCATGCCATCCTGGTTGATGCCAATTAACTACGCAATAGACGACCGCACTGATTTTCCTTACATTCCATCCAACAGAATTAGCAGTGGTCGGACATTTTGCATTGGTGAGGGGAGAGCACCCCAGGCCTGTTTCCAGAAATGTATAAGAAAATCATCGGCAATTTATACAAAAGCGCACCGTTTGAGACCAGGGTCCAGAACTAAAAGAGCACGGCGTGAGGCAAAGCAAGTGAAACTTGATTTCGAAGCTACTTGCATCGTAATGTGGCTCGCTCGCCAGGACAAAACTCTGGAATACCAGTCCGGAGAACATCAACGCGTTGGTAATCGTGGGGTCGAATCCTTGCGTATAGCCCCTGCCTGTGCCGGCACCCGTGCCGAGTGAGCAGCATATTTCCTATGATTTAATGGAAGTGAGAGGAATTTCAAAAATGCGGTGGGACTCACCGACATCCAGGTCGCCTTCCCAGGTGCAATTGACTTGGCGGTGTTGACGAACGATGTATAGCTAGCGTCGGTGGGGAAGTCGTAGGTGTGATGTACGATGGCGGCTACCTGATTGAATTGAAGATCAAGACGATTTAGTGCGCGGTTGATTTGATTACCTTGCTTGCAACGGATGGAAGCCAGGTGGAGTACTCCGATGTGGCGAGGGAAAGCGATGAAGATTCGTCTGCCAAGATACCCACTGCAGTACTCAAGCCCCGACTCTGCAGCGCATTGAAGACGCCGTTTACTACTTCCGCACGCCTGCACGTATATTTTCCTTCGAAAATCCTGGACATCAAAAGATAAGAACGCACTGGTTCGCAGACACCTGCATGCCCTCCTGACCGCACGACCCCGGGCTCCCGAACGAATTGTCCGGCTCGTTCATCGGAGATATGAAGTTGATCATCAGACCTGTGGACCGCCAATGAGAGATTACATCGGCAACGTACGTCCCGTAGGCCGCCCCGGTGCCTGAAGTAGAAGCAGAAGCGGCTCAGGTGGGCGTCCCCATGAACGAAAGGAGTTGTACTCCGCACCGTTCACAAAAGTGCCCCCGCAGCTGGCCTTGTTCGACGTCAGCTGAGGCGGCGCGCTATTTACGAAGGCAGTGATGGGAACGCCATGAGCGCCGGCTTGTTGCAAGAAGTACACCCCTTGCGGGTCGGCGCTGAAGTTGTAGACCCCCGGGCTGACATAGAAGGTCTGAGGAGCGCGGACGGGGGTTGACGACACCCACTCCACCTCCGCCGATGTTGAATCGGTAACTGCTGAGGCCGAGGCCACTTTGGGAGAATAGTAGGGTGGAAAGATTCCGACGGACGGCGTCGGGGAAATTGAAGAGATCGTGTGGCCACCAAGCACCGGAGCCACCGATTCCCAGGAAGGTTTGTGCAGGGCTGGATGAGACAGTAGCGGCATGTACCGACTCCAGAGAGAGCGTGAACAGAGAGGCAGCGAGGACGGTGACAAGCATGATTTCTGTGACGTTTTTGGTTGGAGGTTGCGTTTATATAGCAGAACCACGCAGAAGTGCGAAGGAGAAGCTGCGCGCAAGAATACCATGGTTAGGAAGAACCGTATACACGTGGTACCATGATAACCAGCATCAAGTGAGCACGCAAAAAGTGCGAGGAAGCCGCGATAACTGCATCACTTGTCGCCAACAATTTCTGGTTCTTGAGTTTTCCCGAAAGGTGGATAGCGTAATTTCAGATTCTCCGGTTTATCGTCGACGTTATATTGAAATTGCGTGTGAATCAACACATTGCAGTGCCAAATAAATTGCTTGTAGAACCGAAGCCCATTGACGGTTACGATAGCGCAGGGTGTCTGCAGGTAAAAGTCGACGACACCCGTGAATCTGAAAAAGTTGGGGCTCTTGAGAAACGGCGAATGGCGGAAGAAGCATCGTTACAATTTTATCATGGTCCTGGGATCCATGATGACGTTTGAGCCCGTAAACGGCCGATAAGCTAAGAGGATCCGTGTCAGTCTCCGAGTGCGCACAACGAGAAACGTGCACAGCGGAATCCGCGAGTGGGAACACGATGGATTCCATGGGTGTGAGGGGAAGAGCAGCTTCGCCGCTTGGCCGTCGCGCGGCTGCTGGAGCTTGGGTAGGGGAAGCCGGATAGGGGCGGTAGTGGAAAAAAAAGGGACCATGGGTTCAAAATCGTTCCAAACGACTTGAGAATGCTCCTACTTGCCTCTCCTGATGTATTCCAGGTGTTTTGAATGCCAAAGACATACACGGTGAGGCCAACGCGTCGTAGACCAGCGCAACGCGAATTGATGGATTTGATGCCGGCGGTGTGGCCGATCAGTTGCCATCAAATACCAAACAGTAGACCACAGTACAAATTGATTTTAATAATCTTTTTAGTGGTCTCCCCCTGTATACAGTCGCCATCGAGCTCGGCCGCTGGATCACGCTGAACGACTTATTCGCCCTTCCCCCGCGTCCGTGACTACCCTGGGCCCATACAGACTGTTCGTGGCATCCACCTGAGTTCTATCCCATGTTGATCCCATGGGTCAGTGCGCCGTACCGCGTCTCGTCCCATTTCTCTCGACTAAATAATCTGAAGATCACCTACCGCATTCCTATTCGCTCCGTCATCCGTGCACGAGTGCACATTCACTTCCTCGCGCGAACTATGCACGCCGCGACCACCGGGAGACTAGGCACGCAGATTCAAACGAAATGACTTTTGCGGCCGTCTTGCCTCCTTCCCTCTCAACGTCCATGCTCCCTGGGCCCACCCGGTGCATTCTTGGGTAGTCTGCTTCTATTACGCGACATCCTACTGCGTTTTCATCGCACTGCTTCAGCACGGCGCACGCCGATTTACCTCCGCAAAGCCCTTCGCATGCATGACGTCTCCGCATGCACACCGTCCGGACTACCCTGGTTGCGACCCCCGGAGGGGATGCGGACGCGGGCGCGCGGACGCTGGTGCCGACAACGACAACGAGGGGTGCCAGTGCTAGGGAAGCCGATCGACTGACCGCGCGCGGATCGAGTGGGAATGGGAATGATTAGCAGGAGCGAAGGGGTACGCATGGCTCCTCGTCTGGTAGACGTTTCTCTCTCTCTACGACTTGTGCGTATCCTTCATTGCTGCTTGCTTCGCTCGTACTTGAGATGACCGCTCATTCGCATTCCTAGATCTCACAGGTCCCGTGGGCCGTCGCCAGACTCGTGCGGCCCTGTCGGCTCTCTCCTCCCGCGCTCTCTGTCCCTGTCCCTTCGGTGGACCTGCGAGTCGTGACGTGGCGATGGAGTCCCGGTCTTCACGCGATGTGCTGGATGCCCTGGATGCCCTGGATGTGCAGGTGTAGCACACGACAGGCTTCGAACGGGCGGTGAGGCGCGCGGGATGGCCCTGCTATTCCGCTCACCGCCAGCGCCTGGACTGGGACTGCTGAAGCTCCAAAATCGGGCCAATCCGATGCGCAATCCACCACACTAGTACCGGCCCGGCCCCACTCCCCACCCCATCCTGCCGTTCCTCGTCTCTTTCCCAGCCTCTTTATCGACGATCATCGCACGACACCCTTTCGCGTTCGATGCGTTGGTCCGCGCTGTGCTGTGGGGAGCGTGGCTTGCGCAGGGATGGAATGGAGTAGAACGGAAGGAAGGACAAGCAGACTTCGGAGAGCAGCCGCGTGGACCGTCGCGCTGCGTACGCTGGATGCCCGTCGGCAGATGCACATTGTACCGCGGCGGGGGAACGGGAGCGGGGTGGCGCGGAGAGCGCAGCTGGACGCCATATGCGCTGAGGGGAGGGAGGGGAAGCATCTCGTCTCTGCTGCGATGCGCTGGGGGCGAGCTTTCCTTACTCCGACGTCGCACTCTCTCCCACCTCTGCGGATGGCGTGGACGTGCGCTTTCTGCGGGAACATACCCGCGCTCCTCGACCGGCTTGCCATCCTCCACCTCTGAACATCATCGCGCCTCGCTTCGTCCCCCCTCATTCAATTTTTTGGCCAGCTCTATCCGACTGAGACGCCTTGTCCTCCACGGCGCGAGGCCTCGTGTGATCGCCTTCACGGCGCTGCATGCTCCGACGGCCCTCCCTCACCTGCACACCACACCACGTCCCGCTCATGCCAGATCCCGGTATCGATTCATTCGTCTTGCGCGCGGTCCAGTCCGCGACCCCTCCCTGACTGTGTCGCTCTCGGATGGGCGCATCAACTGGCCATCCTGCCACGCCCTTCGCATGCCTGCAGTCCCCGATTCCGGTCCTCAGACCGCCGCTGTGCACCTGTCTGTCTGCTATCGCGTGCTGGGACGATCAGATCATGGATGAGTTTCCCTTCCGCCTCCGCCCTTGACCACCCTCCCCTCGATTCCTTTTGGAGTCCTCCGCGTCGGTGGCCCGGGTTGTGGCTCTCCTTCCGCGACGTCGAGCTCCATCTGGCCCGCACTTGCCTTCCGCCCTCCCCCGCATGCCGGATCGTCTTGCTTTAGGCTGCGGATGCCGCAAGCGCTCGTCATTCCGTCGGCGCGGCGACCTCGTGTCGGCAAGGCCGTCCGTACCTGAACTCCCGCTGCGCAGAGGTGACTCTCCCGCTCCCCGCACCGGTGAATACATCCTGTGCGCCCCCCTCGTACTGTGCGTGCGCCGCGCCTCAGCAGTGGGCGTCCTCCCGGCATCACCGCCTCGCGCGCCCCTGGTTACCACAGCCTCGGCGCTCACGCTCGCTTCTCATTGCTTCAGCACCGAGCGCGGCAGCTTCATCGCGGCTCTGCTTCCACCCAGCTATGTCACGCTGCTGGTGTCTAGTGCCTGGAGTCAGCACAGGAGGAAGGTGGCCGAAAGCACTGGAATTTAGCTGGATGAAGGTGGCGCCAGTGCTCCAGAGACTGGGGAAGGGTTCGGCTTGTGGCTTGTGGGACATCACGACGTCTTCACCTGCCTCCTTTTCTGCCGGATCTCTACTGTCCGCTTCTTCGTGGAATTACTTCGGCATTACATAGCTTCGTCTTTGCTTCGTTTCATACTTGATGTCTTTATTGCTTGTTTTATGCCGATTTGTTTACGATCACATCTATCCCTTTCTAAGTACTTTCATCTTGCGATTTTTATTTCCTGTGTGCAATTTGGGCGATCCCTCATTTGGCCATGCGCTTGCCAAATTATGCATTGATTTCAGTAGTGTACAGTAAGTATACTACTCACTAGTTTCCATTAGTTCAAGCCATTTTATTGACTTTCCGTTGACTTTAATTCTGCGCTGGCTGCGATAAAGAGGATACCCTGAGCCCTGGTTTACAGCAGAACATTTGAAACTGGTGTTATAAGTAGGATAGTTCTATTTGGCACCCCTGGGTGCCAAAGTACCCGGGTGCCATATAACATTTTTCTATTTGACACCCCCCGGGCCGGTGCCGTAAGTGATCGGCATTTGATATCAGATCAGCCCATAGCCCCAAACAAACACTGAAGAAGTACGCTATACATACCAAGGAAATAGCTGCCACCAGGTGCTGTATTAGAGAGTTGCGGTGAGCCACAGGAGCCACCCGGTGGCTCATCAGGCATGCAGAGGCAGATGGCTCCACATCAAATTCTAGATGTGGTGGCTCCCCGGTAGCTTGTGAGTGGATCAGGTATGACATCATACCCGAATATGTTATACTCATTTATACTCGATCGGAGAGCCACCTCCCACCGCATGCCCGAGGAGCCACCGGGTGGCTCCCGTGGCTCGCTGCAAACTCTCTATTGTAGCTATTTAAATATAGACGAGGGTCATACATTGCTTGACCAGCTCCCAGCCAATTTAGACCTCAACTAACAATACAGCAAATATTTATTTTTCCTTAAGGACGAAAGATGTCAATGTGAGTGAATAGACCTTGCCGGGTGCTAGATTTACCCTTTTCACACTTTGCCAACCATAAAGCAGATATACACAAAAGCGCAGCCAATTTGGGCCCCACCTAACCATGCAACAATTTTTTTTCCTTTGCAGTATGCCATTTTTGCACTGTTGCGGAACAATTTGTCAGTATTGAAATGAGCTATACAGAACTATATAGCTACGGTTTCAAAGCCCGGTAACCTTTAACTACCACTACTTTTCTGCATGTATCCCTCTTGATCCCTAACACCTTTTTGCCACCAGCAATAAGGTCCACCATCCACTTGAGGGCAAGAGCCAGACAATGACAGCCAGTGTTACTCTTTGTGCAGACTGCATTTGTTAACAAAGACCCCAGCCCCAGGAATCCGGTTTGCCCACCCCCATTTGATGAGTTCCACCACATGTTCGTTTAAGACCTCCCCAAACCGTTTGTGGGTGTTGTTGAACCGGTTCGGGTCCCCAACTACCAACACCTTCCCCAGACAGGGATTGCAGTTGGAATGGATGACCATGATGAGATTTGCATAGAACTCATGGGAAGCCAATTACTTGTGGTCCTCGTAACAGGTGTGTCCTTCCACAGAGAGACAATACCCATTGTAATAGGGCAGTCCCCCTGTGGATATTTGAGGAATTCTGCAAATGACACAAAGGGCTGTAATGCAGCAGCTGTGTGATCCACCTTGTCTTTTTTTGGTTTTGAACATAACAGGCTTGTGGAAGATCTGCGCAAAAATATTGGTGTCTACAAAGATGAAATGACAAACATACACACCTTGAAGACCTGTTCAGTGCCTACAAGCTGTGAAAACTCCTCCATTTGCATGAGAACCTCACTGGCATCACACGCTGAAATGGAACACTTCTTATATGACTAGGAATAGCTAATTGATAGGTATTGTGAACAAACACCCAGAACAACCAACCACAACCTACCTCCAAAGATCCAAGTGCTTCTCTTTGTGAGTTTGGGTCCAGACCATAGTATGCGACCAGCAGGTTTGAACAAACACAAGTTTGATTATAGGTGTCATGAATCGCCTGGGTTCTACTTTTTCGCGCAACGCGTCCGTATGGATACAGACGTGTCTTAGCGGCACGGGACTCTCATGACACCACCACATGACCTTCTCACGGTTGAAATCTGGCCTCAGATTCTAAAGCCGCAGACTCGGGGAGTCTGCGCCACGGGATACAGAGGATGTTAGGGACTAGGAACCTGTACAGACAGATCCTAGTCCTTGGATGCACCAACGGCTGACACAGAAGCGCACACGAAGTACATGACTGGTTGCAAACCGATCGGGGTTTGAACCACTGGATACAATGACATTCAGGACTAGGAAACCCAAACATCGGGTCTCCTAGGTCCTCCGACGCCACAGAAACCGACACAGAGGAGTACAGGAGTATCAGCATTAACACTCCTTAATGCTGCAGTACAGGAACTGATCGGAATTGACCGCGATCACTTTAATTTATTAGAAGCCTATATAAGCTCGGTAGAATCTCCATGTACAGTAGATTCTACCTCATCTAATCTCAGGCTTCTACCTTGGCTTGACATAGGCATTGTCTCCACCCTGCCCCACTTCCTCCACATCGTACTACTGGTTGTATCCACGCCCTGGGTTGTATACCTGAGTGGATATCACACCCTCTTCGACTTGTTCCGGGTTCCGCCTCGCATCCCGACCTACGACATATGGCCTCCTAGGGAGGACGCCGTACGGTTGGTCTTACTGCTCGGGGAACATACGAGCTACTAGCGTCTATCAGGTTTATCCTGGTTGGGGTTCTCGTCGGGTTACTCGTTGTTTAGCTGACCCAGAGGCTGTTGCTGACAATAGGCTTCTAAAACACACTCTACAATGTACTAGCAATATGCAACCACCAACGACAACACTGCTAGGAACCTAGGAATGGTCTGGGGTGTGTTTATATGGGGTGGATACAAGATGGCTGGACCCCTAGGTCAAGAACACCAGGGAGAGGTTTTTAGGTTTGTGAAAATCCTTGCTTTAGGCAACCTAAGGACTACTGAGGCTAACTCCAAATGACTTCAAGTCTCAAATGGCAAGACTCCTTGACCGCCGACCTATTCCTTAACCAAGAACAGGAACCTTTCCGCTTTTTTTGGCACTAGCTCCCTACAAGTGTCCAGCTAGCGACCCAACACACTACAATAGAGCTTCCATCTACATTGGGGTGACAGGAAAGTAACTGACAAGTTATAGCCAAACTAGAGGCGGGGGCACCTAGTCCATCTTCCTCTTAGTGGGCTCAAGCCAACACACAATCCACCTAGCAAGCAATCCAACACACTACAGCAGAGCTTCCGTCTTGTCAGGGTGAAAGCAAAGTCACTAGCTCAAACTGCAGCTGGGTCTCAAAGAGAATACCCTTATTTTATATATGGAGGTCTAGGACCAACAACACGAAAATCCTCAACTTAATCACTTGATGTTCCAGAGTCAACAGTCTACTGATTCCAATATAAAGACTACTACAAGGGAAGTTTGGTGTCAACCTCTACTAGCAGCCTGAGTCCACTAGCACCAGCTTCTTCCAAAGTCTGGGGTGTAATGTTCTTAGACCCTAGTCTGTTCTGTGCTCCCTTTTATACTACTAGGTTCGAGTTACATGTGAAAAGAGAGCTGAATAATACAATAAGCAATATTAGATGATAAGAAATACGGTCAGCCAATGAGATGACTGCTGTTTGGTTTTGGGACTGGTTTGGTATATGCTAGGTCAGCCTCACTGACCAGCTAGTGTTCAACTGTGGGTATATCACTTGATCCTCAGCCCTCTGTCTATGCCGAGCACCACTTCTGGACCAACTGGTGATGTAGCCGGTGGTCTAGGTCCTCTCTACTCATCGATCTATTACATCTAGACGACGCAGTGTTGCAAAGAGAGCGCTGACAACCCAGCATATCTGGATGTCATATGACACGGACGCGCACACGTGAAGTCTTAATGTGGCTCGCCCGAGGAAGCGATGCAAAGCGCTCTCCCATTGTGAATCCAAAGAGTAATAGATAGATAAAAATACATCTTGCACTCTACCGCGCACTCTACCGTCTACTTGCCACCATCCCGACGCTTGCCCCATGTGCACCCCGCCGACCCAGAAGTGTTCTTCTTGCAAGTGCCAGAGACCTTTGGAATTTTTCGAGCTTCAACACGGTGGTCCGCCGAAAAACCTGTCGCACATGTCTGCTCAAGAAAAAATCCGAAGCGGCATGTAACACAGAAAGAAAACGATCCGACTCACGAGAATGCGGGACCCATCGAGGACGATCCTGAGGATGATTTGTACTTGTCCATCGTCACCTTGGAGGATTTTCTCGCCGCCATTGCAATGGACGAATGGCTTCACATCACCGTCGATCCGATGACTAGCGACGCGATGGTCAAGCTGAGGCATGAAGACAACCATGTGCCATACTATAGTAAAGACGTACCAGTGAAACTGAAGGACTACGTTGCCCAGAATCCTCGTCCCGCATCACTTTGAGTCCGGAAAGCTCTCTCCGCATCACTCGAGGACAATGGGCTTCAAAGTGCTCACTTACCAAATGGGCTGACCGTGCACGTGCGTCCGGATGGTGCTGGGTCCTTTGCGTTTTGTGTGTTGCAACCAGCATCAGATGGTCATAGCTTATTAGTAAAGATATCAATTGGACCTCTGGGTATCGGTTGCAGTCAATACAATTGTCCCTAGCTCTGTTCCAATAGCCTGCTTGCTATTCTGTTTGCCCTAGCTGCCCAGATCAGGCACTAGCCTCATGTTGGTTCATCTCTTATGTCATGGTATGTCTTTGTCAAAGTTCTAGCCGGTTGCTAGTTGGTTTTTTCTGGCTATCGCCACCTAGTCGCTTCTCTAGAGATTAGATAGTACCACCGGGTTCCGCACCAAGCTTCCTAGCTCAAGGTGTTGTCCCCCTAGTTGCACCTCCATCGTAGATATCGGTCTGCTAGCCCCTCGCTAGCTCCTTTGGACTACTAGAGTCTCCTAGGTCATGTCTCATGAATTTTTAGGCAGTGGTTCAATCCCTGGTTGTTTGTACACTCAGCTAGCAGTTAGTGTGTCACACTAGTGTATCCTCGCACTACAGTCAGCAGTTAGGGCTTGCTCTGACTCTCCTTTATATCACCTAACAAGTGGTCTGTGTACTAGCTAGGATGCTAGTAACAACAGAAGTGTTAGTTGCTTCCTGTTGTATAAATACTGGTCATAGGGAATCACAAAATTAGCCCTAGATGCAACTTTTTTGGTTCAAACCACTTTTTTTTGGTTCAAACCACCTTTTTGGTTCAAACTATTTTGTCTTGTTCAACCTCAACTTTTTGGGTCAAACCACTTTCCTAAGTAAATAATGAAGAAAGCCTTCATTCCTATTGACTAGACTAAGATATATCACACACGGTTCGAACCATTTACACTCCAATGTTAAACATTGGGAATGCAATGGTTCAAACTTGAACCCTGCAGCTGCTGCCCATTTAGACCCCACCTAACCATACAGTGACTATTTATTTTTCGACTATATTCCATTTTTGGAAGATGTCAATGTGAGTGAATAGACCTTGCAAGGTGCTAGATTTACCCTTTTCACACTTCGCCAACCATAAAGTAGATATACACAAAAGCACAGCCAATTTGGGCCCCACCTAACTGTGCAGCAATTTTTTTTTCTTTGTGATATGCCATTTTTGCACTGTTGCCACTGGTTGGGAGATTCAAATTTTTCAGCACAATTTTCGCTGAAAAATGTCATTTGTTTTTCAGACATTTTCACTGAAAAAATAGTGAAATTTTCAACACTTTTTCACCACTTTTCTGGTTTGAGGTGAAAAACTTGGAAGAAAGTTGAAAAGGGGTGAAAAAGGTTTGAAAATTTCACCATTTTTTTCAGTGAAAAATGTCTGAAAAACAATCGACATTTTCACTGTAAATTGTGCTGAAAAATTTGAATCTCCCAACCAGTGTGCAGAACAATTTGTTGGTATTAGGGGAATTCACAGTAGGCCGTATTTTCTCGTTTGTGAATAAATATATTCATTTGATGGGACGAATAAATCCGTCGTTTGTGGAATAAATCCGTGATCACCCTGTTTGAGTCCAACATATATTTCTATAGTATTAATTCCATCCGCCAGGCACACGGCTCTTCTCATAACATTCTCTGCACCATCTGGTCATTGGACAGTACATATCCCAGCTAGCACAATCCCCTCTCTCCATGATGCCCCCGAAAAACCAACTGCCAGTGGACGCCGCAGGCTCAGCTGAGCTTCGGGCCAAACAGTAGCAACTTTCATGGTGTCGGCCACTGAAGAAGGCGGAAGAGCTTTGAGCTGCTTGATGGTATTACCCTCGGCAGAGTCGGTGCTCTCAGCTATGGTGGCAGTGGTTAAAGCAGTCACGGGTCAAGCAGATATATATTCCACAAACGAGATTAAATCTCGTTTGTGGAATATCTTTGTTTGTAAAAATAATGGTCCCATCACTCGAATATATTTATTCACAAACGGGAAAATATTCCCTACCGTGAATTCCCCTATTGAATTGAGCTATACAGAACTATATAGCTATGGTTTCAAAGCCCGGTAACATTTAATTACCACTACTTTTCTGCATGTATCCCTCTTGATCCCTAACACCTTTTTTGCCACCAGCAATAAGTTCCACCATCCACTCGAGGGCAAGAGCCAGACAATGACCACAACAGAAATTGATGGGATCATTGATTTAAATTAGTTTACATAACAGGTGCCAAATAGAATTATCTGTCTTCTTTACTTATTTTATTTCATCTCTAACAGGTAGTAATATCTAATTCATGTCAGGGGAACCACCACCTCAGCCCCTGTTTCCCCCCTTCCTCACCTGTACTCTCTTCCTCCTCAGGTTGACCCCCAGCGCTCACTCTGGCACATAGCCTGTGATCAGGCCCGAGACTATTGCCGGGCACTTCGTCCCCTATGATGTCATGGTGCATTAGAACTAGTTCTCAATGCACCACTGCATCATACCCCGTGATCTGTGGCTGTGGAAGGCCGCCTCACACAGCCACCTCCCACAGTCTCCCATCACATCCATATTTGTTGATCAGTCTAGACACGTGCTACTGGCTAGTTTAGTTTTTAAAGCTGTGCCTAGCATGGGAATCCTCATCCTTTCTTCTCTTTGGATTCCCCCCGCTAGGTGTGTGGTATTTCCACTCCTGTATTCTAGTACCTATATTTATACTTTGGATTCCCCTGCTAGTTTCCACGCCCCGCGCCAAGCTTAAGGTTGCCCTTACAATTCAGTTCTTCTTGGTAACTGAGGCGCTACACTAACACGCTGCACTGTATATTTTGCGCGGGTTGGGCAGGTTGGGCACAGTGGTTGTTTTCGGGCTCTTTGTGATGGGTGTGGTATGGTGGAAGTGGCAGCGGCAGGCGGAGGTGTTGCTCGAGGGGACACTACCAGACAAGGAACAGCTTGAGATGCCAGTCAAGAAGGAGAACCAGATTTTGGAGAAGGCATAGTGGGTGGCCAATGGACTGATGTCAACAGAGTGAATATTGGTATGCATCCCCTCTGCTTAATTATTGTGCTCTGGTTTCACAGTAAAATATAGTGTCTCACTGAATGTGCATAATTTGTTCAGTAACCTGATGAACAACACTCTTTGAGGTAGTACGGCCTCTTCGAACGCAGAGGATGTTATGACACCACAAACACTCGAGGCTGGCTTAAGATTATCTCTTGCTAGTCGAGAGGAGCCCCCGAATGATGTGGTCTAATCAGACGCCTCTCCCCTCAACGACCTCTAAATCCCCATTGCCGCCGTTGATCCCCCCACCCCACTCTGTGACCGTCAGACCCACCGGAAAAATCGCCGCAATTGTTCTTCTGCCTTGCATTCTTTGCTGTGGACGTCTGGCTCCGCGACATCGTCTCCCCGCAGGTGTCCACTTCCGAGAATGCGTGTTTAGAAGGTGATACATGCATTTCTTTGTGGGCTTTGAGTTGCTGGTCGCGGTTCTGCTGCTGCAGGTGGTCATGGCATGGAAGTAGCGCTGTTGAGCAGTAGGAGGGACAGCGCCATGACGCTGCCTGAGAAGAGCTGGAGGGGGATGTGCACAGCGAGGATGACTGTGAGCAACAAAGCCAAGAGGAAATGGATGTCAAGTTGGTGGAGCCCAGGCATAGATTTACGCGGGGAGAGGAAGGAGAAAGTTGAACATCTACTTTTTTTTGCATCTCTATCTGAAGTCTCTGATTCCACAATTATTTTTCCGGAGCTACTTACTGTTGGAAATGGCCTGTCACGTGCCTCCTTGACTCACCGCCCTCTTCGATCGTCCTCCATGTGCACCTTGGTTATGGGCCTCGGCCCTCCTGCGCTCTCGACGATCTAGCCTCTTTCATCCTTCCCCTGTCGTCGCTTCCTCTTGCTATTGCACCTCGCTGAACCGAACATCTGAACCGACCGACTTGCCAAGCGCAGTTGAATGTGCCCGAACCGACCGATTTGCCAAGCGCAGCTGAACGTGCCCGTACCGAACGATTTGCCGGGCGCAGCTGAACGCGCCCCGACTTGATTTACGATGGACTCGACTGGAAATTTGAAGGGTGGATTGAAGTTGAAGGATGAGGTGGTGTATGATGATTGGGAGTTTGAGGCGCGTGCAGACATGCACAGGAAAGGTGTGCTCCCGCTTGTGCTCGGAGAGGAATTCCGCCCGTTGGCAAGCAATGCCTCCAAGGCCGTGAAGGCTTGGATTATGAAGCGTGATGTTGCGACTGCAACCATCATTTCGCGCCTCGACCCGTCCCAATTTGCGCACATTCGCGAGTTCGAGGAGGACCCGGTGGGGATGTGGGAGAGGTTGAGGGAGACGCACCAGAGCTCGGGATTGGGCGGCGTGGTGGCGATGTGGAGGAAGTTTTATGCGCTTCGTAAGCCCGTCGGAACCTCGACTATGCGCCCCTCACATTGCAGCGGTTCGCGGGCATGCTGAGAAGCTCGGTCGCATCTACAATGACAAACCTTCCGATGCCCGGATCATCGCCACACTTCTCATGTCGCTTCCCTCCTCTTACGACACACTCCTCGTCACCCTCGACTCGCATCCTGAGAAGGACAACCTCGAGTTCGTCATCGGCCATTTGTTGAACGAAGAAGTCCGCCAGGAATCGGAATTCTCCAGCACTCCGTTCCCATCTGCGCTCGCCGCTCGCACATTCCGCGACAAGTCCCGCATCACCTGTTTCAATGCGGGAAGCTGGGGCACTATCGAAATGAATGCCCGGAGCCCGCCGCCGATGGCGTCGATGATGCCGTTGCCGCCAATTACGCCTGCACATACGGGTTCTAGTGGGAGAATATGCTATGTTTCATTTTTTCTATCTATCATCTCTTTACACCACGACTCCCATTCTCTCTCGCTAATTACCATTTTTCTCTTCTCTCGTAGGGCGCGCGCCAGGCCAGTGGGAGTGTTGGAAATGGCCTGTCACGCGCCTCCTTGACTCACCACCCTCTCCGATCATCCTCCATGTGTACCTCGATCCCTAGCTATCGTCTCGATGCCGTTCCCTATATTTTACCTTGGACTCTGTCGCTCAAGCTAGCAAAATCCCCCATCCTGTACCCCCCCCCCCCCCCCCTGTACTTCGTGCTTTATATACCTCTGCTCGCTGCGAACTCTTGTGTGCTCAGTTTCAATTCTCACACTTACCTGAATTCATTTTGACTTGTTTCCATGTCTGGTGTGGTGTGTATATGTCTTTCAGCTGAAGTGAAATAAATGTGAATAGAATACCGTGTTCAGAAAACCCCAAAGCAGTAGCAGGCCGACAGTCCACGATGTCCGCCAATTCTCGCACTGCCAGTGAAAAAACAGACTGAAAGACAATCCTTGAGTCGTTGAATCCCTAAGCAGTAAGCAAATTTTCGAACTTGGCCAGAGATCCCTCGCAATAATTCATGGGCCAACGCCGAAACACATCTCAGCCATGCTGTGATTTTCGAGCCACTTTTGTAGAGTAATATTAATATTCCCGACCTAAGACTTTTCTAAGTTCTGTATGTCCACTAGATCATGATGGAAGGAGCAGCGTCTCTTGGTCTCAAGATCGTCCTGATAACTGGAGTTAGCAGTTATGAAGATGAGCCGTCAGGCTTGAAGGCCTGATGCACAGGATTGGCATGAATCTTCCAGCTAAACCGAAAACAGTAGATGTTTTTGATTTGAGAGCAGAGTGCGGGTCTACCCGGCAAGTCGCCTGATTTTAGTTCGGCACTCGGTTCACGCTCGATTTGTGTCTCTTGAAGGTACCGGAAATTGCGCAAAGGATGAGTGGTGTCTGTAGGCTCACTCTACTGTGTTGTTGGGGTCAAAGAAGCTACTGTATGTAGTAATCCGACCAAATGTTCAGGTGACGGGTGACAGTAAAAATGTCTATCGTTTTCGCTTCAGCTGTCAACAAAGATCAACGATCTCTGAGAGTCACAATGTCGAAAAAATCTGATCGGGTCCTATCATGGCTGAGCCTGGCTAATCAGGTTGGGCGGGGAGGCATATCAGACCTCGGCAGATTCTAGTCAGGTTTCGTCAGAGTCCCTTCTGCGAGAGTGAGAAAATTATGATTGGACCCAACAAGCATAGAATGGCTTACAGCTCGTTTTTTGTGTCGAAATATCCAGATGGAACGTCTTGAATGAGTTTCATTCACCAAGATGTTAGAGTCAATTGTTAGACTGAACTCGGTACATCACTGAAGTCACGTCCTTCCGCTGTGCACACCTGTAAACTGCGTTGTAGTGTTGTAGTATTAGTTGGTCGAGTATAAATTAGAATGAATGAAATAAATGTACGTCACTTGTCAGTCAGTTAGTAATTGAGGTTGAGCGGGCCTCGGAAGAGGGACACTATTTTTGCAAGTTTTGCTGGCTCTGATAAGCCCATATCAGGCTTCGTCAGACCGACAGGCCGGTCATGTCTGATCGGGTATTATATTTGACTCTTATCATACAGCTTGAATTTTTCCGACAGATCTCTTTCCCCCGTCTCCATTCCTGCAGAGCGACGATAGACCTCGAGCCCTCGATGTCCTCCATTGACTCCCTGCCGGGCAGCTCATTATACACCACAACATCATCCAGTACCCCACTGGGGGCCAGGAGCCATGGCCGGAAAGGCTATATTGGCCATGGGAAAAGCTGTGGTGTGGAGCGCGGAATACCTCATTATCTCGCGCCGATTATCTTCCATAAAAGTCGCTTTGCCCTGCTCCGACTGTGACATCGCACAGCAGCAAAGGTTTGGGGCCATGTTTGACGATCTGTTGAAATCTCGAGGTATTGCTACGGTCTTTGCTGCAATCCGATCTCAGATTATTCATGCCTCTTCCAGACCATTACTCTACCCTGAAACCTTCCGAACGAAAAGCGATTGCAGCTGATTATGGCCCAAATTGCCAGCAAGAAACATATTTTCTCCGCTGCAGTCTCTCGACTTGGGAAATAGAGCATGACGTGTGGTGGCCTTTCTATCTGAGATCATTGGAGTGGTGTTATTTTCAAAAGCGCGGGTGAGTAAGCGGTTACCGGTCAATGTCGAGTTGCATTTGACAACATCTGCTTAGATTTCTGACGAAGACTGGTTCATGCTTATACGACTGCCCTGCCGCGGGACTGTCACCCCTGGTCACCTTGCATCAATTTCATGTCAAGAATCGCAGAGCTGAGCGACAGCATGCGCTCCGCGGTTCTCCAGGCCAGATTCCTTGAGGCAATTGTCTGGGTTTCTGGGGCACAGAAGCGGAAAACCAACTCTGACAACATGCTCCAACTGAATGTTCAGAAGCATTCAGCATCCTCTCAAAACCTCCTTCACTCGATTGTATTGAACAAGTTCTCCAACTTTGTTCGAATCAGTCGGCGAACCTTCTCGGACTGGTTAACATCTATCACAGTCGAACGCATGTGGTCGGTCGTCGAAGGTCGATTACTGGAGATGCATGCGGACGCCATGCTGAAATTGATACAGCAATCTGTCTCCGAGGGAAGTCAACACATTATGGACCACTACTTCTTCGACTCCTGGGAGTCGGAAACTGTGTTCTACTACTTGTAACTTTCTTTTGCGTCTATTACAGTCGTTAGACAATAAACTGACATATCATTCATAGACCAATCCATGGATCACTCGAAGTTCCTGACATCAACAATCTTCGACGGTACTACCCGCGATGGCCTTGGGACGATTACTATCGATTATACCTCGAAACACTCGAAATCCGCATTATCGACAAATTTGATGAGAAATTTCTTGCGGTGTGTAGGAAGTGGCGGTGATATACACAACAAAACCGTGGACTACCTTGCTCAGCTGTCCTACCGCGAAAAAGTTATGACTTTGACGCAGATGATTGAGCACCTGATTGCCCAGAGCCTTCTTGATCCGTATGTTGCAAGTTTCTCTAGTAGTAATTTGAAACTAATTGCAACAGGTCAACCGTGGAGTCCACTATGGTTTTATTCACGCCAGGGAACCCCGATATTGCCAGAAACATCGTCCAATTCTTCGTATGTGTCTCGGAATCGCTCCAATCTATCGAAAACCCACTATTGGATGCTACGATTTCGACCATACTGCCGTTTGTTGCGAATTGTTGGGATTCGGCAAGAATTAGGGAGGACGTTCATCGCCGGTTTTACTCTCCGTTTCGTCCACATCGCAGGGTCCCGCCGCCATACCGTACCTACAGCGTTCAATTTTTAAACACGATAAGATCCTCTGATCTCTCTGCAGTCATAGATGAAGCGTACCGCAGCGGAAGTTGGGTTCAGTTTCTTCAGCCATTATTCCACGTGTCTGTCGCGGCTGGAGGAAATTGAATTTACACGAATATTGTCTCCCAGTCATACATGCATATCTGTTTACTGTTAATAAAATTAGGAGTGATCGGAAAAACCTTTTGAGGCCTACGAGATCTGACCAAAGTCAACGGCCTATTTCAAGATGGGTCGGGGAATAGGATTTTTCATCGTTGCGCATTCGAAATTGATTACGGCAATATGCGGCCATCACTAGGAAAGTGATGCAAACACTTCCGGGCCAGCGGCTTTCTGTCAAGTAGTAACACCGCGCAACGTTAACGTCTCGGCATAGAGTCGGCATGTTCATTTCACTTTACTTATATCTAGCGCATCGCGACAATAAACATAACGAAGGATTTTCATTCAAATTGCGTCCTCATTTTTAAGCACGGCCAATAACCTGGACCGTCGGCTTAAACTGATGGATTGCGAATCTTTCTTTCAAACACCATCTACTTATATTCGGACTTTCGGCTGGAAGATCCAGATGCAAGACGAAACACGTTTATCGTGCGTGAATATACAGTTTAACAATGTGACATTCGCCGACATATGAAATACTTAGGTACAGGTACCTCGACAAACCAATAAGCTGGAATGAAGCAAAGAAGTATCATAGATGAGTTGTGGGACGGTCACAAAGTTTGTGAGATCCAGGATGGTCTCTTGAGTCGCTTGAAAAACCTTCGCGCTCCGGAAACCCATTGGGAAAACGAGCGTCGATTGGAAAAAGTGACGGCCGGGATGCGGATGATCAGGTCAACGCCGCCCGCTCTCCCATTGTCCGTTGTATGCTCCAAAGATCCTTCCCACAAACTGAATCGAGCACATGTGCCGTCGAACGCCAGATGGCTCGTTAATTTCCCTCTCTTGACCATGTCGGGGAGCAGGCCACTGGTGATATGGGCCTGGATATCTGGAATTTGGCCCAGATAGTGCTGAGAAATTTTCATGGGCCAGACAGCAGCATCGTCGACGAAAAGGGATTTAGCTGCGTCTAAAATGAGCCGCCGATCTGCATTCAATGTCCCCGCCTCTACAACTTCATTTCCGTCCACGTTGCGACCTCCGCCCCCCAATCTGCGAAGTGCTCGCAATCCACGAAAAATTGTCAAACCCGCGCTTCTTTAATACAACTGCCGCGCAAACTAATTCTTGACCACCTACTTCTACTGGTTGCCGCTTGGTTGTTGCTCTCACATGTTGCGGCTGTGGGTGATTGACTTTCTTCATCCTGCGACCCCCATGCGCACTGTATGCTTGAACCATTCACGTTTGGGCCGCCGTATGGAAAGTAAATGTATGCCAAACAGGGGATGGCTTCAAAAGCTACTTGATAAGGCAGAGGAAAGGAGTGGTTGGATTTGCCGTGAGTTTGAGGAGGGTATACCCAGTGCCCACGCAACAAGTGCACAGAAATCTCATTTACTAGCTGTTGTGCTTCCTTTGCACGCAAAAATCATTCAGTAAGGACTTTCTCGGCAATTACCGGAGTGTGAATCACTGTGATGCATGTGATGGCCGAGGCGAACAGTCCGCGGCGTATACACCAAGTCACCATCGAGCTCGGCCGCTGGGGATTCGCTTTGGCACGCTGAACGACTTATTCGCCCTTCCCCGCGTCCGTGACTACCCTGGACCCATACAGACTGTTCGTGGCATCCACCTGAGTCCTATCCCATGGCTCAGTGCGCCGTACCGCGTCCCGTCCCATTTTTCTCGACTAAATAATCTGATCACCTACCGCATTCCTATTCGCTCCGTCATCCGTGCACGAGCGCGCATTCACTTCCTCGCGCGAACTATTGTACGCCACGACCACCGGGAGACTAGGCACGCAGATTCAAACGAAATGACTTTTGCGGCCGTCTTGCCTCCTTCCCTCTCAACGTCCATGCTCCCTGGGCCCACCCGGTGCATTCTTGGGTAGTCTGCTTTCATTCCGTGACATCCTACTGCGTTTCATCGCACTGCTTCAGCACGGCGCACGCCGATTTACCTCCGCAAAGCCCTTCGCATGCATGACGTCTCCGCACGCACACCGTCCGGACTACCCTGGTTGCGACCCCCGGAGCGGATGCAGACGTGGGCGCGCGGACACTGGTGCCGACAACGACAACGAGGGGTGCCAGTGCTAGGAAAGCCGATCCACTGACCGCGCCCGTCGCACGGATCGAGCGGGAACGGGAACGAGTAGCAGGAGCGAAGGGGTACGCATGGCTCCTCGTCTGGTTAGACGTTTCTCTCTCTCTACGACTTGTGCGTATCCTTCATTGCTGCTTGCTTCGCTCGTACTTGAGATAACCGCTCATTCGCGTTCCTAGATCTCACAGGTCCCGTACTCGCCAGACTCGTGCGGCCCTGTCGGCTCTCTCCTCCCGCGCTCTCTGTCCCTGTCTCTTCGGTGGACCTGCGAGTCGTGACGTGGCGATGGAGTCCCGGTCTTCACGCGATGCGCTGGATGCGCTGGATGCCCTGGATGTGCAGGCGTAGCGCACGACAAGCTTCGAACGGGCGGTGAGGCGCGGGATGGCCATGCTATTCCGCTCACCGCCAGCGCCGGGGCTGGGACTGCTGAAGCTCCGAAATCGGGCTAATCCGATGCGCAATCCACCACACCAGTCCCGGCCCGGCCCCACTCCCCACCCTATCCTACCGTTCCTCGTCTCTTTACCCGCCTCTTTATCGACGATCATCGCACGATACCCTTTCGTGTTCGACGCGTTGGTCCGCGCTGTGCTGTGTGGAGCATGGCTTGCGCAGGGATGGAATGGAATGGAACGGAAGGAAGGACAAGCAGACTTGGGAGAGCAGACGCGTGGACCGTCGCGCTGCGTACGCTGGATGCCCGTTCGGCAGATGCACATCGTGCCGCGGCGGGCGAACGGGAGCGGGGTGGCGCGGGGAGCGCAGCTGGACGCCATATGCGCTGAGGGGAGGGAGGGGAAGCATCTCGTCTCTGCTGCGATGCGCTGGGGGCGAGCTTTCCTTACTCCGACGTCGCACTCTCTCCCACCTCTGCGGATGGCGTGGACGTGCGCTTTCTGCGGGAACATACCCGCGCTCCTCGACCGGCTTGCCATCCTCCACCTCTGAACATCATCGCGCCCTCGCTTCGTCCCCCCTCATTCAATTTTTGGCCAGCTCTATCCGACTGAGACGCCTTGTCCTCCACGGCGCGAGGCCTCGTGTGATCGCCTTCACGGCGCTGCATGCTCCGACGGCCCTCCCTCACCTGCACACCACACCACGTCCCGCTCATGCCAGATCCCGGTATCGATTCATTCGTCTTGCGCGCGGTCCAGTCCGCGACCCCTCCCTGACTGTGTCGCTCTCGGATGGGCGCATCAACTGGCCATCCTGCCACGCCCTTCGCATGCCTGCAGTCCCCGATTCCGGTCCTCAGACCGCCGCTGTGCATCTGTCTGTCTGCTATCGCGTGCTGGGGCGATCAGATCATGGATGTGTTTCCCTTTCGCCTCCGCCCTTGACCACCCTCCCCTCAATTCCCTCGGGGGTCCGCCGCGTCGGTGGCCCGGGTTGTGGCTCTCCTTCTGCGACGTCGAGCTCCATCTGGCCCGCACTTGCCTTCCGCCCTCCCCCGCATGCCGGATCGTCTTGCTTGAGGCTGCGGATGCCGCAAGCGCTCGTTATTCCGTCGGCGCGGCGACCTCGTGTCGGCGAGGCGTCCGTACCTAAACTCCCGCTGCGCAGAGATGGCTCTCTCGCTCCCCGCACCGATGAATACGTCCTGCGTGCCCCCCGCATTCTAGAGGCTGCGCCACTCGTACTGTGCGTGCGCCGCGCCCCAGTAGTGGGCGTCCTCCCGGCATCACCGCCTCGCCGCGCCCCTGGGGCTACCCTGAGCCCTAACGAGAAGCCCTTCCGTCATGAGCATTACCACAGCCTCGGTGCTCGCGCCCGCTTCTCATTGCTTCAGCACCGATCGCGGCAGCTTCATCGCGGCTCTACCTCCACCCAGCTATGTCACGCAGCTGGCGTCTAGTGCCTGGAGTCAGCGCAGGTGGATGAAGTCGGCGCCAGTGCTCCAGAGACTGGGGAAGGGTTCGGCTTGTGGCTTGTGGGACATCACGACGTCTTCACTCGCCTCCCTTTCTGCCGGATCTCTACTGTCCGCTTCTTCGTGGAATTGCTTCGCCGACCGTGCATTAGCTTCGTCTCATACTTAATCTCTTTATTGCTTGTTTTATGCCGATTTGTTTACGATCACATCTATCCATCTCCCTTCATCTCTTTGCGTCCCTTCCTAAGTACTTTCATCTTGCGATTTTTATTTCCTGTCTTCAATTCGGGCGATCCCTCATTTGGCGATGCGCTTGCCAAATCAGGCATTGATTTCAGTAGTTGTACAGTATACTACTCACTAAAGCCATTTTATTGACTTTCCGTCGACCTTAATTCTGCGCTGGCTGCGATAAAGAGGATACCCTGAGCCCTGGTTTACGACAGGACATTTGAATCCGGCGTCATACTTATGTGCCATATCTTGCCATATCATTGATTTACGACGCGCAGTGACAGCGTGGGTTGCTCTTCTATCGACGACACTCTGCCGTTACACCCCCATCATGGCTCTCCCAGTTCCTCCGGAAATTACGAGTCAAATATTCAGCCTTATTCCTCCAGGCGTCGTCCGGGAGCAAGAACCGGATCCCACTATTGGGCCGTTGCTATTCATGAAAGTCTGCCGCGAGCGGCGGGCGCTTGCGCTCTCGACACCAGCCCTTTGGAATACCATATCCGTGGTTTTCGACGCGCAGGTCGCGGAATCCAAGCCCGGACATCAGGCTCTCTGCAGGCTGATGAACCAATGGCTTTCGCGCTCTGGAAAGTATCCACTGCACATTTCATACTCAATACAGGGCTGGCAGAAGTCTCCTGAGGTCATCTCGACCACACTGATGCAGTATGCGCAAGAGGCGAGCGATCTCTGGATCGTGGAAGTTGATCTGTGCACGTGAGTTTGACGTGCAGCGCCACCGTGCGTGTATTATTTCACAATGGGGTATGTGCAGTATGTACAGAGGGATCAACTCTCCATCGGCTCTGTTGCAGGTTGGCGAAGACGCGCTGGTCGGGTGGGTTAAGCGGGACGCGACGCACACGTAGATGGTTAGCTATAGTGGCAACTGTGTGGCGAGGTTGATGGCCGGGCGGATGCCGCTGACTCAGACTTGCCTTATTTGGGGGGTGGGTCCCCCGTGGGAATATATCCGCGATAAGGAGATCGCACGCCTCTTGAGTATGTGCATCAGGTGGAGACACTCGACCTCTATCGCGAGCCCGAGCTTCTCGATGGTCTCACCATCTCACTCCCCATCCTCCGCAAATTCTCCGCTCGCAGGCTCAGTTGGATAGAACCTTCCCCGCATGGTTCATTTTCGATACTCCAGCACTCTCCCTTGTTGAGAGAGCTCTCTCTGCACATTTCCCTGGAATATCCATTGCTTGGGTCAATCCACTGGCAAGCATTGACACAATTCTCAGGAGGGATATTCATCTACCAAGCATATGAGATCGTCCACCTGGCCCCGAATCTGGAAGAGCTCGAGCTTGATACGTCCTGACGACCTTCCACTTCGCAAGCCAGTTACACGGGTGACACTCCACCGTCTCCACAAGCTCACACTGGTATCCATGAACGACACAGCCATCCTCGAGTGGCTCACCCTGCCCCAGCTGGACGACCTACACATGTTCGTGCCCAGTGTGCATGAATACACAGGCAGTGCCGTTGTGCCCACTCTGAACCACACCCTCAGTGTGCTGCTCTTCCTGGATTTCCTCGTGTGATCTGCCTGCCCGCTGGAGGGCGCGCAGGACCTCTTGAGGGAGAAGAGCCAACGGGGCTCGCAGCGGGAGGGTGAAAGCAGGAAGAAACCCAGATGTGATTGCCGAACTACGACATGAGAACCTATATACAACCGCTTCTAGCTACGCGCTGCCAACCACACCACACCGCTGACGTGCCTCTCCCTCAAGAGTGTTTATGACAAAGATGGGCCAGTCAACGTGGCAGGATTTCTGGTACCCCTTGCAGCACAAATTGTCACTCTGTGATACGACTTTGTCCACACATTGCACCCATACCGCAAATGCCCCAAACACACTCGGAGGAGGTCTGTCTCCGCTTTCCAGTGACAGACCTGGTATTGGGGCACCCGGGCATTTATTCAAATCTGCTCGAGTTGCAACATACTATAATGTGTTACACTACATTACAACATCATCTCACAAGGGCTATGCTGGCCTGAGCAGTTAGCTAAAAGGGATATAATGTGTCTCAAACCATTAGAAAGGCGCTGGACAACGATCCTGGTAAAGGGTTGACATGAGAAGTTGCTAATGGAGCAATTGTGGAAAGTGCCTTACCATCCTGGAAATGGATTGGGGCTACTGCACATCCCTGACTAAGGGTGTGTATTACGAGGTTTATCCTTCTGAACCAGAGGGATCATTGTTGGGGCATCATCTGATGTCTTCAGAATGGCCAAGAGAAGGCTGGACTTGGTCAATCTACCAATTGACTAAACATCCTATCATGATCGTTCCAAGCGATGTAGATCTTGACTCATCGTTAAGCTCAGCTCGTTGATGTTTCTTATAAATAGAGAGGTTGTGGTAAGCCACCATGAGCCATCTGATGGCTTTTCCGGCATGTGCATCCGGGTGGCTTCCGGATTTGGGTGGCTTTTGGGTGGCTTCGAGAATAGCCTCCTGGCAGCCTCATGTCGTACTATAGACCACCCTCACACCACCAACCATGCAGAGGGCTATCCTCAAGTCTAGACTACGCTTTACACAGTTGCTAAAGGTCATTTCTGAGGACTTCTTTATCTTCACCATTCTCATCGTCCTCATCAGCTTCACTTGGACTCTCTGCTATAAAGTCTGCATCTCGTTCGCTTTCTTTCATGGGTGCTGGGGACTCAGTTTTACACATTGTTGGCGATGATGAGGTCTCAGGCGGGACGCAGCGTGCACGGGCACGCGTTTGAGGGGGCATAGTGGGTGTGGGAGAGGTCAACAGTGGAGTGCATACACCATTAATCCATGACCTCACAAAGCCAACGGTGCCCCAAAGCCACCCGGATGCACATGCCGGAAAAGCCATCTGATGGCTCGTGGTGGCTTACCACAACCTCTCTAATCTCCCTCAATTTTACTAATCGCTTGATATCTGACAGGAGTTCATTGGCTAGCTCCCATACCACTAGTCATATACCCTGAACCCTACTGCATGTTTGTATCTGTCTCATTTATATTTAGAATCCTGTAAAGTATTTAAGTGGATGGTTGTGGGAGGAACACCAGTGAATCTCACCCCACCTGTTGGACGCGAAGTTACTACACTTCACACTTAACCGGTCGAGTAGGCATTCATTCGGAGACACCCAGAAGCTATACCAAGTTTTGTTTGTTTTCCCTGTTTGAATATTATCTGTGTTGGATTTGGATCTTTATAAATGGCGCGTAGACATATTGGATAAACGGAACAGTCGTGTGGAATATAAGGAAACAGATCGGACTTGACAATAGAGAGTTTGCGGTAGCCACTGGCAGCCACTGGGTGGCTTTTCCGGCATGCGGTGCCAGGTGGCTACATCATGACGGTGGCTCCTGCAATGACACATTCAACACATATTCCAATGTTCTTTATTCTACCACTATGCCTGTCCGGACGTGTGCGAGAGCACACGTGTGCCGGAATTATTGATAGTTTCATCTCATTCCTCAGGAATGACCTTCAGAAGAGTAGTGAATTTGATTCTGGACTCGAGAATGGCTTTCTGCATGGAAGTACAACGGAAAATGGTGGCTAGGCTGCCTCGCGACAAAAAATGCGGCAGCCACTGCAACAGCCACCATAATGACGTAGCTACCCGGCACCACATGCCGGAAAAGCCACCCGGTGGCTGCTGGTGGCTACCGCAAACTCTCTAATTGGTTGTAATCTCGCAAGGATTAGCAATCGCGGATACTATTGAAATCAGGATTCATAAAGAATCACTTGTGCTAAGCATCGGAGAACTATCTCCAAGCCTAGACCCACATCATACAAAACCGTTGAACATAAAATCTTGTCTGTCTATCCGTGATTGCACCTAGAACAGATTTGAGCAGTTTTATCTGTACGACTTGTAAACCTATAAAGTCTTGCTTCCCAAAGAGAACTAAAGTTCATATTGCCACAATCTATACTGGATTGGAACCCCGAACTTGCACGAGGATTATAGTGTTTGAGTTGTTGTAGTCGCATTATTAAACCGTGTATTCATTTACAAAGTTTGGTTTGTGGTTATTTCACCGCTAGCCCTATAGTCACCATTTCACCGGGGCACGAGCACGACAGGGACAGCTTTGTGGGGCTCCCTGCCGACATCTATGAGCAACTGAATGGGCTCAAGAAGCATGGGCTGCACATCACAGTTGCAAAATACAAATGTCAGTCGAGGGAGACAGGGAGGGAGCCAGAACAGGTCCTGTTCAACTGATCTTATGCCTTCATCCTTCATTATACGTCCATCTCATGTGCACTTCTCCAACGATTGATCACATTATATTCTCTGGCGTCTCATCCTACACCCTAATTGAACCGGTTCATAATCAGTTGAGCTCATGCTCTGGGGTGCACACAAGTATAAAAATAGCCTGTATGTAACGTTCAGAGAATGCAATAACACAATAATTGTGCTGGATGAAAATTCAATCATGAAAGGCTATTCATTTCGTCACCAAATGATCATCAGCGCATAAATATTTCCAACCCTTGCATCCTCCTCTTTGCAAGCATCATCATACTTATCCTATGTAGTGGTATGCTGATGACATATGGTTCAGATACAAGTAGCTATTGAATACAAGGGGAATGTGGAACCTGAATGTTATACACAAGGTTGATTCTGGGCGTAAAAGTCAAGATCGATCGCAAGTGACAAGACATCAGGTGCTGTTGAGTTATACAGGGCAATTGGCCCCCTAATTCCCCCACTTTCAAGTACAGAATAAAACATCAAACCAATTGAATCCATGCTGGCGACCAATTAATGCATTCAGGCATTAGAATAAAGGTGTATGCCTAGCTGATGAACCGGACGAGGGCAAGGACAATGGGGATATTGAGGAAGATTTTCACGTTTGTTCACTGTTTAATATATAATATAAAATTATTTACTGCCAAGCCCCGGGCCTGGGCCCAAGCCCGACCTGACCCGGCCTCAAGCCCGATTGTCGGGTCAGGCCTGAGGTTTTCCCCGACCCAAGTCTGCCCAAGCCTGGCCCAAGCCCCGGGCTTTCAGGCACAGCCCGACCCGGTGAAACGGTGCACTTGATATATGACTAGAAATAGCTTAGATTCGGGCTTGCACAAAACAACCACAAAACCACTACAACAATCTATTCCTCCAAAGATGGAAGTGCTTCTCTTTGTGAGTTCAGGTCCGGGCCGTAGTATGCAACCAGCAGGTTTTGAACAAACACAATTCAAGTGCTAAACTTCAACAAAGCCGTTCAACAACACGCTAGCACTACACAGCTGCCAACAACAATACCGCTAGCACCTGGGATGGGCAGGGGTTTATGGGTTGGATACAAGGTGGCTGGATCACTAGATCGAGAGCACCAGGGCAGAGTATGTAGGTTTGTGAAAATCCTCGCAATGGGGTACCCAAAGACTATTGAGGCTAACAACAAGGGGACTTCAATCCTCAAGCGACAAGGCAGTCCTTAAGCCGCTGACCTATTTCTTAACCAAGAACAGGAATGTTTCCACTTTGTATTGGCAATCGACACTATAAGCGTCCAGCTAGCGACCCAACACACTACGACAGCGCTTCCGTCAATATCGGGATGAAGGCGAAGTAACTGACAAGTTACAGTCAGTCTAGAGGTGGGGCACCTAGTCCGTCTTCTTCTTAGTGGGCCTCAAGTCAACACACAATCACCTAGCAGGCGATCCAACACAATACAATAATATCGGGGTGAAGGCAAAGCTACTAGTGTAACTGCTAGCTGGTTCTCGAAGGGAACACCCTTGGTTTTATATGTGAAGACTCCTCAAGTCAACAACAGGAACCTCAACTTAAGATCTCGACGTGTCCAGAGTCAACAGTATTGATTCCAATAAAGCTACTACTTGTGAAGTGTGTGTACAATCTCCACTAGCATCCTGAGACCACCTGCACCAACTTCATACAAAGTCGGGATGTAATAATCTGAGGTTCTAGCCTGCTCTGTGCTCCCTTTATACTACTGAGGTCCATGGTACATGTGATAAACAGAATGAATAATATAAATGAGTGAAAATGATGTCATGGGTACAACAGCCAATGAAACGACTGCCATTTGGTTTTACGATGGGTCTATGCCAAGCAGAACAGCCACACTGATCTGCTAGCGTCCATTTATGGGTATCGTGAGTGATTCCTCAGCTCGCCATCAGCTGCTGGAATCTCTATCCTGACGAAGCAGAGTTGAATCTGCTCCCTGGAGTCATCTAGCACAGGTCAGAGCACCGGCTAGCAGTCCGTTTATCCGGTACTGCATATGTGGTGACCCACACATCTGGACCAATAGCCTGCTAGCTATTCCTCTACTGTTTACTTGTCTCTGTTTGTGACTCGTGACCGTCACATGCTCGCATCTGTGTTTCAGGTCTCGGGTGGGTCACTACTTGTCATCATCAAAAGTAAATACTAATTGTCTCATTACCTTGTAACCCATGGGTAAATCCTAAATCCCTCTCATCCACATATGTCCTGGGGTACTGTCTATAACCTACCAAAGTCTCACCCCAAGAATCACTGCATTGGGTGGTGCATAGCCATCACAACATCGGCTGAACAGCTTGAGATCAAGGCAAGTGTGACAGGACTGGCTAAAAACACCAGAAATGAAATACAAGAAGCCATCCCAAGGTCAAATCAATGTTGTGGTATGCCCCCTGCCATCCCTTCTGGCCCTGGCAGGGTTCATCTTGCTCATTACAGCACAGAATAGCCAGTCTGAGTGCTGGGGATGGAAAGAGTACCACACGTGAGAAACACAATAATATGGTCAGTTTCTGGGTGGGCAGGGCACCAAATATGCTTCACAAATAGTGGCATCTGCCTCAAAGAAGGTGTTCCAACACCTCTAATCCCAATGCGGCACTCAACTTACCAAAACAAGGTTGCTCAGTCATAAGCAGAATGTGGCCCATTCCGCGATCCCAAAAGCCATGGCCTTTCTGCTGCATATTCAGCAACATTCAACATCTCAAGCTTGTCTGGCATGTTTTTGGGATGTATAGACACGTCTTAGGATGCTCTCTTTGCAAGGGGATAATGTTGTGAACATTGAATTTGAGCATTTGGCATAAAATCACCTGCCTGGAAATCGATCAATTTATTGCCCGAATGCTGGCCATCTTTGAGGCAGTAATTGCCACAAAGGGTGGCCATACATCCTATTGATCGGGTTCATGTACCTTGGTTCAAAAAATACTACATATTTTGGCTTGTAGCGGGTGATTAGTATTTACTTTTGATGACGATGAGTAGTAGGGTACCGCATTCCAACACCCTTGCTAGAAGGCTGCTAGCACATAGTTTACTACCCTTCAGATCCCAGACTTGCCGCTTGCACCTTCTGCTAGCATGCTCGCAATACCACTCTCCTGTGTCTTGCTTCCTAGGTGCTAGCACCTTGACTGTGTAGGCTCATGGTTATTTCCCCGTGGTTTGTGCCTTCAGACCGTACTAGCACATCACCCTAGTTGTATCTGCTGCTACAACTGGCAGCTTGGGCTCATTTCAGTTCTCCTTTATATCACCTAGCCAGAGTCCTGAGTGCTAGTAATAACACTTCAGAAGTGCTAGCGCTTTCCCGTTCTATAAATACTGGTCCTAGGAAATCGCAAAATAACACTAGATGCTCTTGCTACGGTGTTTCACTGGAAAACACTAAGTGGGAGACAAACGTGCACCTGCCAGGCATAGGGAAGTCTCCGGTTGATCAATTCTCATGTTGAGCAATTCTCTCTCACTTCCAGTCACTTGCTCACGTGCTGGCCGACTGTCACAAGCCCTCGCTTATAACTGGCCCTCAGTCACTCACTCATCTGCTCATCCAGTTCCACTGCTCCCATCGATACCCGCCAACGTCACTGGATTGCCCTGTGAGTACGGAAGTGGATGTGTTAGCTTGTGGAAAAACAGATGAAAGTGGGCCTGTCCGGCTAGCAGTGCATACCTCTTTGTTTTTTCTTACCCTGATGTATGTCTAAGCCACTAATAATTGTCTGTCCTCTTCCACTTCCCTGTCAACTTTGTCGGAGCCTTCTTTCTCTCGAAGACCCCCATTGGGCTCAAGACATTCTCATCAACTTGATGAACACTCGCAAATATTTGCTCTAGCTCTACAAGAGCAGGGTACCAAACCATCCATTTTATGCCCACAGGCGTAAGAAATACGTTGTATTTTTCTTATGCCATGGCCAAAGCTGGCCGTCGAGGTCCCATCTGTTGAGCCAAACGGGACGGGTCCCGTGTGTACTATCTGTTTACGCTGTATTCATGGCCTTGGCAAGCTGATATGGATTTCCCCATGTGTTGGGCATAAATTCATTGTATTTTTGACCTTGAGAAGGTTGTGAGAAGCAAATACCAGTGCTGGTGGCATCCAATGTGAAAAAAGTTTGCGAGAAATAGCAAAGCAGCCGCAACCTGGACCAAATGGGATGCTGGCCTGGTTTTAAATCACTGATAGAACATGTTGGCAATGAGTCTGTGCTGCTGCCGAGGTGCAACCTGCAACCTGTGATGTTTGTGAGAAGTGATGGCACCCCGACAGGCTGTCGGCATCATTGACATGTTGATTTTTCCGGTTGATTTTGCATACCTGTATTTTACGTGTAAACAGCCGTTACGGGGATCCATATGGGTTCACCCTTACCGTCGCTGTGCCATTGGAGGTTGAACCAATTTTGCCGACAGTACGGGGGCATAACCGTTTTTACGGCCCGTTGTTCCGTAATTTTACGGGACAGTTGTATGCCCTACAAGAGAGCTCTACCTAGTGAATCTCATGTCCAATTGCAGTCGCCTCGTGACTTTAGCACCACTCTCACATCTACGTGTCCTCAGCATCAGCCCGCCGGAGCACTGGACAGTGATAAAAGCCTGATATGAATAGAGGGTTGCTTAAACAAAAGGAGGTGCGGACAGGTCGATCATAGTGGAGGGATTCGGCCCATGTGCTTCCCTTGGTCGATCTTCTGGTATGTCCTTCTGATGTGCATATGTTATACAATCAGAGGTCTTCCCAACAAGCTCTGGCACAAGGTCAAGTCAGTAGAACTAAAGGTCAAACGGAGTGCCTCACATGCAAACAAGAACTAACACATGTCAATGCCTCCTCATCTCAGATGAGGATGCTTGTCAATAATCTGTTTTTCTGTAGGTGGATACACATTAGATGTTGCTGAAAGTCACAAATTCTACGAGTTCATAGACAATATCCATTTCCATTATTCATGCAAGACTACATTTACATGACATTCTCAGCACCATGATACTCCACATTCATGAGATCAACAATGGAATTTAGGGTCATCTCAAACCTTATTGAGGATCTGATCAATAGCCTTGGATAGCACCTGCACTTCGGTAGCCCTGCCCAACTTCTGGTACACGGAAACCAATTCTGTCATAGTCCACACAGTTTCAGGATGGTCTTTGCCCAGGACTTCCTTCTGTTTCTCCATGACCAAAGTGCCAAGCTCTGCTGCTTTTTCCAATCGCCCCAAGCGGTTGTAAGTGTTGATTAAGTGAGATATGGTCAATAGGGTTGTAGCATGGCCCTCCCCAAGGACTTTTGTTTGCTTCTTCATTGCCAACACCCCAAGCCTCTTTGCTTCTTTCAATTTTCCTAATAGGTTGTAGATATTCGCCAATTGGCTCATGGCTACCAATATGTGAGGGTGGTCATCTCTCAGCAGTTTTGTGCGCTGTTTCATCACCAGAATACTAAATTCCTCTGCTTGCTTCAATTGCCCTAATTCACAGTAACTCTCAGCCAGATTGCTCATAGCCAGCAGAGTGTCAGGATGGTCCACCCCCAAGGTTTGTTTCAACTCCTCAACAAGCACCACCCCAAGCTCCGCTGCCTCCCTGAATTGTTTCAAGTTATTGTGTGTCATGACCAAGTTCCCAATGGTCGTCAGTGTCTTAGGGTGATCCTCTCCCCAAACAAGCTTCTGCTTCTTCATCGCAGCTACCCCGAGTTCTTCTGCCTCCTTGAACTTCTTCAAGAGGTTGTAAGTGATGGCCAATTGACTCATGGTCCACAGGGTGAAAGGGTGATCTTCTCCCAACACTTCCTTTTGCTTCTTGAACACTGCCACCCCAAGTTCTTCTGCCCGCTTCAATTGCCCGCATTGAGTGTAAGTACGGATCAACTCGGTCATGATCTTGAGGCTCTCGGGATGGGTGTCACCTAGGATTAATCTGTTTTCCAGCAAATTAAGGTTCAACTTTGCAAGCTCTGGATTTGAGAACAACTTGGGCTCTTGTTTGATTGTATCATCATTCTTCCCAGTCTCTGTCCCATTCTCAGATGCAGACTGTTCAGGTAGGTCCTCCACAAGTTGTGATATCACATCCACAATCAGATCATGGATTTGCCCTGCAGATGGCCGTGCCTTCGGGTCCTGAAGCCAACATTGTTCTGCCAAGGTCCAGAGAGGATCACTGAGTTTAGGGAAATCATCATGGTCTGGGCACTCTGGTCTAATTCCCAGCCGGAATACCAGCTCAATGAAATCTGTGTCTGCAATTCCACTCAGAGGATTGTCACCAGTATATAGCTAGTTATTGGATTTTCAACACAGAATATTCGGTGAAAGAGAACAAGATCTTTACCTCATATAAAGTCATTCCAAATGCATAGATATCCGATGGGATTTTAGGCAGTGAGCCAGCCAAGAGCTCAGGAGCCATCCAATTGCGGCTGCCTACCATGTTATTTGTTATTTGAGCTGTTCGACCAGTGATATCGGCCTTGACTCGAGAAAGCCCAAAATCACACAAAAATGACCTGCCAGATTCTTCAACAAGGATATTTATCTGAGTTGCCACATATTAGAGAACAATGTCAAAGGATGTTTTACTGACCCCTTTTATATCACCATGGCAAATCTTCCGTGAATGCAGGTATTGCATGCCTCGAGATATGTCCCGGAGCTAGTCATGTCGTGAAGGTAAAATGTTTGAGTGATTAAATGTTACACTCACAATATAGACTGGATCATATCCTGGACGTTCCTGCAGAAATTGTCTAGCATTAGTCCTGATGTATGGCATCACGAGGAATGGTGTGTTGTCCAAAGTATTGGCACCCAAGAACTGAAGAACATTTGGGTGGCGCAGAGTGAGCCAGATGTTGAAATGAGCCCCAGACTAGGACATCACTCAGAAGGGAAGAGACAGTACTGGGGGATCTCGTTGTAATCCGGTAGAGTACATGCCTGAAAGTACACTACTTATATACTACTACCTGATGCAATATGACTCAGTAACCTAGTCATATGTACAGTTTAACTATGACTCAACATGAGTCACACTGAGTCAGAACGTAAATGAGTCGAAATGACTCGGTCCAATAAATGAGTCACACTGACTCAATTGATGGCGAGCTTGCAACAGCTCGCACAGCCACTCTATATTCCAACACACTCCCTCGAGCTGTGGAAAGCTCGCGCACTCAACACTCCCTCAAACCTCTGAAACTAAACCCGCCCGTATGCTTCAAATCCCAACCGGGTGCGTGAACCTTGAGCGAATGTTGTACCAGAGATGCGTCTCGGCGACGGCTTACACGATGATGGGATTCGGCCCCCAACGGCAGTTCCGTTCAGCCACGCCTGCCGACCGCGGCAGGTTCACGTAGCGATGATGCGCCCAACCTGGACGGCTTCCGATGCCCCGATTCTCCGAGGACTTCAATGCCCCACTTCTGCGAGGACTTCCGTACATGCCCCGATCATCAACGAGGACTTCCGAGTGCCTCGCAGAGCGAGGGCTTCCAAGTGCACCCATAATGGACGGCTTCCGAGTGCACCCACAACAATGGGCGGCTTTGACCAGTGCGCTTTGACAAGCGGCTTCGGGAATCGACGATAGTAATGTTCGCCGGTCAAGCCCTTTGATTGGGCTTCTGCTGGCGTATTTTATGCTGCCCCGCCAGACCAGGGTAGAACCGGATTATGTTGAAATGAGCCCCAGACTAGGACATCACTCAGAAGGGAAGAGACAGTACTGGGGGATCTCGTTGTAATCCGGTAGAGTACATGCCTGAAAGTACACTACTTATATACTACTACCTGATGCAATATGACTCAGTAACCTAGTCATATGTACAGTTTAACTATGACTCAACATGAGTCACACTGAGTCAGAACATAAAGTCGAAATGACTCGGTCCAATAAATGAGTCACACTGACTCAATTGATGGCGAGCTTGCAACAGCTCGCACAGCCACTCTATATTCCAACACCAGATCTGGGAAACAAAGTCAGTACGACCTGACATGCAGTTTGAATTGGGCACCAACATCAATTTCTTGCGGTAGGAGCTGCACATTAGACAACCTGTCAGACCAACACTGTAATGTGCTTGTCCTACACTCACTACAAGACTTGGAGTAACACCTGCCACATTCTGCAGTACTTTGATGGCGACATCTGTTCGATTCCAAGTCCCCCGATAGACCGTGCCGCTGCGTAATTGTGAGAACAGTAGGATATTCAAGCAATCAGACTCACAATCCCCCGGCCCCGATTTCTGGCCCATAATCAACCTCAAAAGAGGCAATCATCCAGTCTTCTAACTTCAACTGCCGGCCACTCATTGAAGTCAGATATTGGAGTGTATGTGAATAGAATTTTCGTTCAGGATCGTTGAGGTGCTCGCCATCAAGCCGCCTTTGAATACAAGCCATCATGGCAATCATATTGTCTTGGTTAATCTCTGAGGGGTAGATAATCAATTCGACTGGACAAGCACAACACAGCTCACGAACCAAGTGTTTTTCGCAGCTGCACCTGACTCTGCCCAAGGCTTTTCAATTGAGTGTTCAAGACCTTTATGTCCTCATTCCGCGCCTTCTCGTTCTTGCCCATCATAGTTTGAATACTTAGCAGTCCTGATATCTGTTGAAAATGAGGCCAGTCAGAGTTGCCCATGTCTGCGGTAACAGCAGCAGAAATGGTGCTCACCTGAAAGGCATTGACAATGATTCCAATGCGACGATAGAATAGCTCTATGCTGGCAACTCGAGAATCCATCTTCAAGAGGGACTTGAAAAACCCCCTGGCTTGCTCCTTGTCAACGAACCGGTGAATCTCTTCGAGTAGGCTATTGTAGAACCTCAGCCAGATTCAAAATTGGTGAGATAACCTTCCTACGTCTGCAAATCTGTGAGCTGCTCTTTGCAATTCCCAACAATCAGCCTTGATCCCTTGAACTCGGAGTTCAACGTAGTCAGCAGCCGGCCAGCAGCCTTGGCCAGCCCCTCGAGTTGTTTCTTGCTGGCCTGGAGTGTCTGAATTGAAGACACAATGAATCTGAGCAACGTGAATGCAGTAGAGAGCCCAGGAACGGGAGTCGTCCCGAGCGCTAGATGTAAGGCAGCTTCAAAAGACATGGTTGGAGGGAAGAAGGCTGGGCTATGGGTGATCAGGAGCTGACTTCCGGAAACTGTCAGGGATGGTCTATCCCCACGTGCGACATTGTTGCGGCTATTCCTGGCTTTCCGAAGCGGACCGTACCGCTGTACTTGGAGCGTGATCGGCTGAGGATCTTACTCCGTGTCACTCAATTATAATGGCAGAAACTCGGAGAAACTGGGGCTGAGCCACGTGTGATGCATTCTCGCTACCAATAAGGTGAGCCCTAACTTCAGCCAGGTACACCGGAGCACAGTCATGGTGCTGTTCGCTGAGATTCGGACCAAGCCCGTCGCACCAGACGGTGGAGAGGAAAAGGAAGAAGAGCGAGTTGACGGCATTAACTTGTGGATCTGTCATCGGTTAAGATTGGGCCGGCAGCCGCGGCTTTCGTCTTGCCACCCACAATCACGCCCTTTGCACGCCCTCGTCTCCTAAGCCTCATCCTTTCTGCAGCATCTCGAGCCATTCAACATTCAACATGAACCTGTCCATCTGGGCCTGTCCCCCGAGCAAGCGGCATGACGGCGCGTTCAGCACATCCGCAGTAAAACCTTGGCACGTCACACCCAGCAGATGCTTCCTTCATCCCTGTTACCCTCCCGCTGGTAATCTATTAACAGAGGTTATGCTGTCGAGATCATGTGCGGCAGCCAATGAAAGGTTGCCAACTGATGATTATCTCCTGGCTCTATGTTAAAGTAAGCTCTTCTCACTCGCAAGATGCCGTCTCTATAGCAAATTCCGAGGCGAGTTTCGCAAATCTTCTCCAGGTCCCTGTATGTCACGGATGAAACCACACAGTACCCATCTGAATCACTGGGCATGCATCGCGCCGACTTGAACCAGTGCGAGGGATGTTGATTCCTTTTATTATTGTAATTCCTGACAGACTTGCCGCAGCTCAGTCAATGGGTCGTTCATCGGTAAATCGTCATCATGCTGCTTTTTCACCATCGGCGCCGTGCTGCAGCTCTTCATTGTTGCTGAGTTGTCGACCGTCCCGCAGAGACGTTTCTCACCTATCTGTCGTCTCAGTAAGTCGTGTACTCTTCTTGATACCTCAGCCGATGTCGTTGTAGTCAACGACGCGGCCTGGCCCTTCATTTGCAAGATCAACAGGTCGCTGACTACCAATGCTCTCCATCCACACCCTGCCGAGATCCTGGTCTCTTGATTCGATTCCTCGCCTTCTAAATGACTGAATACTTCTGGTTTCGATGTCCCTATCCGTACAGACAGGACTCCAGCCTCCAGAATACAAATAACATATTATCCCTCCAACCTTCTCATTCCAACTGATGTCCGTGACTTGTACTACCACCCCTCAGGTACGTTGACAAATCCCACAAGCCTCCATCATTCATTTCCCCTGCACCGCGCTTGTCGTTGGTTTATCTTTGCCTCGTCAGCTGCCCCCGTAAATAAAAATCTAGTTGAATCTCACCGTTTTGCTGACTCCAAGCGCCATTCAGTGCGTAGGAAACGTTGTCCAAACCTCTCTTTGAAGTCCGCGCCCCCCTGCTTCCACTTATCTCCCATGTGATACCTAAAAAGCGATCTAACCCAGTCAGAAGGTGCTCGTTTCACGCATTCCCCATCCTCATTGACTTCAGCATTCAGCGCTGTCCTTCCGCATTTTGTGCGCACACCGATGCCATTCAAGCAGATTTGGTGTGTGCAGATCTCCCCTTGCATTTTAATCGAACTACTGTAATCATCGGGTGTGTATTATTTCCCCAATTCATCGCATATCCAGCTGAAGCGCGACGTCAACTCGCACCCTACCAACCCTCGCCACCTATCTTGGTGCGTGGCATCTACCGACAACCACAGCATTCACTCTCTGCCTCTATGTCCTTTCGGCTGCACCAATTACTGGTATGAACTCTTTGCTACTCCTTGATTGTTTTGCCTGCCTCATCCAGTTGAACTCTGCATGTCTCAGAAGCCGAATGCACTTCCCTCAGCAGGTACATGTAACGATGTAAACTGAAGGATCGAAAATTCGCGTGTATTTCTCCTTGGAATCGGACATACCCCCGAAGACGAACCTGCAAATTACATCACAGGATTTACGCCTCCTGTTTCTGCCTCCTTTCCACATGGTACACCGGTGGCGCCACGGTGAGTCCTTTTCGTTTTCTTTTGGCACGACCGATACACCTTGACACAAGAAGATGGGAAATCCAAAGCAGTACATGGTTCATCGATGACATAAATTCAATAGCCCTCCAGGGCTAGGCTTCAGTTCCCAGTATCGGCAATGTTCTTGTGATAGAAAGTACCATCCCATGCTCTGGAGCATCCTCTCTAACCTCCAGATTTTCTCCCCAGCCGTTGTTCTGTGTAGGACATGAGCACCGATATTTAGAGCATCGCATCTGTTTTCAGTCCATGTCCAATCCGCGTTTGTTCTGTCATTTATGGTTGAAAACCACAAACCGGTAATTATTCAAACCGTCTGACAATTGATTCATGAATGCTATACCTACCGAAGCTCCATGGTTGCATTGGGTATTTAATCCCGAGTGCTCATTCCATAACCAGCCACTAGTGCTGATTTTGCCACGCAGCAACTTGGACCGTCTCCTGCTACTTCTCCCACATTTCTCATGTCATATTTTGTCTCAAATTCAATTTCCAGTTTCTGTCCTCACATATCTCCTGCCTACTTCTCAATCTCGCCACGCCTGAAGGCGGACTCTGGTTGACCTTCGCGCCATTTTACAGACCAAGCTGTCGCTAGGATTCACCGCCTACATTCTTTGAAGGAGCACCAAACCTTCCTGCAGCTAAGTATTCATACTTGATCTCACCAGACACACCAGATGAGTTGGGGCATGGTGAAAGTGCCGCTTTGCAGTTGCTGCTGCTGCAAATTGCCGCGGTTACCATTGAAAGGCTTTGCCTCGGTCCGTCTACAGCTGGAGTACTACTTATAACATGGACCAACAAGCAGAATGCAGCAGTACAAGCCACAACCACTAACCGAATCCACATTCTTGTTCCCCCTGGTTGCACAAGCTTAGACATGCCAACGAGTATTCATGCACTTTATACTTCTTCACAAAACTGTGAAGGAGTAGAAAAGGGACACAGATACTTCAGTTTGACTGGTTAAAGCCCTTAATCAAGCACTCAGAACGAGAGTACTTGACTAATGACATGCAAGACTGTTGTGGTGGTATTAAGACCCTCTCTTGGCATAGCCAACTGAGTGCATCATTCCAACAACATTTTAGATTCCAAGCTTCACAGCTATCAACTATCAAATTGTTTAAGGTCCATTCTGACCAATCCATAATCCCAAATATAAGCTTTCCAAGGCTACTGATGTTTAAGGTCCCTTTCAACCGTCCCATAATCCCAAATAATAAGCCTTCAAAGGCTGCTGAAGTGGTACTGTGTCCTCAATCCAAATCTCAAATCCCTTCACATCTTAATCACAATCCCAATTATGTGTTTTACTTCCACTGAAAGCCAGACATATTAATCACATTGTGCAAACGAAGCAAAAATCTTAATAGAACCAGTCCAGGATCACAAGCACGGACTAAGTGTTGTAACACAAGCCCTAGAATTGAGACCAGGACCTAGCTCCTGTGCCACCCCAATGTTAATGCCACAAGCCCTAGATCCAAGTCTCTTTGTGACACTGGGATCTAGCACCTGTGCCTCCACCACTGCAGTAGTGTGTCCATGCTAGGACTGCCCTCCTTATATACTGTATATTTATGCTTACACTACTCTAATTACACTATGTGAGTAAGCTATAGATCTGCAATTTAACTCCTTGTTTCCAATTGGTTCTCTGACTCAACTGAACTCTCAAGCCAAATAGTGCTGTTCTGCACCTTGAACCATTGGATTCAGAAAGTGCTGGTTCTCCTCTTTCTGTGGATACCCAGAACTCCTGATCCACCAAGTGGTTCCCAAGATATAACCTCGTCAATTCTTGATCAACCCAAGAACCCAAATTGGGACGGTAATGGGGCTGAACCAAATTAATGGTCAAAGTCCCTCAATTCACACCTTCAGATTCAAGGAGCGTTGGGTATCAGCTTTCTGTAGATACCCCAATCTCCCCGAACTGCCCAGTAGTTGTTGCAATATATAGCGATGAAGCCTTGCCCAGGTCAAGAATCCATATGGGGATAGCAACATTGATCGGTGATTATCATGTGTCCACACACGTCTCCAGAATAGTCCAAATCAACCACAACAAGGTGATTAAATCCCACAGATCTATCTCTGCTGATAGACACTTGTTCTTCAGAGTGGATGTTTAAGTTCCCTGATATTTGTTGGCCCCACAGAGCCTTAATCAAGGGATTATAAGAACTCTATTATTAAACCCATTGAATCGAGCCTTAATCAGTAGGGAGGTTCTGATTAATATTCTCTTGGGCGGGCTGATTAAGCCCTCATACAGGATGTGCCTGATTAACCATTGGGAACACATGTTAATCCTGGAGATGTATATCTAACCTGGTAATGCACAGGAATCCCAACATTAGCAAGATTCCAGGCAAGGCCAGATAGCCTGCTTATCGGCACGACCAAAGTTATCGGCCTAGTTGTTCTCTGTAAATTATGTCCTTAACTTGGGTGCATGTCAGCAATGGCCTCTGGGTCGGCTGAACAGTGAGTAACCCGGTGAGAACCTCAACCAGGATAAACCTGACAGATGCTAATAGCTCATGTGTTCCCTGAGCAGTAGGACCAACCGTACAGTGTCCTCCCTAGGAGACCGTATACTGTAGGTCGGGATGCGAGGCGGAACCCGGAACAAGTCAAAGAGGGTGTGATATCCACTCAGGTATAACACCCAGGGTATGGATGCAACCCACAATATGATGGATAGGAAGCGGGGCAGGGTGGAGACAATGCCTATGTCAAGCCAAGGTAGAAGCCTGAGATTAGACGAGGTAGAATCTACTGTACATGGAGATTCTACCAAGCTTATATAAGCTTTGAATAAATTAAAGTGATTGCGGTCAGTCGCAATCAGTTCCTGTACCGCAGCATTAAGGAGTGTTAATGCTGATACTCCTGGACCCCTCTGTGTCCATTTTCGTGGTGTCAGAGGACTTAGGAGATCCGACGTCCGGGTTTCCTAATCCTTAATGTCAGCATCTCCAGTGGTTCAAACCCCGATCAGTTTGCAATCAGCCATGTACTTCGTGTCCGCTTCTGTGTCAGCCGTGATGTGTCTGGGGACTAGGATCCGTCTGTACGGGTTCCTAGTCTCTAATGTCTTCTGTATCCCATGGCACAGACTACCTCAAGTCTGCGGCTTTAGAATCTGTGGCCGGGTTCCAACCATGAGAAGGTCACGTGGTGGCAATGAGAGTCCTGTGCCGCTAAGATGTGTCTGTATCCATACGGACATATCACACAAAAAAAGTAGAACCCGGGCAATTCATGACAGTGTACAGTACTTCTGTGGGTAACAGAAGTGGATTTTACTGGTATCTGATAGGTCAAAGTGAATTCTAGACTGCTGGATTAGTCATTGCAAAGTCTGCTGGCAGGACTGCATGGCCAAAGTTATCAGCCTAGTTGTTCTCTGTGCCTGCTTGGGAAAATCAAAAGACTCCACAATGGCCCGAATTTGCAGAAAGCAGGCCGCGTCGGTGTGATGACAGTCCTGGTTCCTACATGATGGAGCGCTAAAGAAATGTTAAAAAACAGGAAAGGTATGTGGTCATGGGACCCATCATGCCTGGCTTGGATCTAGCGAAGTCTTACAACAAGAAGCTTGACAACTCAAATGCATATACATTGCAATGTGTGAGTATTGCTCCAGAGTCGAGGTTCAATACATAAGATACTGACAGCTTGATTCAGTCATCAACCCCTCTATTCAGATGGAATGGATCAAGAAGAACTGGTCTGCTGGCAAACAGGCTGCCACCCGGACAGTTATATTGACAAGGGTCATGTACACTGCATCTCATCTTGATTGATATATTCATGTAGCCTGTGTGATTATTTTGAATTGTATCAAGACCAGGACAATGATGCAGGTCCAGTGTCACACTCCAGCAGTCTGGCCAGCTCCCAGGGCTCCCATAACTCATCTTGATCTCGAGGACCAGCAGTTCCTACTATGCTTACCAACACTGCAAACAAATACCGCAACATTCAACAAGCACTTGATTTCTCTGCTGGAACTGGTTCAGGGCCCGGCAGTTCTTGGACTGTGGAGTAGGAGCTGGACAGCTACATCCAGAGTCCAATCCCACCCCCACAGACAACTGATATGATCAGGTATTGGATGGCGAGGGACTAGACCTGTAATCCATGCTTGAAACACTCACCCAGCATAGAATCACGGGAAAACAACATGGCCAACAATCTGTCACTTTTTCACTGATTACGCACTGATTCAAGCCACATCTGTGTTATCTGAATGGGTATTTTTGTTGTCAGCGGAGACAGACACAAAGCAACAAAACCGGATAAGTCCCCTCTTGATGGAAGCACTACAGATGCTGAAGTTCAATTTCAAGAAATCTCGATGGGATTTCATGAGTGAATGGCAGGCATCTCTGATTCTACACAACAATGAAGATTGGCTCTGACAGCTTGCTGCACCTGATGAGGAAGATCGGAATACTGCTGCACAGGCAATCAAAGAATGTGTTCACATGGCAGACAATATTTTTATGCCAGAGGATGAAGTTGGCCCATAGTGAGGCACGAAAGTAGCATTGAAATTGTACTTGCAACTTGTATATGGCTCAGACAACTGGAATCAAGTGATACTACTTTTTATTCAATGCTCTGCGATAACTACAGGCTGTGCAGAAAATCCCTTAAAAAAACCCCGACTTGATGGATTTGAGTTGACCTAAGTTGACTTCAAGTTGACTTGATGGGATCAAGTCGAGCCGAGTCAAGTCAAGCATGCCCCGAAGTCGACTTTTTAAGTCGCGACTCAACTTTTGAAGTTTTGACAACATTACCAAGTTGGATATATTGATGATCCTGGACGCCGTACGGATATCCTCGAATGCCTTCGATGCAGACCAGGCTGGTTGTGCTACTCTGGCACTATATTCTACCAGGTTTATATCACTTCGACTTTCTTCATTATTTCCATCAGCGGTCGACATTTACTCGCCTTGCACATATTCAGGAGTAGCAATGCTCAGCAAAATATTGTTGATCAGATCGAAGAGTGTTGATCACAGATGCCGCATCGCCCTATGCGCAGAATAACTCAAGATCCTCTGATCTCTCTGCATTCATAGATGAAGTGTACCACAGTGGAAGTTGGGTTCAGTTTCTTCAGCTGTTATTCTGCATGTCTGTCACGGCTGGAGGAAATTGAATTCACACGAATATTGTCTCCCAGTCATACATGCATACCTGTTTACTGTTAATAAATTAAATTAGGAGTAATCGGAAAAACCTTTTAAGGCCTACGAGATCTGACCAAAAGTCAACATCCTATTTCAAGATGGGTCGGGAAATAGGATTTTCATCATTGTGCACAAGTTGTGCATTCAAAATTGATTACAGCAACATACAGCCATTACTGAGAAAGTGATGCAAACACTTCCGGGGCCAGCGGCTTCTGTCAAGTAGTAACACCGCACAACGTTAACATTTCAGCATAGAGTGGGCATGTTCATTCTACTTTACTTATATCTAGCACATTGCGACAATAAACACGACACAGGATTTTCATTCAAGTTGCCTCCTCATTTTTAAGCATGGCTGATAACATGGACCATCAGCTTAAACTAATGGATTGTGAATCTTTCTTTCAAACACCATCTACTTATATTCGGACTTTTGGCTGGAGGCAAGATGAAACATGTTTATCATGCGTGAATATACAGCTTAACATTGTGATATTTGTCTATGTATAAAATACCTATTAGGTACCTCAATGAACCAATAAGCTGGAATGAAGCAAAGGATTATCATGGATGAGTTGTGGGATGGTCACAAAGCTTGTGAGATCCAGGATGGCCTCTTGAGTCGCTTGAAAAACCTTCGCACTCTAAAAACCCATTGGGAAAACGAGTGTCGATTGGAAAAAGTGACAGCCGGGATGCGGCTGATCAGGTCAATGCCACCTGCTCTGCCATTGTCTGTTGTATGTTTCCCAAAGAGCCTTCCTGCAAGCCGAATTGAGCACATGTGCCAGTCAAATGCCAGATGGCTCATTAATTTCTGTCTCCTGACCATGTCAAGGAGCAGGCTGCTGGTGATATGGGCTTGGATGCCTGGAATTTGGCCTAGATAGTACTGAGAAATTTTCATGGGCCAGACAGCAGCATCGTCGACAAAAATGGACTTAGCTGTGTCTGAAATGAGCCGCCAATCTGCACTCAATATCCCCATCTCTACAACTTCCGTTCTGTCCACATTTCCTCCTCCCTAGCGTTGCAGTGCCAATCTCTAAAGTGCTCGCAATCCACGAAATTGTCAAACCGCTGGCGCTTCTTTAATACAGCTGCCGCAAACCAATTCTTGACCCACCTCTACTGATTGCCACTTGGTTGTTGCTCTCACATGTTGCAGCTGTGGTGATTGAGTTTCTTCATCCTGCAACCCCCATGCGCACTGTATGCTTCAATCATTCACTCAATGTCCAAATTGCCCAAGCTGTGCCGCTTGTGGAGTGTTCCTGCACCTTGAACATGCTTGCAACTTGTAATATCCCTTCCTGCCATTTATAAAAAGAATCACTCACCATGGTTCCGAAGTCCTCACCATTAGAAAAGTCAATCCCAGGTAGAGTTCCCCACCACCGGAAATATTTATTTCTCATTCAAGAACATCTTATCATCAACTCAAATACTTCCAAGAACATTTCAGATAGTGGATAGTAGGTTCTCGGCAGAGGTCAAGCACTGTTAATAGTCAAACACAATCTGAACTCAGCTGCAGATGATAAACTGGCGTAGGATGGAGAGCATGGGAACCCCACACCCTTATGTAAGCCTGAATTGATGGCATTAATGGACAGGGCTGGTGGGAAATTTGTGCAAAAGATTTGGAATGCACAGCCACAGCACAGCCACCTCGGGCCGCCCCGGCAGCACCCTGCACAGCCCATTGGTCATGTTGTGGTGACCTCGGCAACTTCGAGAATGGTTTGCCATGGGTTCCACCAAAGTTCCTGACATTTTGCTGAGTCTAGGAAGAAACTATAACACTTGACTGCCTGAAATTCAGTCCCAGGACCCTGATACAAGTGGAAAATAATCAAAATTTTCTCCAGACCCTGAGATTCGGAACTTCCCACAGTCACATGGTCTGATTTGTAAGGGTGCGGGGTTCCCACACTCTCCATCTTAGGTATGTGCACTTCACAGGAAGCTTAAGAATCATTATGAACTACTTTGGAAGCATTCCACTAGTGAAAGTAATTGGCCATGCAAAAGATCAAGAGCCAACTAAGCATCCACAGAAGCAGGTAGGACAGCAACCATTTGGCAGATTGTCAGTACCAGTCCAACTAAAATACACAGTTACTTGGAAGAGGAGCCGTAGATAACAGGTCATGGCATATTCTTGCCATTCGCTTGCCTGTCAAGGGCTCTGGGAGGTCATAATTCCATCAATCACAAACACCCGAATTTGACATGATCTGATCATCCCACTCCGCTATTGCCGGGATAACCGCAAGGATAACCGCATGACGCAAACAGATTTGGAGCCAGCACCAAACCCACATCACATCATCTGCCAGCAAAGCTTTAGCCTTGGAACTTCTCAATTCTCAATCCATAATGCAGACCATTTCAATCACTTTCAAAACATCCAAACTACCATCTCTACTGCTAACAAGACAATGTAGGTGGCCAAAGATCGATAGACCAGGTGTGTAAAGAATACCAAGCATCTCAGGTCTGGCTAATGTCACACTCGCAGACAATTCTTTACATTTCTGTATATTACTGTGTTGCTACGCTCAAATCCATCTTCGTGCTTGAACACATTTCTCTCCACTATCTCATTGTTTGTTTGTTCAAATCTTCTAGTCTGTCATCTGGGCCTATGTGAAAAGTTGATCGTCGAAGTCTCGTAGCAGACAAATTGTTTCTTGCTCTGAACTCCGGGAAAGTGCCACATATAAATTGAAGAGGCTCAATTTCCCAGTCAGGGGCAACACAATGTCCACCAAATCTGTCTGAAAAAAACTTCGAAAATAATTCTGAGAAACTTCCCAAGATGATTCAATGAAACAGTGACCGCTGACCACACCATACTGAGAAAATGAAACACTGGTTGGGAGATTCAAGATTTTCAGCACAATTTATAGTAAAAAATGTTGTTTGTTTTTCAGACATTTTTCACTGAAAAAAATGGTGAGAAATTCAAATCTTTTTTACCCCTTTGAGCTTCCTTTTGAATTTTTCACCTCAGACTCACAAAATAGTGAAATTTTTTTGAGTTTTTCACTACCTTTTTCGGTGAAAAATGTCTGAAAAACAAACAACATTTTTCACCATAAATTGTGCTGAAAAACTTGAATCTCCCAACCAGTGATACACGAAAAAAGTTCCTGAACAGATGTACTTGTACTACATAATTGCCATGCTCATTCTTGAACTTAGTGTATGTAAAAAATGAAACCCTGTCAGGCAAGGGCTGTGCCGTCAAAGGCGGCACTTTCTAGTCATATATTGAAACATATTTTGAAGTGAGTCTAATATTTCATTTATGTGCCAAACATAATTAATGCATGGCTGGCAACAGTCATTGGTGGTCAAGTTGTCCAAAGGACCTGCCCCAAACATCTAAGCGCAGCAGAGATCAAAGTTCGGCCAATTCCAATTTCTGCCGACGTTCATGAAACATTCGTTTCCGCAGCATTTAGGCCCATGGAGGCCCAATTTGCTTGTTTTCTTGCTCCCCCAGGTTCCAAAGAGAATTTTCTCTGGATTTGGTAAGAATTCATCTCAAATTCCTTGTGTAATTACCGTTAACCTGTCGACCCGTGTACAGACGGTTACGGGTACCCGTCTACAGGATCACCCGTCCTGTACCTGTTCTGTAGAAAAAGCTGCTTGATGGCCTTACAGACGGGGGCCATAGCTGTAGCCACGGCCCGTCGACCCGTAGGCTACGGGTATGGGTTAGAGCCCTAGGACAGAGTGCCTTGGGAATGTTTGGGCCGCCATATGGAAAGTAAACATATGCCAACCAGTTCCAGGTGATGTCTTCAAGAGCAACTTGATAAGGCAGAGGAAAATGGGAGGAAGGATGAGAAAGTTGGAGTGGTTGGATTTGCCATGAGTTGGTCCCAGTGCCCACGCAACAAGTGCACAGAAATCTCATTTACTACCTCACACCAAATAAAGGAAAATTTCACTCCAGACTGAAACTGTAATTGATTTCTTGAAAACATCCACACAAATCAGCACAACAAAGATGATTGAATTCACAAAGCCTGAAACTTGAATGGAAGGTGTAAGAATCAACACTAGAATCAGCTGTGTGGAAACAAACACACCAAATAAAGCAAAATTTCAGTGCAGACTGAAATCTGAATTTATTTGGTAAGAATCAATGCACATATCAGCCGCATCGGATTTGGCCTGTATCTGAGGCGGCTGATTCTCAGATTTATTTTGGAAGAATCAATACACATATAAGCCACATCATATACAGGCCATATCTGATGTGGCTGATTCTCATAAAGAAACTCAAAGAATCGAAGTGAGTTTCTGTACCACTGAAATCCCTGAGCTATTTATGCTATTGGCTGCTATTTTTATCAACGAATAGCAAAATTTGCTCAAAGATTTCAGCCCAGCAGAAACTCACATTGATTCTTTGAGTTTCTTTATGAGAATCAGCCGCATCAGATACAGGCTGTATCTGATGTGGCTGATATGTGTATTGATTCTTACAAAATAACTATGAGAATCAGCTGCAGTAGATACCGGCCAAATCCAATGCAGCTGATATGTATATTGATTCTTACTAAATAAATTCACATTTCAGTCCAGACTGAAATTTTGCTTTATTTGGTGTGAAAGCAAATGCAGTCGCACTGAAAGGCATAATGAAACATTGACAAATCAGTGCGTCTGTCAACCTTTGAGAAACAAAGACTTTCAGTACAAGTTTCAGCACAGCTGAAATTTCCACCAAAGCAAAATTTCAGCATTGCGGAAACTCATTCTGAAGTCCTTTGTTTCTCAAAGGCGGAAAGGTGATTTGATTTTGAAAATTTCAAGACGACTTTCAGCTCCACTGGATTTGCTTTGTTCAGCCACAGCTGATTCTAGTGATGATTTTCACCATTAACCGTTCTTTAAGATTTTGCTTGTTCGGCTGTGCTGTATCCCCATGTAGCCTTTCTCCTTTTGTTTTTCCTCTGCTTTTGCTCTTCAATTAACCCCTTCTGTCCTTGGTGCTCTCTCAGCCTCTCAACAGTGCATTCTCATTTGTGGTTAAACAGCTGACCTGCGCACAGCTTTTTCTTGACATTCCGCAGTTGATCACAGCCGTTGCTGTCTACGACACAGCATGATTCTATTCATCGGGCTGAGGGGCCACATATCCCCCCGGCAGATTCTTCATATATAAAAACAGCGTGAATAGAATCCCTTCACCTATTTTTGTCGAATTTATCTTCATTTTCGGTCTGATCTCCGGAACTGCTGTTGCGGGGGGACAGTCCTCTCTACTTGGGTTCGGCTCAAACTACTACTTCAACCCTGGGCATCCACTCCTCAAAATTGATACTGTGCAATTTCGTTCAATTTGGCACGGGTTGTGACCCGTGACCCAAAATACCGATTCGGCACTTCAGCAACCAATGAAGTTTGGTGTGACACTTCCAAAAATTCGGCATACAAGACGAAAATTTCCGAAAATTCTCCCTTTTTTGCACCTCCGAGGGAGATTTGGCCCTGATGTCACACATTTTACATTCGGCACTGGGCACCGTGACCCATGACCGAGACCAAAATTCATCGCGGCACAGGGGGTGCGTGACACGTGACCACCGAATTGAATGAAATTGCGCAGTATGTTTGAACTGCCACTGTGCTCTCAATACTGAATGTCGCGCTAGCTGTGTCCTGTCTGCTGCTTTCTTGCCCCTGATTGATTTCAATCTCAGTCAACCTCTTCAACCAACACCAAGTTGTTTCCAATCCCTCCGCCCTGCAACTCTATCTTGCTGGCTTTCATTTCAGTCAAGATTGTGGTTTTTTTCTCGCATTTCCGCTGTTCACTCTGGCTGGCGAAAATTTATGAATCAAATTCACACCTTCATATCTTGAATCCCTCTGCCATTTCTGACTCCCAGATGAATCAAACACAAGACTAAAACGTTCAGCTCAAGTCATCCTGGATTACCTGCTCTCACTATTGCTTCCTTTTCCTCTTCTCGAGTGCCCAGCTATGTTTATTCTTGGTTGGCCAGAAGGGAGTAACTGCTCCTCTCCTACTTTCTTCACTTTATATCTCTTAAACCTTCCTGTTAGTTGATTTGTTTGATTTGCCATGTCATTGGCAATGTCGGCTATCCACATCATCCTTTTCATTTCTGATTGTATTGTATGTCAACAATAAATTGTTTTCTTGACCTTTTCTTGCCATCTTTCGTATGGCTGGAGCGAAGCGGCGGCTGATCTTGTTTCTATTCAAGATTCATGCTTGGTGATCTGTCCCGAATCCAATGGTGCTGATTAGGGCTGCTCAATTCTTGGCTCGTGAGCTCGTCTCGTCCCGTAAATAAAATAATTCATTATTTGTTTGACACAAATAGACACAAACTAGTGTTTGTACGTGCCTCTCTCTCGCCATAACCCGCGCCAGCTGTGGGCTTAATCGTGCGTGCTATTGATTCATTGTAACGGTACGTTGTGTCTCCGAGGCGGCTATGACACCTAATTGACACGCTCAGCAGTACAAATTTAATGGGGTGTTGCGGGTGTCGGCCCGTGGGGTGGAAGATTTCATTTACGAAAAGTAGTTGGACTAGGTAATCAGACATGTCCCTTCAGACACTGTTTTAGAGAGTTAGCTCGAAAGGGGGGAAAAAAAAATAAGAAGAACGGACCGAAACATATGGCAAAATTCGCGATCTGGGGCTAGAAAACAAACCCGAAAAAAGTCCTTGGATTTGACAATCTTGTCGTAGCTTATATTATGCTATTTCTGCCTAGTTTCGGAGACGTCGTCACTCAGAAGCTCGGCTTTCTCAACGGCTTTCTCGTCATCCGAGTTTATGCCAAGGAAGTCGGGATCGTCCGCATCATCTTTGAGGAAAATGGCAGCCAGAAGATTTTCGGCGACATATAAAATACCTGATTGCTATTGGGCTTTTGTCGTCTGAGGCATTTGGCAAGAGAGACGGCCGTATGTGCGAGTCTGTGTCTATTTGTTTCGAACAAATAACGAATTATTTTATTTATGGGACGAGATGAGTGGACGAGCTAAGAATTGAGCAGCCCTACTTGTTTGAGAAAATTCTAAAGACCTCTTGGGACTTAAGATTATTCTCAATAAGAAGAATAGAACGAATACTTTGGTTATTGTACAGGATTACAAGACCTGTGAAGAAATTTATTCCAAGAAATTCGTGATTTCTGAGCAATCACAATTGCTCCATCCATCCCATTTATCCCGCATCCCACGTGTTACTTCAATCCCGACGCCTTCGAGAATGAGCAATGGGTTCAGGGAGGCCGAAATCGCCAAGACGTTTTCCATATTTCTCGAGGAGATGTTAGAGGTCATCAGAGCAGAGTTAAGTCCAACAGGAATGATATTGTTGGCCCGGAGGATGAAGTCGTAGGATAGTTCGTTCTGAAATGTGTCCCACATACTGATAGGACTGTCAACACAGTCATTTACGAGCAAGTGAACAAAGAGCAAGCATAACTGTCGCGGAGTTCGCAGAGTCTGTACGGCTTCCAACATTGCATATGTAGCTTCGTTGCTGTCGGCAAAGAGTCCAAGTTGAATTGTGACGTCCTGGAAAATGACATATTCCATGTTGTCCACCATAAGAGCATCTTTGAATGAAAGACACGGCTTATGCTGTAGGATAGCACGCAGATAGAAAATTTCACACTGTGAAGGTCGAACAGACTGGATGAGGACAAGGTGAGTGTGTGCCTTGTTTCGCTGTACAGCATGCATCTGCGGAGTGCCTAAGAGGTTTGGTTGTTCCCGGAAATAATGAGGCTTGAAATTGTTCGTTTCGTCGTACTTGACCAAGCGGAACAGGCTGTAATATTCGGCGTAGGTGAGGGTGTGAAATGAACACTGTGCATCCAGCGGCCCATCCTCGAACATTCCCAGGGGACGCAAAAAATAGTGTTCAAGCTGGGATAATGTTGGAGCAAGCCCTGCCTTTCGTGCATATTGCCGGTTTGTGGTGCTCCCTGGAAGGTGAATGGGAAGAGAGCTGACAGCGAGCATTCCAGCGAAGGAGTTCGAGGCAGTATGGCACAACAATTTCATCGCCAGGCCTCCTTCGGCGGTATTGGATATGGCCCTCAGCATCTACCGTGGTCGTGTTTTGCAGCTTACAAGGGTATTTGAATCGTTATGTTAGCTGATTCTCGCTGACAGTATTTTGCAGCCGGCCGATGGACTGGAGGATGATTGTGCATCATGAATTTCCGAACCAGTGCAGCGTCAACTGGGTTGTCAGGAATTTCCGCCCGACACTACTTTATCAATGTCGGAAGGGTGTGTGCAGTCCATGGAATATTTCACGGGAACGTGAACATGTGGGAGGCCACGCTTTTGAAATTCCACAGAGTGAATGAAATACAGCTATATGCCAGCATTTGGGAACATGGTTTTCAAAGCCTTTTCCAGCAGCACCAGTTTGCGTTTGAACACCCAAACAACCACGATCGGAACATCAGCGAAGTTTTGGCCAGGACAGAGTTGAGATTGAATTTCCGGCCATTCTGGGTTGCAGGTCATGGTGATAAAAAATGTAGGACTGCCAAATGCTGTTGCTATTGCTAAGGAATTGGCAACCTGTTCTGCGGCCCATCGATTTGAACCGAGGAATGAAGAGGGTAGGTAGATATTCTCACTAGCCTCAACATTAGAAAGGCCCATGAGATTCGCATCTTCACATCTAATACGTTCCTGGTTTGTGTGGATGTAGGCGAGGCGGGATTCGAGGTCTCAGCTGAACATGTCAACAATGTACTCGTTGGCAAGTCGGCTGAAAATTGGTGAAAGGATCGAAATTGGCACGTTCATGAAAATCTTTAATCAAAGATTTCAATTAGACAACACCAAATCGAGGCTTGTGTTTGTGTTCAGGGGTTCGCGTGGCAGGAGACCACAAATGCGAATTTGGATTAAAGGTACGTGTGTGTGTGTGTGTGTGGCGTTTTGGAAGCCCAAACTATTTTCTTCTTCGTCTAAACCTTCAACAACCGATTCCAACCCAAACCAAATTCCGTCCCGTTGATCCGTAAGTCCATTCCTTTTCGTTCCAGTTTCCCATTAACAATTCCCGTAGTATCCTGTAGTCTGTTCAATTCAAAATCCAGCAAGAGAGTCAATTCACAGTTATAAAAACCCGGGTGTAAAATTGTCTTTCTAGTACACAGTTTCGTCCCTCTTTTATACCCTACTGTTTGTACTTCCTAAATAAACCATAATCAATGTAAATTCTGGTTTCCACGGCCTCTATTCCTAAGTAACCGGTGGTGGAGGCATCCGTATCCCTACACCAGACACGCTCCCTTGGTGACTTCCCAGAAAGCAGGGCATCCCCTTGTCATTGCTCTTGGTAACGGGCTATACTCGCTGGTAACCCAACTCATCCCCCTACGCACTGCCCGTTCTGTAGGCGATACGCGTCTCCAATGTGTCCGTTCCGTATTCACTCCATCCCGTGGGTTGCCGATTAGGTACGTGTTTGATCATAACCCTCGCTTTGACCTTTCCTGATCGTCGTGATCCCATCAGATGCGTCGTTTTGGTTGCAGGCAAGTGACGCCGTTGTCCCCTTCGCCCCTCCGCCTTGCGTTAAACTCCTCTTCGGGACTTGCCCACTACCCTCGGAACCTGCCGGTTACCCATCAATCCCGTGATTGAAACCAAATCCTTCGCAATTTCAGGTGCGCAAAATTCATCTGTTCTTCATTGGAAACGGGGTTCCCGCAGTAGACGGGCGTGGTAATGCCATATCTGTGTAGTTGGAAGATCACAACAGCACAATGTCGTCAATAGATCGTGGTGGTAGAAGAGCAACCCACACTGTCACTCCGCGTCGTAAATCAATGATATGGCAAGATAGGGCACATAAGTATGACACCGGATTTCAAATGTCCTGTCGTAAACCAGGGCTCAGGGTATCCTCTTTATCACAGCCAGCGCAGAATTAAAGTCGACGGAAAGTCAATAAAATGGCTTTAGTGAGTAGTATACTGTACACTACTGAAATCAATGCCTGATTTGGCAAGCGCATCGCCAAATGAGGGATCACCCAAATTGAAGACAGGAAATAAAAATCGCAAGATGAAAGTACTTAGGAATGGACGCAAACAGATAAAGGGAGATAGATAGATGTGATCGTAAACAAATCGGCATAAAACAAGCAATAAAGAGATTAAGTATGAGACGAAGCTAATGCACGGTTGGCGAAGCAATTCCACGAAGAAGCGGACAGTGGAGATCCGGCAGAAAGGGAGGCGAGTGAAGACGTCGTGATGTCCCACAAGCCACAAGCCGAACCCTTCCCCAGTCTCTGGAGCACTGGCACCGACTTCATCCATTGCTTTCGGCCACCTTCCTCCTGCGCTGACTCCAGGCACTAGACGCCAGCAGCATGACATAGCTGGGTGGAGGTAGAGCCGCGATGAAGCTGCCGCGATCGGTGCTGAAGCAATGAGAAGCAGGCGCGAGCACCGAGGCTGTGGTAATGCTCATGATGGAAGGGCTTCTCGTTAGGGCTCAGGGTAGCCCCAGGGGCGCGCAAGGCGGTTATGCTGGGAGGACGCCCACTACTGGGGCGCGGCGCACACACAGTACGAGTGGCGCAGCCTCTAGAATGCGGGGGGCACGCAGGATGTATTCGTCGGTGCGGGGAGCGGGGAGAGCCGTCTCTGCGCAGCGGGAGTTTAGGTACGGACACCGCGCTGACGGAATAACGAGCGCTTGCGGCATCCGCAGCCTAAAGCAAGACGATCCGGCATGCGGGGGAGGGCGGAAGGCAAGTGCGGGCCAGATGGAGCTCGACGTCGCGGAAGGAGAGCCACAGCCCGGGCAACAGACGCGGAGGACCCCAGAAGGAATAGATGGGAGGGTGGTCAAGGGCAGAGGCGGAAGATAAACCCATCCATAATCTAATCGCCCCAGCACGCGATAGCTGACAGACAGATGCATAGCGGCGGTCTGAGGACCGGAGTCGGGTGCTGCAGGTATGCGAAGGACGTGGCAGCATGACCAGTTGATGCGCCCATCCGAGAGCGGCACAGTCAGGGAGGGGTCGCGGACTGGACCCTGCGCAAGACGAATCGATACCGGGATCTGGCACAAGTGGGACTTGGCGTGGTGTGCAGGTGAGGGAGGGCCGTCGGAGCATGCAGCACCGTGAAGGCGATTACACGAAGCCTCGCGCCGTGGAGGACAGGTCGAATAGAGCTGGCCAAAAAATTCGAATGAGGGGGGACGAAGCGAGGCGCGATGATGCTCAGAGGTGGAGGATGGCAAGCCGGTCGAGGACAAGGCGTCTCCCGCAAAAAGAGAATGTCCACAGCTGTTACAATGACAACTGCCCGAGCGTCCACAAGTCAAATACTAGACAAGGGATTGGAGGGTGCAAGGTATTAACCAATCATCAATGAAGTCGAATAAAACACTAGGAGAGGTACAGAATATCTACGACTAGGCTACGACTATATACTGTTCTGTGTATCTAATCATTGTAACTATCGTCAAGTTCAACCGTGAGCTATACCTTCCTAATAAGTAAGCGTGAGTAAATACTATGATCCGAGCATAAGGCTTCGGCGTGGTAAACGTTCGTAAGTAATGCTATGCTACTATATATAACTGAAATGAAGTGTCTATGCGTTGCTTCCATCTGTTAGGCGTGTGTTCTTACCAAGAACATGCCGTGGTCCGCAAGGCTATTAGTAACCACCGCATGTATACCTTGTGGTTTTTGTAAATATAACTGTTCATGCGTATAGCATGTGTTTCTGCTCGATCATACCAACTGATCGTTACTCCGAGTCTTCGGTGGCTTCCTCGATCGTGTATAATTATATATCCCATGCATGTAGCATGTGTTCAACCAAACAATCATTATATCCGATCATTGATGTTCTTCGTTGAGTATTGTAAGGACTCCTCCTGGTATCATGGAACCGAGTATATATCCTCATGGTGTTCCGTATGTCCTTCCACGTATGCGTGGGTGTATGTTGTCCAGCCTTCGTCTGTCATAACTTCATGTCTGAGTTCGTACTGGCGATCGAAAGCCTTGATTCATGAATGTGTCCGTACTCATGTTATCCTGTCAGTACACTTCCTTCTATGTATATCTTCTAAGCATCTGTCGTCTTGATGCTTCTTCGATCGTGTGACTTAACACCTTGATCGGTATTCGTGTGAGGTCTTGGCCTTGACTGCCTTAACCCTCGTGGCCTCTGTCATTTATCTTACAGCAGTGTCGTTCTGCATCCTGATGTTCTTCCGTGATCCGGGATATCGTCTGGGCTCCATATCGTTAAGCCCTTCTCTTGATCCGTTATCTAGGATCTTATCCTGATTTCTTGATCTAAGGTTCATCAACGTTCTTGATAACGTTTCCACTATCTCATCTATATGCGCTTGTTATGCACCACTCTCAGATATCCCTTATCTGTATGTGCTTGTTGTGCTGCGCTCTTAGATAGGCGTTGGAACGATAAGATTTGCATCGAATCGTGACAACGGCATCCGCAGAGGTGGGGTAGGCTAGGATTAACAAGTACAGCTTAGTATGAGTCGCCTCGGAGTTTGAAAATTATGATGGCATGTCCTATGCACCTTCCAAAGCTCCCAATGAGGCCGTTCTTTCGGCAGATGCGAATTTCTATCAATATGAGGTGCTCAAGTTTTTTTCGTGGATTTTTCCGCAGGTAATGAGGGAGCTCTGAGCATTTATTTTCGAGGTTTTTGGGCGATAATTGATGGAGCTGATCATTGGCGGTTGCCAAGGCGTTTCAATTTCAAACTCTGAGGCGACTTGTGTTTGCCTGGACTCGTTAATTCCAGCCTCTCTAGTATACGTGATCTGAACGACTATCTTCAGATTTCACGCTCTGTAGACTAGAGAGGCTGAAACGAGCCTAGAGGTGGGGGAGAGGGTGACGTCTGAGTAAGGAAAGCTCGCCCACAGCGCATCGCAGCAGAGACGAGATGCTTCCCCTCCCTCCCCTCAACGCATATAGCGTCCAGCTGCGCTCCCCGTGCACACCTTTCCCGTTCCCCCGCCACGGTGCGATGTGCATCTGCCGAACGGGCATCCAGCGTATGCAGCGCGGCGGTCCATGTGTCTGCTCTCTGAATCCTGTTGTGCGATGATCGTCGATAAGGAGACGGGTAAGAGACGAGGAACGGCAGGATGGGGCGGGGAGTGGGGCCGGGCAGGGACTGGCGTGGTGGATTGCGCATCGTAGTAACCCGATTTCGGAGCTTCAGCAGTCCCAGCCCCGGTGCCGGCGGTGAGCGGAATAGCATGGCCATCCCACGCGCCTCACCACCCGTTCGAAGCCTGTCGTGCGTTACACCTGCACATTCAGCACATCGCGTGAAGACCGGGACTCCATCGCCACGTCACGACTTGCAAGTCCACCCAAGGGACAGGGACAGAGAGCGCAGGAGGAGAGGGCCAACAGGGCCGTACGAGTCTGGCGAGTACGGGACCTGTGAGATCTAGGAACGCGAATGAGCGGTTACCTCAAGTACGAGCGAAGAAGGCAGCAATGAAGGATACACACAAGTCGTAGAGAGAAACAAACATCTACCAGACGAGGAGCCATGGGTACCCCTTCGCTCCTGCTACTCGTTCCCGTTCCCGCTCGATCTGTGCGACGGGCGCAGTCAGTCGACCGGCTTCCCTAGCACTGGCACCACTCGTTGTCGTTATCGGCACCAATGTCCGCACGCCCACGTCCGCATCTGCTCCGGGGGTAGCAACCAGGGTAGTCCGGACTCCCACGTGAAAGCGGTTATTGGGCTCACGGTGTGCGTGTGGAGACGTCATACATGCGGAGGGCTTTGCGGAGGCAAATCAGCGTGCGCCGTGCTGAAGCAGTGCGATGAAAACACGGTAGGATGTCGCGGAGTGGAAGCACACTACCCAAGAATGCACCGGGTGGGCCCAGGGAGCATGGACGTTGAGAGGGAAGGATTTGAATCTGCGTGCCTAGTCTCCCAGTAGTCGTGGCGTAAATAGTTCGCGCGAGGAATTGAATGCGCACTCGTGCACGGATGACGGAGCAAATAGGAATCCGGTAGGTGATCTTCCCATGGGCCATGCATGGGATAGAACTCAGGTGGATGCCACGAACAGTCTGTATGGGCCCAGGGTAGTCACGGACGCAGAGGAAGGGCGAATAAGCGAGTCGTCCAGCGTCCCAAAGCGAATCACCAGCGGAAGTTGATGGTGACTGTATACGCTTGGTGTATACGCCGCGGGCTGTTCGCCTCGGCCATCACACTCCGGTAATTGCCGAGAAAGCAAAGCAAGCACAACAGGCACACCAAATAAACCCAAATTTCAGTCCGTGCTGAAACGCAAATTGATTTTCTCATAATCTCTACAGGAATAGGGCTGCTCAATTCTTAGCTCGTCCGCTCGTCTCGTCCCATAAATAAAATAATTCGTTATTTGTTCGAAACAAATAGACACAGACTCGCACATACGGCCGTCTCTTCTTGCCAAATGCCTCAGACGACAAAAGCCCAATGGCAATCAGGTATTTTATATGTCGCCGAAAATCTTCTGGCTGCCATTTTCCTCAAGATGATGCGGACGATCCCGACTTCCTTGGCATAAACTCGGATGACGAGAAAGCCGTTGAGAAAGCCGAGCTTCTGAGTGACGACGTCTTCGAAACTAGGCAGAAATAGCACAATATAAGCTACGACAAGATTGTCAAATCCAAGGACTTTTTTCGGGTTTGTTTTCTAGCCCCAGATCGCGAATTTTGCCATATGTTTCGGTCCGTTCTTCTGGACATGTCTGATTACCTAGTCCAACTACTTTTCGTAAATGAAATCTTCCACCCCACGGGCTGACACCCGCAACACCCCATTAAATTTGTACTGCTGAGCGTGTCAATTAGGTGTCATAGCCGCCTCGGAGACACAACGTACCGTTACAATGAATCAATAGCACGATTAAGCCCACAGCTGGCGCGGGTTATGGCGAGAGAGAGGCACATACAAACACTAGTTTGTGTCTATTTGTGTTCAAACAAATAATGAATTATTTTATTTACGGGACGAGACGAGCTCACAAGCCAAGAATTGAGCAGCCCTAGTGTCTCGACGATTTTATCACTCCGTCTCGCATCTCAGCTATTTTCCATTATCCCACACAAAGACTCCACTCTCTCGGGTCTGGATCACCTAGGTGCTTAAGTTCGTATAAAAGGAGAGCAATCCGCGATTGCTTTCTTTTTATCATGGCGAAGTCTTCACAATCCTCTTCACCACTTCCTTGTTGAGGACTCTTGGCCCACTTTGCCACCTCACTCGACTATTTATGACACCCTAACACCTAACGTGGACATCCTGTTCCAGTTGCATCCAGTGTGTTAATTCCTCCAGCTATCGCAGATGGTCCTCACCCAGTGTTTTAGGATGGTCCTTGTGACTTTTGTCTAGACTGTCCTACTGCTTGCACCTTCGTTCGCTGGAACGTGCTTCCCTTGCACCATTCACTTGAATCACTAGCACTGCTCTCTTTGCAGTCGCGAAGCCTTCTGTTTACGCCTGGCTCGTTATTGTGATATCTGAACCTCGCTACTCCCTGATGAAGGTCCGCGCTCTTCTTTTTCCCTCATGCATATTTTCTCATTCCTCGGGATAGAATGTGATGCCTGGGTCACTCAATTCTACTCGGATTGCCTCGCCACATTTCATCTCTGCAACAATGCTCCCATTCCTATTGGAACTTTCTTTGCCCAAGGAATCATAGCATATATCCGACCCCTCACCATGATGTGTGCCTTAGCCGGTTTTGACGAAATTTTAACCTTCCACCCTACTTGGTGTCCAGGTGTCAGCAACGGTCTCTGGGTCGGCTAAACAGCGAGTAAGCCGACGAGAACCTCAACCAGGATAAACCCGATAGACGCTAGGAACTTGTGTGTTCCCCGAGCAGTAGGACCAGTCGTACGGCGTCCTCCCTAGGAGGCCGTATGTCGTAGGTCGGGATGCGAGGCGGAACCTGGAACGAGTCGAAGAGGGTGTGATATCCACTCAGGTATACAACCCGGGGTGTGGATACAACCCGTAGTACGGTGCGAGGAAAGCGGGGCAGGGTGGAGACAATGCCTATGTCAAGCCAAGGTAGAAGCCTGAGATTAGACGAGGTAGAATCTACTGTACATGGAGATTCTACCGTGCTTATATAGGCTTCTAATAAATTAAAGCGATCACGGTCAATTGCGATCAGTTCCTGCACCGTAGCATTAAGGAGCATTAATGCTGATGCTCCTGGACTCCTCTGTGTTGGTTTCCATGGTGTTGGTGGACCTAGGAGACCCGATGTTCGGGTTTCCTAGTCCTAAGTGTCATCGTATCCAGTGGTTCAAACCCCGATCGGGTTTGCAACCACTCCTGTACTCCGTGTACTCTCCTGTGTCAGCCCTTGGTGCGTCCGGGGACTAGAGTCCATCTGTATGGGTTCCTAGTCCCTAAAGTCTTCTGTATTCCGTGGCGCAGACTCCCTGAGTCTGCGGCTTTAGAATCCGAGGCCGGGTTTCAACTGTGAGAAGGTCACGTGGTGGCGTCATGAGAGTCCCGTGCCGCTAAGACGCGTCTGTATCCATACGGACGCGTCGCGCGAAAAAAAGTAGAACCCAGGCGATTCATGACATCACCCCCCCTCTTCATGGTCGTTGTCCTCAACGACCCGTAGGTACCGCGTCCCCATCTTCCCAATATTTCCTGCAAGGCGAGTTTTATCCTTCAAAATTTTCCTGCGTCGTGGGGCTTATTGTCACTGCCCATCGATTATTACCCGCGAAGGCGTCCTTCAGTCTTCTCCGTTCGGGAACCCGCAACCCAAAATATCCAGTGTTCTCCCTTCGTGGTGGTCCTGTTATCCGGATTGTAAACACCACACCATGGTCGTAGGGCTTATTGTCACTGCCCATTGGTTATTGTCGCGCCAGCGTCCCCGTTGTCTTCGGTGCTCGACTCCCCATGTGGTAGTATTTTCTCTCCTCTGTGGTTCGACCCTGTCGAGGTGCCCGGGTTATGCAACCCGGTGCACCCCCTATCCGCCACTTCGGCTAAGGTTTGCCGAAGTTTTGATGGCCGTGAGTGCTTCCGTCGTTATGGTGCCCGAGGAGGATTCTTTGATCTACTTCCAAAAGTAGACCTCGCTTAGTGCTTCTTCTCGAAGCACTTTAAGCTTTCCTCCTTGAAACATGGGCTCTGGGTTCTGAACTTAATCAGGACCTCGAGCCCTTCCGTTCCCGTTCCTCTGCAGCACGCCACTCTCTTTTTCCACCACCATGTCTTCACCTCTGCGCAACTTCGCAATTCTCTGGATCTCTGGGATCCACTTCTTTTTGAACCCTTTGTTGTCTCCTCGCCGCCGCTTGGACTGGGATCGTCAAAACGCAGATGGGACCCCGTTACCCCTCAGGTACGGCGCAGAAGATTTCCGTCGTCCTCGTCGCCTATTCCATGAACGTTCGGACGAAGCGTCCATCATCCTCGCGTTCAGATACAGCAGAGCTGACGAGGGCGTGTCTGGCCCAGAACCCGTCCCTCAAAACGACGGGTTCCTTCGCCTCTGGTTGGCGACTTTTTGCTGCCAGGGCGGGTTTTCGGATCTTCTTGGAATCTGTTCTTCCTCCGGCTCGCTACCGCCCCCCTCAGCGACTCCCCATCTTCGATTTCAGATCCCGTATCGCAGAATATCCTCGGGTCTGGTCCTTGGATGAAATTGCGCACCAACACTTCTTGGTGTGTGCCTGGCTCTTGTTCTGGTGTATCAAGGAACGAGGCACATTGACCTGGCCGATTCGAGTTTTCTGGCTCCGGCGATCGGAGCACCTCACAATGCCGCCTGTCTTTGATGAATTGTTGGATCGAATGGCGCTGTCATTCAAGACCACGTTCAACCAGTACTGTCAGTCTCGGCGAGACCATATTCACGAAGGTCGCCTCCGGAACCACCTCTTCCGAGTAGTGGTAAGTCGTTTTATCCTCTCGAATAGTTCTGTACTCCTGTTAACAACCCGTCAAATAGTTGCACATGGAGCGGGTTCTGTTCTAGCTCAGCCGCATGGGTTTTGGGGTGTCCTGGTCCGAGCGGTACAACCAACTCTTGGTTCGACTGTTTCCCGAGGTGTACCCCGACACGCCTGAGGCGACTCGAAAGTCGGCTTTGGCTGGTCTCCGGTTCCATCGTCCAGAGGCAGGTCCTCGCCACGGCCCCGCGTCTATCGAGGTTGCCCCAGGGTATCGCGCGAATCAGACTCATCCCGATAGGGGAACCCGACATTCGGTCTGGTTTTCTGCCCTCTCCCGATTCGTCAGTCCACTCAGCGTGGGGTGAGGCCGTTCAGTTTTCGACGGACGGGGTTCTTGAATATCTGGACGATGTGTAACCCGAAACAGTTGCGAATTTTGGCGCGATACTGATACATCTTTGCAGAGCTCGCTTCTCTTGACGGACAGTGGAACCCCCCAGAGGAGACCGCTCTCCCCGGGCACATTTTGGTCGGCGACGAGCTGGATCTCGAAATCATTGCTGCTGGGATGTCGCCCAGCGACTTTATTGGCGCCACACTTCCACCGCTGCCACTGCCTCCGCTGCCCACTCCAGCTCCCTCTCCTCGAGTCGTCCACTCTCCCTCCCCGCCCCCAATCACAGTATTGGAGACGGATGAACGGGTTTCCGCACCTTCCCTTTCCCCTTCCCCTCCTCCCATGCCCTCTGGCAGGAAGCAAGTTAAGGGCAAGAAGAAACGAGCGCGCGATCCAGAAGCGTCCAAGAGCGGTTCGTTTCAACACAAAGTGCGGAAGCCACCCATCATACACATCCCTTCGGCTCGCGCTCATTCGTCCGCGGGGCGGGATCCTTCTCAACCTCTATGGTCGTTCCCAGCGGAAAGGTTCCACCCAACAGGGGCGGTGGTTTGCACCTTGTTTCCTCCTTGTAAACACTGCAACAACAACGGACGGTTGTGCACTCTGGAGGCGAAACCCCCGTTGGCTGCCAAGACTCCACGGTGTTGTTCGCATTGTAAAGCGGCGCACATCACCTGTCCTAGTTGGACAAGGTTTTCCAACGCGTTCGAGGATGGCAACGACAAGGTTTTGAGCGACTTTCTGGTGCTCCTCTGGGAACACCTTGGTGGCAGGTCCTTCCTGCCCTTGCAACCCGACCCCAGATGGTCGGATTTGACGCAGACCCGTGTGTATTGGTTTCGTTCCTCCGAACCTTTTACTAACAGGTTCTGCATCCTCTTAGGACTCTCGACAACATATCGAGAGTTCCTCCTGCTCAGCCCCGCGCCCAACGCGGCAAGCACTTCTGCGCCTCATCGCCCTGTCCCATCGGGTTCAGACGTGGGCTCTTCTGAAGACGAAGCCCCTGCTCCCAAGAAGCGTAAAACATCGCGCCCTCACCGCCCAGAAATGGTCGAAGTGACCGACGAAGACGACGCCCCTGCGGCAACCGACGATCCTCGAAACTACGGTTTCGAGGACGAGGACGTGCAAGGGTCATTCCCGGAGCCACCCATCGCAGCTGACCCCCGCAATTACGACCTCGAGTCGGAACCCGTGCCGGATGCGGTTCCCGTGGAACAGCAGGCATTGTCATCTCGTATGACGTTGGACGATCCAATACCCCGGGATGTTCGCTTCCTCGGGTTTCGTCCTCGCCCTGCGGCCGAGATTGCCTCTGCCTCTTGTGCGTCTCTTGTGGAGGAGATCATGCAACAGTTGACTGCGGATGCCGGGGACGAAGAGCAGCTGGGGAACGCGCTCCTGATGATGTCCGAGGTATTTGGGCAAGCGGGCAGACTCCTGGGTAAGAGGCATCGTGGAGACAAGGGGAAGGGCAAGGGGCGCGTGTCATAGCACATCGAGCGTATTTTTTTGTATTTTCGTTTTATTTACAAATCCAGCGAAAAGCGTAGTGTTGCTCCTTTTGGTGTGCCAAGATTAAGTTTTCATTAAGGATTTTTTCGCCAAGAGATTTTTGACAAGTAGATGAGAGTGAGGGGTATGGGTATGGGTATATCCCGTTCCACGGGTTCCTGTTGTTTACCCTCCTCTAGGGTCATCCTCGCACCACCGATACCCACGTATTGGTGGTTCGGGTTCTAGAGTTGGAACCCGTCCTTTCTTCGTAAGGTGGGGTGGACCCCGCCTCGTCATCCACTATCCGGCCTGGGAGGCCTGGGGTACCGGGGGTAGGAGCGGGACGATTCCTGCTCCTGCGGGGTTGTGCCAACTCTGTAAGCAGGATATCATCCATGTATACGGAGAGTGTGGCCCCCGCTATCCAGGTTGGTTACCATGGGGAATAGTCGCCCCCCTGTCGGTTGTAAATTGGTACCCCCGGGTTTCGATTTGGCAGTCCCATTCTCGGAGGGCCTTCTCTCCCGGGCCTGTCCCGTTCTCCTGTGGCATGAGTGTTCCTTCTCCTTTCCTCCCGACTGCACTCAGTCGGAGGTCCAGTAATCTTCACCAGCCATGCTCCAACACGTTCCGTCAACCGCCGGAGTTTGCGCATCCAGGGGGAGTGTGGTCCACGCCGTGGAACCCGCCTGTACCCGCCCAAGGGTAGAGCAACCCATTCCTCTTGGGTTGCCCATACCAGGGTGACACACAGTGCAGCCATTCTTGCGAACAATCCCCCCCACCAGAGTAGGGTTCCAACCCACTCTCCAACACCCTGTCCAGGCGTGCTTCCAGCAAACCATAATATTGGTGGGTGCCATCTTCTTGTTCCAAGTGTGTATCGGTTTGTCGGGGCTGGAAGAAGAGATTCTACCTTCTGTCAGCAACAGCCTCTGGGTCGGCTAAACAGCGAGTAACCCGATGAGAACCCCAACCAGGATAAACCCGATAGACGCTAGGAACTCGTGTGTTCGCCAAGCAGTAGGACCAGTCGTACGGCGTCCTCCCTAGGAGGCCGTATGTTGTAGGTCGGGATGCGAGGCGGAACCCGGAACGAGTCGAAGAGGGTGTGATATCCACTCAGGTATACAACCCGGGGTGTGGATACAACCCGTAGTATGGTGCGAGGAAAGCGGGGCAGGGTGGAGACAATGCCTATGTCAAGCCAAGGTAGAAGCCTGAGATTAGACGAGGTAGAATCTACTGTACATGGAGATTCTACCGTGCTTATATAGGCTTCTAATAAATTAAAGTGATCGCGGTCAATCGCGATCAGTTCCTGCACCGTAGCATTAAGGAGCATTAATGCTGATGCTCCTGGACTCCTCTGTGTTGGTTTCCGTGGCGTCGGTGGACCTAGAAGACCCGACGTTCAGGTTTCCTAGTCCTAAGTGTCATCGTATCCAGTGGTTCAAACCCCGATCGGGTTTGCAACCACTCCTGTACTCCGTGTACTCTCCTGTGTCAGCCCTTGGTGCGTCCGGGGACTAGAGTCCATCTGTACGGGTTCCTAGTCCCTAAAGTCTTCTGTATTCTGTGGCGCAGACTCCCTGAGTCTGCGGCTTTAGAATCCGAGGCCGGGTTTCAACCGTGAGAAGGTCACGTGGTGGCGTCATGAGAGTCCCGTGCCGCTAAGACGCGTCGCGCGAAAAAGTAGAACCCGGGCAATTCATGACAAATTTCACCACCCAGCAAATCTTGCCTGTCCTCTGTCCCTCCTTTGTCTGTTCTTTGTTGACCTAAGGACCTTTGTAGGCCTTTTGTGTTCCACATTGTAGCCTTCGGACGATTCATGACACCAGGCTTCATTATTTGATCTTCAAATGCGCCCTAGAGTAGGATATCCATAACTGTACCCTTCTCTTGTTACTACCACGCGTAGAATTCGTTAGCTCCTGATTACTTTAATCGGAATCAAGCACCTTTTTGATATATAATCATTGATCTTAGCATCAACAGAAGCTTTCTCATCATGATTTCCATTGGATAACATGTTTTCCAAGGTCCGGCCCGTATGCCTACATGGTCTGAACCGCTTAGCGCATCTTTATCGCTTAGATGGATGCTAGCCGAGCCGGCTATTTTGCAAGTGATGTGATCTTTTAGCCGATGACCAACTGAGCTTATTTTGATCTACCGCTTCGTCTCGCCTATTTCGGCTAACAAGTTGTGTAGTTATCGTCAGAGTCCAACATTTTTAAAGTTTTGTCATTGTCTAAGTCCCATCTCCCCTTTTCATAAATTGTAACTGTCCCCAGTTACATCATTACTCAGAGCGCAAATATTCCCCGAATGGACAGCATCCGCGGATTATTGAAACCGCCTGCGCTTTCACTCCATATACCAGCATCTTCACCAAATACCCTCGTTTATTAAACATGGTCTCTACTCCCACTCCTTCTATGCCTAAGGCCATGGTCAATAGCCTCCTCGCTATCAACGATTCTGTCGCCACTACTCAATATCCTGACCGTGTCAAGCAACGCACTTTTCTTGATGAAAAGACTGTCACACTGGTACATTTAAGATATCCAAAGTCTTTAAAGAAATCCAACTGAGATTGTCTTTTAGGAGGGCTTTAGTACCATGATTGGTGCTATCGCTCACGACAAGTCCCTTTATGACATATTTGTCAGCATGAAGGACTCTTATCACCACACGGCTATGGGTCCTGGTGGAGTTATCAGCAGTCGTTACCCCGGTATCCTCAACCTTTGTTCCTATATCAAGACTGAATGCGAGTTGAATCGCATTGGTCTGTCTGCCGCGACTGTTGCCGCACAACAGGCTCATTGTACTGGGCTTGAAGACACCTGTGTCACTATTGAGGAGCAGGCGGCCACTGAGCTTCAAGCTTCCACCAAGACCAAGAAGTCTAAGGAGCAAGGTAAGTCAAGAATCAAGCAACTGTGATTGCTCAATTCTAACTTATTCCGCCTTTTTCTTAGAAATCCAAGAAGTCAAAGGCCATCATTGAAGACATTGACGATGACGCCTCTGTATTCGACAACTCAGAGTTCCCCATGACTGGTTCTGGTGAGGTCAACAACCCTATACAAATCAATGCTGAACGGGTATGTCTCTTATTTTTAGAGGCCCTCGCCCAGTGTATTCTTGTGATTGATGAATCACGCACTTTGTTTTCCAATATGCAGGTTGAGGAAGCCACTCCCTCAACTAGCCATCATACCACCCAGTCACTCGATGCTCACGCTTCCATAAGCCCACCTGACTATGAAGGGTTTTTTCCGGAAGTTTGCTGAGTTACTCAATGTGAGTAGGCTTTCCCTGTTACTCCCACTCCCAGTACAGCAACAGCATAGTTTAAGTTTAAACCACATCGTCTCCAATGATGGGCATGGTTTAAACCATTCCGGTTCAAACCACCCCTTTGGAAGCCATATAGAAAGCAGGTTAAGCCATGGTGGTTTAAACCGTGATGGTTTGAACCATTTGTAGGTTCAACTGTGGTGGTTTAAACCAGGTTAAACTGTGGTGGTTTATACAATTTTTAGGTCCAACAGTGGTGGTTTAAACCATCTGGTTTGAACCAAAGTTGTTTGGACTCTTGTTTTTTTTTAATCACAGAACAATACAAACAGAATCCCATTCTTTGTTACCACCATCCACACCGAAAGTAGAGAGAGATCAGGAGAGCTCATCGGCATCAATTCCGAGGGTGGCTTGTGATTTGGAGGGTCCAGATTCCAGAAGAACGACAACATGGTTGGAATGATATCTGTTGGCTGGCTGAGTGATTTCAAGGTCTATCTTTTCGGAGATAGTACCTGGTTTGGGTTAAAGCCAGGCCAATGGTTTTCAAGATGCGCAGGCCATGCTTCGTGCCACTGTGAGCCGTGCATATGCCACGGCCGTCCTTTGTGTGAATTGTGCCAACTTCATTTCTCTTTGCAACTAAAAAAACAACTCACTGCCACAGTTGTGCCTGGCCTTAGGCCTACAGGTGCCTTTGACTGTTCAACAAGAACATCCTCCAGTTCTTTGCACCCCTTGTTGCTGTCTCGGATAGCGAAAAAACCTCCAGCCATTGACCTATCCAGAAAATTCATTGACTCAGCTGGCACAATCACAGAAGCCATGCCTGCCCACCGAAATTCCAACTCCATCATTTATTTCTGTGACTCCTTTAAACTCTTTGTATGCACTCTCATCCTCTCTGGCATGCCCTGACACAATTTCAAATTTTTCATGCATCCCATTATTAATATGTACCTTGCATCCAAGTGTGGATGTACATGTATTATTATACACAGTTAATTCAACTCTACAGTAGGATTCAGATAGTATATTTACTGTTCCGAGCACCTTGTTCTTCAATGCGCATCAGCATTGACAAAGATTGCAACTACCTCTCCCTTGACATTTATATCCATGTTGTGCCTCAGTGTATCTGTGGCCCTTCCAAGTTTCCTGGCTGGGATTTGAATAGATGCTTGGCAGTTAAGGAGGGATTTGGCCTGTTATCGAACTCTGCGGCATGACATGACTTAACACACCTATAGCACATCATTTCGCTCATCAGACCGTGAGAAACTTGAAGTAAATTAGCACGTTGCGGGGAGGAGCTTCAGCGTCAGTGACACATCCAAGATGGATGTGATGCTTGAGGTGTCAGTGGGAGCTGGATACAGGGGGCACCGACATGATGCTAACACAAAAAGAGCATAGTTGAATATTTCAAAGCTAGGAGATTGAACACAGGAAGACCTCGCTTGGCTTCTGAAATTTGCATTGAAATTTCGAGGGCCACCTGAAGCGTCGAGGACATGGTGGCGGTGTTTACCCTGCCCTGTGATGGTCTGGAGTTGAGTGTTGGCAGCATGGATATTATTCTTTCCCTCTGACTTCACCGGTTCTGAGCAAACCAAACTTGGGCTAGAGAGTCTGGGAGCAGAAGAACTCAAACTGCAACAGGGTGAAGCAAATGATGCTCTTCATAGCCTGCATGAGCACATCCAACACAGCCAGGCACTCAGACAACACAAAAATGCCTGCAGTAATGTGGTTCATGGTCAGGAGAAGAACACATGTGCAGTGAAGAAAATCAAAAGTTATGTACCCAAGTATTGGTAGCCTTGTACTGCAATGATCGCACTTGGATGCAACCCACAAGACCCTAAGTTTGGGTTTCCAGAGTTGAGGGATGAAGATCTTTACACCAAAAATGTAGATCAGCCACACAATCTGGGTGATGGAGGGAAGGTTGAAGGTTGGATTTGGCGACAGGGCTATCATGAAAATTTGGCTGAAGCAGAGGAAGCTGAATATGTCCTAGATTGTGAGTCAAGTTGTCTCATGGATTGTTTCAGAACTCATTATTATACAGCAGCATGAGTACAATGGCACCGTGCTCATGCGGATATGGAATGATGGCAAGAAGAAGTTGAAATCTTTGCACAAGAGTTCTGCTGTGCAATTCAAGGATTCGACAAAATGAAGACCATCTGGACTGCTCTTGCTCATGACCATCAAGAAGATCCAGGAAAGAAGGCTTATGCCTGCCTGGTTCAATATCAGCTTAAGTCTGCCCCCTGCCCCCTGCTATAATGCCTCCAACAAAGTTTGTGACTCAGTTCTTTTCAGCTTAAAGAAACTAGATGCCACCCAGGTTTGTGATTCATTTCTTTAACTATTTTTCCAGCTTAAACAACTGGAAGCAGCCTTTCTGCCAACCAGGTTTATGATTCATTTCCTATCAGCTTATTCTTCAGCTTAAAGAACTGAAGCCTACTACAAGACCTGCCGTCCCCGGATATTGTCCCAGAATACTGCTGAGGGGGTGGAATATGATTAGGATGCAGTCTTGCAGTGGGAGTAAATCACCTTCCAAGATGGCTGTTAAAGAACTTGGTGTCAGATGCCCTTATCTCTCTCATGTCCTTTCTTTAAATACAATACACTCTTAAAGAAGTTGATCTCAGATCCCTTTTCCAGTTTTTCCTTATAATACTCTTTTTCAACTTCTTTACACCCTATTCCAGTGTGACACCCTATTCCAACACCCTATTCCAGTCCAACACCCTATTCCAACACCCTATTCCAGTCCAACACCCTATTCTGACACCCTATTCCAGTGTGACACCTTATTCCAACACCTTATTCCAACACCTTATTCCAGTGTGACACCCTATTCCAACACCCTATTCCAGTCCAACACCTTATTCCAACACCTTATTCCAGTCCGACACCCTATTCCTTCTTTTAGGGTCAAGTCGACACCCTATTCCTTCTTTTAGAGCCAAGTCCACACCCTATTCCACTTCTTTACACCCTATTCCCTAGGGAATATCGCGCGATATTCCAGGATTATATACATAGAATACTACGAATTGATCAGCCGTATATGACTGTGACGTCCAGAGTAACTTGCCCCCTGCTCCTCCTTTCTTGGGAATATTATACAGAGATATAGCAACTGCCTGGGCAATCAAGGTCATGAATGCAAGCATGGCCCGATAGTCATCCACCCCAAACCTGCCTCGGCGCTGGTACAGACTGGAAAGGAGAATCAGAAGTATTCGGAAGAATAGGTGCAGATGGCACACCTGTATAAGGTACTCCCCAGAGCTAACAAACTGCATATTGCAGATGTGACTGTGGATTAACCTCAGAGCTGCGGTCAAGTGGAAAGCTGGGAGAGCTTTGCTGACTGTTTAACTGCACGAGAGGGTCGTTGATATTGATCCTGGTAAGCTATGTGCACACTAGGTGAGGGGACATGGAGGCGCGAAAACGGGACCGCATCAGGAAAAACATCCTTTCCGAAATTGCCTCGTATGTTATAGTCTTCACATGTTCTGCGAACTCATGTTGCTTGCAGCCGTTGGACCGTATCAACATCATCCGCAGTGACTTCAAAAAATGTGCGGTGGCTTGTCTCGCCGGCCACTATCACCTAGCGGACCTCGAAGAAGCTGAGGTCAAACGACGGGTCGAGGACTTGTTGAAGAACCACAGATATATCTTTCCGGTTGACAAGAAGGCAGTAAGTACCCTTCGCCTACTTTTTTTTTCTGATTTATAACATATGTCTGTTCAGGGTGGCAAGCTTCGGTTCGACCAACCCTTTGCCCACCCCGCTATCATTCATATGCTCAAGGAGCTTGGATTCTCCAAGCCATCTTTTGTCACCGAGCATCTCGAACTCTTTCCCACCATCCCTGAGAAGCCTGATGAGCGGGAGCTTCCCGTCCCACTCTTAGCTATTCCGGCAACAGCTGTGCGTGCCATTCAATACCAAAAGCCGATGACTGATGAATTTAGTTGTATGCCGGATTCGTCGAGCTCCGTATGACAGGTTCTCGGCAGCCAATACTCTTCACCGAGGATGCCTTCGAAGATATCTACCGTAATCACGTTGCCGCGATCGAGCTCAACCGCCACGATGCTCCCAAAGCGACTCACACATCAGACTTTTGACAGATAGCTTGTGAGCTTGTACAAGGCCAAACAAGCTCGAACAAGCTCGAAAAAGCTCTCAAGCTGACAAGCTCACAAACCAAGTCTGAAATCTCACAAGGTCCCTAGTTCGACTCTCAACGGCACCATATTCTTTTGGGAAATAAAAATCGGTGATCATTTCTGAGTATGCTGCAGATATTTTGGAGAGCTTGATCTTTCCTCATTAGCAGGGAATTCTCGACGCTTTGACCTTGTGAGCTTGTCCACAAGCGGACAAGGCCAAACAAGCCACAAGTTATTTGTCAAAAGGCTGATGCAAGCTCCTCCACGGCCTGTTTAATCAAGTGATGTGAGTACAATTTATACGTTCACGACACAAGCTAAACCCTTTCAGGGCAAACCGTAACACGGCCGACCATACGTCCGGCAGCGCGGCAACCCTCATCCAGCTCGTTGATGTTCCGTCTGATTGAAATTCCTCGTTGATAATGTCATAATATAAATATTCCGTTTCATATACACGTTCGCGCATAGTTTTCAATGTCCACTGTACCGTAGATACTTTTTAATTCAACATTTTAATTGTAATTGAATATGCGAGCGGGGAAAACCCAGAGTATTTGGACGGGAATGTGTGGAAGATTTCTCGCAAAGTGGTCCAAATTGCCGGCAAGTTGGAGGTAATTTGGCGGGGGGATCCAAAGCGAGGCAATCAAAACAATCAAGGCAATTTGGTCCAAAAAAGGCCAAGTTAGGGGAAATTCGCGCCAAACCCGCCAAATTGCCAGGGGGGCATTTTCCTGATGCGGATCATGAGAGGATCGCACCCTATATATCAACATGAGGTCATAAATGGCTGATTACTCGGCCGCCTGCTGTCGTGCCCGACGGTGATACCCGAGAATTAGTGTCAGCGAACACGCTTAGCGACCCTACCTCGGGGCCCGGGCCTGGTTTCACCACACAGCAGTGCATGTGCCTGCAGGGGAGACGCAGAGACTATGCCACTTGGGGACTGTTCTCATGTTCTTGGTATTTAGACCAAGACTGAAGTAACTTCATCTAGCTCGTCGTCCGCATTGTGCCTCAGTTCTGCGTTGATGCCCTAAAGGCGAGAGGTACAGTTGCAAATGAATTTGGAGGAAGTCTTGGCCGTGGTTCTGGAGCATCGCGGAGAATGGAAGGGCTTCAGCATGGGGTCCATACCGACAGACAACGTAATTATGTACGTACAGAGATATCTCACGACAGATTGAGCAACGGCGTCGTCCGGTGGCAGTGGAATCAGCTGCGAAAAGTATAGGGCTCCTACAGGCGCTAAGGGCGAGCGACGTCCCCGTCCGCGTACCCCGGAATGAGAACGAGACCGATGAGGGGAGTCCCTACTCCGGTCGTCCTCCCCTTCGCGTACTGCGATGTGCTAATGGGCGATGGGGAGCGAATATCGTGATATAGCAGGCGCGCTTCACTGCGTCGTGACCGAAGAAGTCAAGCGCAGCTGTGCCGCGGCGGTGCGGAGCTTTGTTCTCGATCAAACCCAAACATCGCTCCTCTCTTTCGAGTCGGATCGACACGCCGTCATCATCGTTTTCCACAGTCGCGGGCTATCGTGGTCTCTGGTCCTCGAAATTCAGTATTTCCATTCAGTATTTCTCTCGGTTTGCTCACTCCGCGCCCATTTGCGAGTAAGTAAGAAAAGTGTTTGCAAACGTCGCCGCCGCCGGGGACAGAGAGGCGCTTCATCAGTTCATGGCTCTGGGACGGTTCAAACACCCGTCCTTCCATTTAATTTTGACCAGAAATCACTGCATTCAGGCCCCTGATCGGCAGAGGCTGCCGAGCTTTGCCGCCATCTGTCGCGCTGTGCCTACCCTACGCGACGGGGTCTGCCGCGGAGGCTGTGCCGCGCGCTGCCGCCATCGGCCGAGGCGCGGGCGGCCAACCTCTGCCGCCCACTGGCCGCCTCTCCTTCCAGCCACGGCGCCTTTGCCATCGTTCATTTACTCTTGGATCTTCGCCATTTGAGCCTCCTGGCCACTACTCCCAAGAAAAATATAGCTCCCAAGTGCATGGGAATTATTTCTTGGCATGAGAATTGTCTCACCAGCTGATTTCCTAGTGGTCAATGCTTATTTGAAATGGTGCACTGGCCGGAGGTGGCCATGTTGGGTCGGTATTTCTCTCTTGCTGACCAGTGGCTCGAGTTGTTCATGGTGGGGTCCATGGTTGCAACACAGGATCTATCCTGATCAATCGCGCTGGCTGCTGTCTCGCCGCCGTCGGCTGTGTTGCAGTGACGTTATGATTTCACACGGTCGGCAAACACGCCGCAAGGACCCAGATGTGATTCATGTGAATTCTCCAAGACAATTCTGAGTTCCCGAGCGGGCTCGGGGATTGTTCGCAGGGAGGCCGATCGCAGCAGGCCATGTCTGACCTCGGGTCTGCCCCCCTCTGCCGCGGCGCGGCGGACACACCCTCTGCCGCCTAAGGGCCTGAATGCAGTGAATGTCTGCGCTCCGCTTCAGTGACAGGATATGAAAATTCCCGCTGGCTGTAGGTAAGGGTGCAGATGCACACTTGTGCCTCCAAGCCTCTTTTTCCTGCCACACGAGAACACAGAAAGAGGCGGCCCGAGAAATTGTATGGCTTAGATTGTGGAGTGTAACCCGACGGAGAAGGACGAGAATGAGATCTAGGAAGACCCAGCTGGCGACCAGTCATCGCGAGAATCCTGTAATTATTTCAAGGTCAAGCCAATCGTTCGCGAATTTGTCTCGGGTTAAGTTTATTCGAGGAAATCTTCTTGACTGACGGCACAGTGTGTGCTTGTCGAGACGCCGCAAGGATGGGATTTGTCTTTCATCATTTCCTCTTTGTCAAAAGTTTCAAACTCGGGAAAAGTTGCGGCGAGTGGATGCTGTCGAGGAATCGGAACACTAACACAGTCGCGAGACATTCATTAGTAGGTATTAGTGAATGGGTGTAGTATGCAAGTTGCAATATGTCTACCGTTTTCAATACATTCTTACCTTGGAACAGTCGCTGGCATCAGCCTGTAAACAACGTAGCCTGCAGAAGAAAGGGTGCATAGAGGAGGACATAAATTTGCAACGGAGCAGACAGAGACACGCTACTCGTTAGCGTTCAATATCGGGGGTTTTTTTGGGGGTTTTTTTCTTTTTTTTTTTGAGATTTTTCCTCTCGGCCCATAGCCCCTCATAACCCTTTGCCCACGCCCTCCACCGAAACCTATGGGTTCCGAGGGGTTTGACTGTAACCAGATTGTACCTCCCGACGGGCGCAGCTTTTCTTTACGAGAGATGTCGAGAGGTGAGGCCACGTTTGACGTACAGCCGTTTTGGAAACAATATTCGGGTTTCGTGAATCGCTGATGCTCAATTTTAGCTTACCTTTGTTTGCTGTCGCGTCCTCGGCTAAGAGCGGCTCCACACTGCAGTCTGCCGTACACCATCGTAGCTCACCTCAAGGCCGCAAGTCGGGCCATTCAACAGGGAAACCACTTCTGGGCTCCAGGCTTGTGAGAATATGCATCCGGGTAGCACCGACAAGTTAAGTTGGTGCTGCACAAAAGACAAACAGAATTCAGGAGTGGTTCGGAGGCCGACGTGGCCTAAATGGGCGGAAAGTGAGTATAGTGATGACATACTATCAAGCAATCACCATGCTCCCGGTCAGAAAGTCACCCGACATCGCGGCCCCTAGATACTCCCTAGATTCACGCCACTGCAATTTTGCAACGGAATCAGAAATCAGGCCATTGGGGTTTTGGGAATAGATAAGAATACTGTCCTATTTCGTTCAATTCGTAAGGTGGTTTGGCGTGTGACACCTTCGTACGAATTGAACCTTTCGTAACCGGTCCCCTTAAGGGATTTTGATCCGCTGGCAGCGCTCGGCTAACTTCGGCTAGCTCGGCTAAGGCCAAAATCGCCTCTGTGACACAGTGACTTACGAAAATTTTCGTAGATTTTTCGGTGTGTGACGCGTGACTCTACGAATTGAACGAAATACCACAGTATACACTCCAATGCCTTGATGGATGCTGATCCGTGAACGTTAAGGACACCTGCCAGTCCATTTACAGTTACAGTCGTGGACACAGGTGATGATGACGGCCTGATTTTGGGGCCAAATGGGCTGAAAATTGCGAAATTTCAGCTCCGGCACTCGCCGGACTGCCATCTATGGAGATTTCCCCATGATTCCCGAGAAATGACCATTTGATCGAAATAGGACAGTACTAGTATGTAAGGCCTAAATAATTGACGAGCCACTCCAAAAAATGTGATGTATCTGCGCCCATGAAGATGCTCCTGATATTGTTAGTATATGAATGAGAATAAGAGAAGCAGAAATTGTACCTGATATGCAACAGATGAGTCAGACAGATTTGGCAACCTGTATGGTGAGTACTGGAAAGAAATCTAGGGCTTCTGATATTCCCCGTTTCAGCCGGAGTCTATCTGTGACTAATATTTCGACTGATACTCAAAGTATCAGTGCTGGTTTACGTGCATTCAAAGATGCCGTAAAGCCGAATCAGCATGACTGATACTATCACCTGATTCTTTCCGTATCAGGTCCGCGGCTGATACTGCGGCTGATACGGGCTTTACGGCATCTCCGGATGCACGTAAATCAACACTGATACTTTGAGTATCAGTCGCAATATTAGTCATAGCTAAATTGCGGCTGAAACAGGGAATATCAGATGACCTGAAATCGCTTCTCATACTTCCCATACAGGTTCCAATTCTAGTGCAACATATTTGTTGAATATCAGGTACAATTTCAAGCACTCTTATTTTTGTTCATATACTAATGGTATCAGGAGTATCTTCAGGTGCACCAAGACATCACATTTTCTGGAGTGAGCAGCACTTTGTTCAGTTGACCACCCTACATCACCCGTCACCTGAACATTTGGTCGAAATAGTACAGTATATTCTGAGGTGGGAGCCTCCCACGGAAGTGGTCGAGGTAGACGACGGGAGATAGTGGATGACCGGCGCAAAATGGACCGATATCGATGGAGGTTGACTGTGTTTAAACGGTATTCAACTCCTTGGGCATTTCAATCAACATAACCCGAGGTTTTTTTTAGTCCTATAAGCGGCTGCTCGGCCGCTTCGCGGCCTCGCATCCCCTTCCATTGGACGCAACATTCAATTGTGGAGGTTGATGTTGAGAATTATATCAGCTTGAGAATAAATCTACTCACCGTCGAACAAAATGCGTAGATAGAATCTTGCTAATTCACATGTTGATGTTTATTTAAAGGCCGGCCTAATGCGACAGAGGACGGCACCGCGGAGTTAGAAGTTTTTGGTAAAACAATCAACGGTGCCGGCCCGGAGTGCCTGCGGACATAAATAAGTTGAGCGGAGTTTAAAAAGGTTGATGCATACGTGATGAGAAGACGTGTGAATAAAGGGGTAATGTCGGATCGAAGCAAAGGTCAGATGAGCAGCGGAGGTTAAATGAGCAGCGGAGGTTAAAAAGGCTTCAGACGGACAGACGGCACCAACGGCCTGAGAGCAAAGTGAGAGATGAACGAAAGAGGTTAGAAGATGATCGGGATTTTGCGGGTGCGGAGTTTGAAAAGGCTTCGGACACCCGTAATTTTAAAAAGAGGGTGATAATAGTAGACGGCATCCTATGTTTCCCACACTTGTTCCGCCTGCCCTGTGGCGTTATTGATTCCGCCGAGGTTACATATATACCAGGACCCGGTTGAGTCGCATCCCTAACATGCCCTCCTCACTGACGAGTGCTGAGACCGCTGTTCTCGGTGGAGTGGTATGCCGAATCTCATGCTCCAATAGAAAGACTGACAATTGCTCTCAGGATCTCGCAATATCCGCAGACGTCTTTCTCCAAGGCGTCCTATGCGCACAATTTGCTCACTACACGAATGTGAATACGCGCGACTCTTTATGGCTGAAGCTCTTCGTGACGGGCCTTGCGCTGCTGACGACATTGAAAACGATACAAATCTTGTGCGCCTCTCCAATTTCCTGAGACCCCAAATTTAACATTCACTGTAGAGGGGTTATGTGGATGCAAGATGTCAATCTGGTCGAAGATCCGGGAGCAGCTTCAAACCTGTGGGCAACGCATTGGGAGCCAAAGCTTACCCCGGTCCTTGAAACCTTTATCACGGTTTATGTTCAGAGCTTCTTTTGTCACCGACTTTGGGTGAGTGATTAATCTGTTCCACCTTCGAACCTGGTCATGTTTCGCGTCCAGCCGATATCACGCAATATTTATATCGTTATTCTTTGCATCATTGCGCTCGCTTTCGCGCTTGTTTCAGGGATCGTTGCGGTATGGTTCATGTGGGCAAGCATCAATTGATGCTGAGTATATCAATAGAATTTGTTCACATTCACAAGTATGTTTTCGCCAAGGTACAGCACCTGGAGTACGTCTCCAAACCTTCGCACCCTAACGGTTGCTCATTCAGTTCGAGTTTAGTGTCCATCCATTTGGGAGCCGCGTTGTGCGCAGACCTTCTGATGACCGGGAGTACTGCGTTTTACTTGCTGGTATGTCTTCACTTTGCGCTGGGTTCAGTCCTTTGACGTCCATTCCCAGCGACATTCGAAAACCGTTCTTCCTCGAGGCCCAACCGCACCTATTCTCAACTCGCTACTCCGAGTGACAATCCAAGCAAGTGGAACTCTTTCCATGCCAGAAGCATTCTGCTAACCATGAGACCCAAGTCCGCGGCCCCTGCAGCACTTTGCGCCTTCATTAACTTCGTTGCTGTTGTCCTGCTGCTCAAGCAGATAGCAATTCCAATCTCGCCAACGATCGGTGGCGGTTCGAACACAGTGCTTCCACAGCTGTATGCTTGGTCCGCGATGTGGACACTCAACTCTCGCGAAGACATACATCTCGCGGCGGAAAATAACCATTACACTCTGCACCCAGAACTGCAGGGCACGTCCGACTCCGAGACATGGGGGAATTCGCATAAGCCTATCATGAGTCTTCGGAATGGGCAGGACAGATTAATATCCCTCGGTGCGGCCTAAAAGCTTCCTCAGAACAGCGAGCTGGCGTGTGCTGTCTAAATTAAAGGCATGACTCTCTTGCCTGAATCTGGGTTATAATCGAAATTCCTGTATACTGGGCAAAATAGTTGTATTCGGGTTTATATTGTACTAAATCATAGATAAAATCCAATACAGAGTACTAGTAGTATACTCTCTAGCAGAGTTTGATCTCTGACTCTGGCGCCGGTCAGCCTCGAGTCGACTTCGAATTTGAGCACGGCAATGCACTCACTTCACATGTAGAAAACCTGTTTTTACTTGCGACGGTGAACTTCTTCGGGAACACCGTCTCGGTGCTGCTCATCGTGTTCACGAACGTGATGTTCTGCTTCCCGTACGCACTGCCCGTGACCGTGCCGGTGCGTGCTCATAGTCTGGGTGTTCCCCAAGAGAACTCGCTGATGCAGCTTCCTGAAGACGATGAACTACAATTCAGTGATACTCGTAGGATGTGTCGTGCTCACGACATTCTGGTGGATGATACACGGGAGCACCCACTATCCCGGGCCGCATCTGCCTCATTTGGATGCGGCGGGGCACAAAATCGATGATGAGGTTTGAGCGTTAGCGGTATATCAGGGTATATCTTATATTTGCTTCATGTTCATTAACCCTTTCATTCATCTCGTCATCCCTCTACTATACAGTTTACGAGAGTCGCTAGTGAGCCTCAGTTACCACTTTGTAACTGAGGCGTACGTCCGTTCATTTGATACTTTATTCCAATTCTAATTATCCTGTAGGCTACGCTAACAGGTAGATTATAATAACAACTAAAGTTACCACTTTGTAACTGAGGCGCTACGCTAATAGACGTGGCACCATGCCTTGTGTGGACTGGTGTACTCCGAGACAGAGAAGGCCAGAGGGATGCACCCTGGATTCTATCGAGATATCCAACGAATGCCCCTTCATCCCTGTTACTGACACTTAAATCGAGGTCGTTATCGTCAAATGCTCGCCATCGTACGGGATTCAAACAGAATTTGTTTGGCAGACGTACCCTGTGATAGGATGACACGTCCTCAACGCTATAAAAGCTCCGGGGACCTACACTGAAGCCGGAGATCTATCTCGGCAAGGTGGGAGAAAAATCCATTAGGGTACAATCGGAATACTTTTTTTCTTTCTTACCTGGCATACGCCCAAGTCATTAATTATGCTCCCGGATCACACATGCCAAGAACACACGGCGTCACCGCCGCAGCACGCGCCCTGAACCCGCTGCAACTTTGTCTACTACCATTCCCACGCCGCTGAAGCAGGTGCGTAATCACCCTTTCCCTGTTTGCCATCTCGCTTCCCGACATACGGAATCGCGCACCAATATCACCGCGTGCGATTTCAGCGGCGCAGACGGCGCGGGAGAGGGAGCTCGGCCGCGATGCCAGCTTAGATCGAGCGCGTGCGCGCACCGAGTCGTTGTTGGATGCGGAGAAGCCGCGCTTTACGCGATGTATGATGCTCCCTGCTGAGCCCGAGGGTATAACCAAGTTGATTTTCTGCCCTATGAGGAATTAAAAGAATGGCTCCCATCAGAGATATGTCGCATATGACCCCAACCCTTCCTCGTGCCTTCCTCCGGTCCCTCATTCGTAGCTAGGTTCTAACATTAGCAGGCGCCATATTTTTTACAACCAAAAGTGATGAGTACTTTTACAGTTGCAACCCAGAAGCGATTAGTGTACATCTACAACCCAAAGGATATTAGTATACACAATATCTACACTGCGCGCAACAGGGAGCGGACAGATAGAGATAATACAGGATAGGAATATTACACGCGGCACACCACGCAGCGGGCACCGCAGGATGTGGAGGACGCGTTAGACTGTGAATCAGGGGAAGCCGTTTAACGGGGCCGGCTCGCTAAGGCAGATGAGACAGTGCAGGGCGGCTTCGACCCTGATAATTCCGAGGGTGAGTGATATGCATTGTGTATTACGCCTAGCTGGAAGTACCACTCTTTCACGCCCTGTGCAACCAACATTAGCCTCGGAATGCCTGCCGGGCGATAGGCGGCACAGAGTTCAAGGATGATTTTTTAAGCTCTGGAGCAGAACGAGGGTCGTCGGCGGTCATGCTGGATCCTAGACGGAAGGCGAGCTGACAAGCTGAGAGATGGAATGCCACGTGGCCGTCCAGATGCGGTTGCAACCATCTCTTCGGGCGGCTCCTTGTTGCATTGCAGTGCATTGCCTGCTTTCTCATGGATTTAGTAATGCTTGCTCATCGATTTAGTGATCTCAAGACGGACTCTGTTAATATTCCGTTAGTATTCTGTTTCTGAAGCGGATGCTCTACGAGACTAACCCACCAAGCATGATCGCGAGTTGCGGTTGGATTGCACCCGACCGTATTGCGAGAGGCAGACAGCCCCCCTGTCACTTGGGTTAAGAGCGGGCGGGAGAGTGTAAAATAAGGCCCCAAAATGACCATAAGTTGAAGTTATCCCGGTCCCCCAGAAGGAGTAAAACAGGCGAAAGCCTGTCGTACTTGGGCGGACGATTCGGCAACCCGTAGGAGTACTCTGCCTGTTGGGACAGGCTGATTTGGCAAGAGCTGAGTAACGGTATATGACTTAGTCTTAATAACGGTGTGGCTATTAATAAAACCGGTGGTTCGTTTCCTACGGCCAGATTCACTCAGCATTTCAGAAGATCATCACACATATAAGACATCGAATTAACAACCAAGTAGACTCCATCAATCCCTCCAACTCAAACTTCAATCCACTCAAACAGATAGCCACCAAGACTTGCTGCACCACACGGAATGCAGCTCATCCGCATGTTCTCTGTCTTTTCCCTGGCCGCCGGCGGGTTGGCCTGTGGTCATCCGTATGGGCATGATGAGCACGAAGTGGTCGCGCGAGACTCGATTAAGATTGCACCCGGCCCCAGTGATACACAGATCCAATTTGCGCCTCTTCCCAGTACCGTCGACCCGGTCCCGATTAATGCCACGCTCGGCTACTTTGTTGGAGACCTCGGCGGTGGCGCGTATTGGGTGACGGAGGGCGTGTACACAAACATGTTTCTAGTGAGCACACATGGGGTCATCGTGGTTGAGTGAGTCCCGCCATGCCAATTTGACAGCTGTCCAACGTCTAACGTCGAATCCTGTTTGCAGCGCGCCGCCGACAATGGGGCACAAGCTGCTATATGCGATTGGAAACACGACCCACCTCCCCGTCACCCACCTCGTGTACTCGCACTTCCATGCGGACCACATCGGCGGCGCGTCGCTCTTCAACGCCTCGCACCCGACCATCATCGCACACGCGGAGACCCTCAGCCTGCTCGCGTCGCTGTCCCCGCGCGACCCACTGCGCCCGCTGCCGCACGTCACGTTCGAGGATAACTACACCGTATGCGTGGGCAACCAGACGCTCGAGTTATCGTACCATGGCCCTAACCATACGCCGGGCAACCTCTTCATGTACGCGCCGGCACAGCGCGTCGCGCTGCTCATCGACGTCGTCTTCCCCGGCTGGGTGCCCTTCGCGGAGCTCGCGATATCTGACTTTATCCCTGTGTGGACCGCCGCGCATGATGTGCTGCTCACGTTCGACTTTGATGTGTTCGTGGCTGGCCACGTTGGCCGACTTGGTACCAAGCATGATGTCTTACTGCAGAAGAAATGTGAGTCCCCGAGTCCCGTCGATGATCCACATATTTATGTTCACTGCCTATAGACATCGAGGACCTGCACAACTCGTGCGCATCCGCGATCAACGGCGGATTCGATGTGACGGCCGCGATTGGGCCAACCGTCGCGGCAAACCCAAACAATTCCTGGGCCGAGTTCAAGGCGTACTTCCGTGTCGCCACACAGACGTGTGCGGACAACACCACCTCACGCTGGCTCGGTGTACTCGGCGCCGCGGATGTGTTTGCGTTCGAGAATGCGTACCGCATGGTCAACGCGCTGCGCGTCGAGTACGATGTGCTTGGCCCGTTCGGAGTGTCATAGGCGCGGGTGTAAACCCATTCTCCACATAAAAAAACCCCCCGTATATTTTTTGAACGATTTACTCACCTTTTTCGTACTCTCGAGGCCCGTGCGGTGGCTGGAATTGTCATTAGAATAGTACGACAAATCTTACTGCACTTACAACAACTTTCGTGTGGGTGCCTGCTGCCTTTTTCATTGGCGCCACTCACCCGGCTCACCGATCCTGCAATCCAATCCATAGCGGTTCCACAAGACCTGTTTCATCAGTAAATGTGCAGGTTTGTCTTTGGCATCTGCGTCATCAGAAAATACTGTGCGAGAGTGGGACGACCGAGCAGTACGAGACTCAAGTCAACTCAGGTAATTTCGCCTCGGTGGTTGCAGACCTATGGCCGAAATAGGACAGTATCGCTTGTGGGAAGACACTTGTTCTGGCGCTCACCACAATCGCCTCATACACCTCGGCGTCATCCTCGAGCCCCATGACCACGCGCAGGTTGAACTCGAAGCCATCCTTCTTGTCCCCGACTTCGCCTTTCGTCTTCGTTGCCTCCTGGAGCGGCACCACGAACCGCATGCTCAGCGGTCTTCACAAGCTCACATTGACGTCCACGACCGACGCGGTTGTGCTCGAGTGGTTCACCCTGCCCCGGCTTGATGCCCTGCACGTCTTCGTGCCCAGCGTGAATCCCGCCTGGTTTAATCACAGCCCCTACCTGCCGGCCTTCCTCGCTTTCCTCGCACGCTCCGGCTGTCCCCTGACGCACCTCTCCCTCAGTGTGAGCGGCTCTGACGAGGAGCCCGGGCCTCTCGACCTGGCGGGATATCTGGTGCCCCTTGCGGCACACATCGTCGCGCTGCGGTACGACTTCCTCCAACCCGCCGAAAGCCCCTTCTTAGGGGCACTCCTCGATCGCCTTGAGTCGGTGTCTCTCATGGAAACGGCGTTAGAGGAGATGTACGTTCGGTTTCCCGGGCATGATATGGACGGCTTTCTAGGGTTTCCGGCCGAAGTGTATGAACGGCTCATTGGGCTCAAAAAAGGTGGGATGAGCATCACGGTCGCGAAATACGAATATTGGTCGGAGGAGAAAGGGAGGGAACCGGACCAGATCCTGTTTGACTAGTACTGATTTCCTTATCCTTGAATACCCCTGTGCATTCCGAACGCGTGTCCATAACGTGCCCCGTCAAAATATCATGCCTCCTGAGTGTGTTACTCCAGGAAAGGAATGGAAAATTAGTAAAACAACACTCTCGCGCTATTCGGACAAAAATGATATCGTATTCTCGCAGCTTACTATGCTCATAAGCTACGCTGCGACAAAGATTGAACTTGCACGCTACTACTAGTAGCAGTCAAACACTACTTGAGGTTTCCTTAAGTCCGCAAAGTTGACACTCTGGAGACAAATCCAGAATAGAACTGATAAAATACCGATTATCCGCGAAACACCAAAAGCCGGGCATTTCCTGAGTCCGCCATCCCAGTGTTCTCTGTCGACCCGTCGGCGTTGGAAGTTGTCGGCAAGTTGTCGGCATTTCGGACCGCATGGCAGATTCACGTGACTCACTGATCCCTGCCGTACGCCAAAATCCATCGATTCCAAGAAAACTTGAAGAAATGGCTCAAGTGGGCACCGCTCAGATTAAGGCCGAGTGGGTTGGATAGTAAAACGAGGTCTACGTCCTTTCACCGCTCTTCCTAGGTTCCTTCTTCCCATTGGTACAGCTCCAGCTTTCGCCCCGGACGACGACGCAGCGGAAGGCTCCAGCAGCCACGTCCGAGGCCCTGCACCATCGGAAGAGCAGCAGGATGGACGGTCCACTGGCCCGGAACGTGTAAAGCTCACCAAGGCCCAGAAAAAAGCGCAGAGTGGATCGAATAAGGGCCGGAGATTCGGGAAGGTGCGCGACGAGTTCGACCTGTGTTATCAAGTCGCGGCGGGCGGCATGTGTAATTTTGGGGACCAGTGAGTTCGCGATATCCTTCTGGTGAAGGTTGTTAATCCCGTACTCGAGATGCCGAAATAACCACGATATCGCGGCGTACCTTGCTGCGAAACCCGCAGACCTGACGTTCCCCACGCCTGAGGAAGTCAAGACTATGCCGCTACCGGGCGCAAGCGCCATGGAAGTCGACGGGGCGACTGATCCGAAGACGACGTGCCCTCTCTTTGCGGAGCTGGGTGAATGCAGGTTCGTCTATCGCACTTGTCAAATCTACAGACTCGGAATTGTGGGCCGCGCAGATACGGCTTCAGGTGCCGCTTCCTCGGCGCCCACCTCCATAATAACGACACCGGTACCCCCGAGCTAGTCAAGAACGAGGAGAGGATGGCGTACGCGGCAACGGCCTGCGTTGAAGCCAATCGGCTGTCCAACCACGCGCAGAAGTTGCTGCGCACTAAAAAGGTGCTGGTCGACTTATATTCATGGTACTGAGCCTGACGTCGCCCAGTATCCATTCCCCGTCGCCACGGCGTACCAAAAAGAGGTTGAGACCGCAGACGCGGCGAATGCAAAGCCAAAACCAAAGCCGGTCGTCAGCGAAAACGCTGTCGTTGTCTCCGAGCCGGACCAGGACATGGATACCGTCGCCATCGCCAGCCCTGCACCAGCGGAATCGGCCCCGCCACCACCCAGTACAGACGAAATCGTCGAGAAGCGAACCGGCGACGCGGTAGCACCAGCCGACGCGCCAGATGTGCCGACGCGGTTCGCAGAAAAGAAGCGCCTCGAATGGGCGGGGAAAACGTGTACGTCCATCGAATGAGGTATCTGTCCGCTTTTCTGATCGTGTTCACATTCAGATCTGGCGCCGCTCACCACCGTCGGCAATCTGGTACTTCTTTTGCACTTTGAATCAACCCTTCACTTATATTGACTGTAGCCATTCCGGCGCCTGTGCATCTCCTACGGCGCCGACATCACCTGCGGCGAGAGTAAGTCTCGCGTCGTCCATCTCCTTTTCAATCATTAGATTTAAGCTAAAATTCAACCGCAGTGGGCCTCGCGAAATCTTTCCTCGGAGGCTCGAAAGAGGAGTGGTCGCTCGTCCGGCGCCACCCCTCCGAGAAGATTTTCGGTGTCCAGCTCGCTGGGAGCAAGGTTCCGCAGGTCGTATCGGCTGCCGAAGCCCTCGCGAAGGAGTGCGGCGATACCATCGATTTCGTTGACTTGAACTGCGGATGTCCCGTAAGCGGATGACCCTGCTATTCTATCTATGCGTCTGCCTAATTCTCCATTTTATCCAGATCGACTTGGTATTCAAAACCGGGAGCGGCTCCGCCTGTGGGTGATTTGTGCTCCACACGTATGCGCAGGCTGAGACGCAGACTAGTGCTGGACAACGTGAATCGGCTCGGTAAGCTTGTGGTAGGTATGAGCCGCGCGCTAGGCGAGATCCCGGTGACCGTCAAGCTACGCACGGGCGTCAAGGATGGGAAAAACACCGCGCACAAACTGATGCCTCGCCTTGCTCCAGAATTCAACGCCTCCTGCATCACGGTAGGCGCTTCCCCAGTGAATGAATAGGCTCTTGATTCCAATTTTGTATACACGTCAGCTCCACGGCCGCACACGCCAGCAAAGATACTCGAAACTCGCGGACTGGGACTACATCAAAGAGTGTGTGGACGCCGTCCGTGCGCGTGAGGCAGACGAAGATCGTGGGTGTTTATGAATCCTCCTCCTAATGCCGCTCTCGCTGAGACCAACGCAGTCCCCCGCATTCCGATCTTCGGCGGCGGTGACTGCTTCTCGTCGCAAGACTACTGGGCGCGCGTCGACCATAGTGGCGTCGATGGCATCATGGTCGCCCGCGGCGCCCTAATCAAACCATGGATCTTCACGGAGATCAAGGAGCACCGCGAGTGGGACATCAGTGCACGCGAGCGCCTTGAGAGCATCCGGAAGGTGGGTTGCCATCCTGGCGCGCGAGGACATCGATAACTAATCGTATGCGCCCCTTCCTCTTCCAGTATGCGGAGTATGGCTTGACGTGCGTTTCCTTCTGAGGGTTTGAATGGAGGGTCAATTGACGGCGGTCGTGTACAGGCATTTCGGGACGGACACCGCCGGCTTGAACTCGGCGCGGCGCTACCTCTGCGAGGCCCTCTCGTTCCAGTACCGCTATGTGCCGATCGGCCTGCTGGAGCACCTCCCGGGGCGCATCAACGATCGTGCACCGGCCTTCCGCGGGCGCGATGAGCTGGGTGAGTCGTGTGGTGCCGGTCGTTGATTTAGAGCTGCTGCTGACGAGACGGCATCCAGAAACGCTGCTGGCGAGTGGTGATAGCAGGGATTGGGTGCGGATCTCAGAGATGTTCTTAGGGCCTGCACCAGAGGCATGGTCCTTCACCCCGAAGCATAAAAGTAACGCGTATGAAAGTCAGGGGTAATTCCGACGACCAAATGTACAAGATTTTGTGTAGCAGAAAAGGACGCGGCTCGCAAGGCGTGTGTCATGTTCCGCTGTGTTGGCTGCGCTGGACCAGCTCTGAGTGTCTGGCCATTTTCCTTGAGGCAACGACGCGCCCTCTTCAACGCCTCGTTGGCGAACGCTTCTGGCGCGCGCACCCAGAAGATAATGTCTCTCCTCATAGATTTGTGTTTGATTCGTTTCGGACTTATATACAGGCTTACTTAAACACCGAACCAGGTCATCACCATGCTCAACTTCAACATCGACTGGGCGGTCATACGACATGATCATTTTGCGTGCTTCTCCTCTCCTCTCTCAGCTGTTCGTCTTGTCATTCGCTGATACGGCACATACCCCGCCCTGATTATTGTTCTGCTGCCGTACCCACCTCGACTACTCCTTCTGGGTCTGCGAGCCCAATCTGGAGCCCACAGACGCTGGGTACCGCCTTCTTCGGTCTCATAGAGACGTTTACTTCGGATCTCCGGCGGACGTTACAACTTCGAGTCGTACTGTTTCACGAGATTGCACAGGTCGTATCGTGGAAGGTAAGGATCCCTGTTAACTCTGCCCAATACGAGATGTTGATAGTATCCTGAGTAATATGGAAATCTGAAGCTTCAAACTTCAAGCCATCCTGCTTCGCGGGAGGTCCCCATTCCGATATGCTGGTGCTACGCACGGAGGAAAGGGAGGAAACACGAATCGGTGAATCAAACATGGTAGCACTGAAGGCTGTCTCAGCGAGCAGCTCCTCCGGTCGTCTCAGCCAAATCACAGCTCCGAGAGGTAGGAAAGACTCGTGTCAGAATTGTCTCAGAGAAAGGTGCACTCCAAGAGGGGCAAAGGGATTTCGGCGCTGCACTGACGTTTGATGCATGCAGTGTCAGTTCAATTTTGCATCAGGTGTTGAACTCACCTTCACTGCTCTCCTTGGCCCCCCATCTTCCACAGGCAACTACAGCGGTAATCGGTACGTAGTTTAGAAGGATAGTCTCTGTGAATAGATGCCGTCGAGGACGTTAAAAGCATCGAAAAAAGGGTTGTGCAATTGCGGATAATTTTGTGCACACTCATGCCTGGGATGGATACAAGGTGATATTGACTCGTCTGACAAGCTTTTCCCCCCACTTGGAAACTGTCGTAAATTACCAAGGACACCCCTAGCACAAACTACTTCCTACATGCGGCACTATCTGACATTGTGAAAATCCAGAAAGGTCATGGGCCAATAATGCCCATATTCTGGAGACACCTGGAAGCTGTCGAAGTCCTCTGTTCTGTGTGTATTGTCCTTTGATTCTACGCTGTTCCCGTGTGGGGTAGGATTGCTCATGTGAGGTAAGTTCCGGTTGACGTGCTAATATTTTCTGCTTCCTCAGATTCCGCTAGTTCTACTGCGGCGAGTTGGTCCGGAGCACCCGATAATCCACTGCGACCGTGAGCTCGGCTAGAGGCATTTGAGGAGGTCCAGGGGCGATGATGTAAATAGTGTGTACACATCGGGATAATCCCTGGAAACCGGCGTTCCTAAGCGGGACCGTGCCGTGTAATGCTACCTACCTACCTACCTACCGACCTACCAATCACCAAATGGAGGCTGCCAGTCCTGGCGTCAACGGAGACGCCAGGACTCGCAGCCTCAAAGAGCGGACATGGCGGTAGTGGACAAGAAGTAGGATGATGACTAAGCTACTACATGGGGATGGTATGCTAGTCGGCCAGGACACCCTACTACACCGTCGCAAGGACTCCTTGATTTTGCTCATCCTGATTCTTCTTGGCCCAATGGTTTCTTTCCTGATGCTCAGAAAGTTGGGTGAACATTTCCCAATTCTTCCTCGCTCTTCCTCCGGCCGCATTTTTCTCGGAGTGTATTTAACGGCTATAACCTGGTCATCCCGGTTATGATTACCTCAAACAGGTTCATCACAAGCACTCTTTAGGCTCAATTAATTCTCTGCATCGGGTGTTTCATTGCAGTGTTGTACTTCCTGGATGCAATTTATATTTTTTGCTTTCACCTTTGTTTGCCGGAGCAGAGCAGAGGCCCCTCTTGTCTGATTCGAGGCATCTGATCGCAAGCTCATAGTAATTCCGGTCTCACAGCGACACCTTGATCCCATCTTTGCCCACTAACTTGAGTGTGACGGTACTGCCAAACCGACTTGTTCCTTTGTCCATGGACTCATCAAAGGGCGTGCCAAGCAGAAGCATCATCCCGTGCACATTGCTATCATGGTGAATCTGCAGAGAGTTTGTGGTTCAGCTCTTGTGAAGAATAATCTACAACATAGGAAAACTAGGCTCACCCTAATTTGGATTGTGTTCAACTTGCTCCTAAGTGGGACGTCAAAATCCTCCCCACCGGCGTAACCTTACTTGTCTTCCTCCTCCTGCTTTTGTTGGCTTGTGTTCCACCTCATTATGTGCTGCATTACAGCTCCGTCCCCAGGCAGGCCCAGGATGTAGCTGCTGAGGGGTGCCCTGGGTCCATGAGCGCTGGACACGGTTTGGCTGGCTTGTTCTCGGCCTCGGTGGTGGTGGCTCGTCTGCACATGCATTGAGGTAATCGTTATAGAAGTCGGTCATTGGTGTGCATCTGTTGAAAATAAAAACCGAGATTGAGTCCTATCGGGAAATCTTTCTTCAAGATGTACAGGGTGTTGCAGACATGGGGACGGCACGAGAAGTAATGAATGTAATGTGGAGCAGGAGAATTGGGACAGGAACACAATTTAAGATGAACCCTTCCCACGGGACAATCACACGGGGCAATGGAACGAAGAAAAGAGACGAATCACCATAGTTGATAGCTATCCTTATTCCTCCTTCATTGTTGAACCTTTAGGTTTGGCTACCCAAGAGAACTTGGATTTTGATAGCTTTGGCTACATGTACAAACCAAGACAAATAAAGCGGGTAAGGCCGACGAGCGGCAGAGCCCGCTACCAATTTATTAATATAGCTCACGTCGAACTTCTGTGCAAAAAATTAGGTGGCCCACAGTTACTGTATGAGATATATTTTCGATATATTCTCCACACTTGTATAAAGAATTCAAGGGTGAACAACACCAGAAGAAAGAGTAAGAGATTCATGTGGAAGGGTCTGGCAGCAAAATAAGAATCAATCTCAGCCAAGAATGCAGTACGGGAGCTCTGAGTAGACCAAAAGATCAATTTGCATAAAGCAGACGGTGTCGCGAGAAGGAATAGTCAGAAGACCGGAAGTAAGTGAATGAGGAGCCTGAATTCCATTCGACAAGATCCAGTTAAGAGTCACCTCAAGATTTTCAGAAAGAGAATTGATGGAGATGGAGAGTGGTTTATTGCGGAATGCCGCAGAGGGCATGGTGAAGGTACGAGACTGAGAGAGGGGCCATGTCAATGCCACGCCGTTCGGCGTTCGCTGCCCATGGGTTACGAGACACGAATGATTCGCAAAGGGTCTGGACTCGGGTTTTGGCAGAACCGAAGCTGACACAATAACTGCTGTACGAATGTGGTGTTCACATGGCAACTGATGGCCGCGTGCGGCAGGGCTGAACTACGAAACAAAAATGACAAATTCATTGCATTGGATTTGGACACTGACAATCTGTATTTGAACCAAAAAACATCAGAAAAAACAGGCAGGAAACAGATGATAAATGGCTCCGAGTGGGAGTTGAAATGCTGTTTGAACAACTCTCTATTGCTGTGTTTTCGAAGCATGACACATTCGACATGACAAAATTTTGTTTGTCCTTGTAATGAAAATGTGATCTTCACCAGGCAGTTAAAATAGGGCGCCCTAAAACCCTTACCTAAAGGTAGCGGGAATTTAGTCATGCAACATTGGTCATCGCGAAAAATAAATCGAAAGAAAGTGGGGTAAGACGTAGAAATAAATCAAAATGCCAGGATATGTTTTTCAACTTCTTATCACCTGAATCCCCTGGTGCAAGCCCATTTCATCTCCTGGAACCGAAGAGATTCTCCAAGTTCAATTTTCTGTGATTAGTCATTTCTGCTTTATGTTTGGAACAGTATCCGTTGATTAGTCAATCAAGCTTACCGATCAATCATCTTCGAGCCCACACTCCTTGCTTTCGTCTCTGCTTCTAGTCTGACAGAGGCAGCAACATACTGTGCATTGTACTGTACCAGTTCAACCATAAGTTCAGTCACAGGTCACACCACTGGAAGATTTGTGATGTGCACCATAAATCAAAATAATATTCCTCTCGGGTAAAAATTGAACTTGAACTTGTGGTCGAACAATACCTCGCATGCTGTATTGCTCCCTCCTCCATGTCCTCTGGCTACTGTGATGTGCTGTATCCACTGGGTTCGACAGCCATGCCACACAACTTGAACCCGCTGTGGTTCTCTGGAATGGGTGATTGATTCTGAGCTCCGTACACAACCCTAAGCCTCTGGGCTCCTGATGCTTCATATGATGTTGGTGACATGTGTCTATGTTCTTGAACAATTTTTCTGTGACCGCTTCTCTGGCTTCTGACCTGGTGTCTGCCTTGGACTGGTAACTGGGTTACTAGTTCAACTTTGTGGCCTGAACTTGTAGAGGTTCTTACAGTGGGTTAAAACGAAATTTCAATTCGAGTCTCTGGTGAAGCGCGTGGTTGGTGTGCGTGCATGAAAGCGGAAATCCATCTGCCAACCACACACACAACCAAACCAATAAGCGCAGTGAGGTCGGGGCTCCACACAAAATATATGTGTGTTGCAATCCAGTCGAGTGACGTCGAACTGGTCCGGTGTAGCGAGTGTGTTCGATAAAGTTTGGGTGGCAGCGCGGCCAGCGCGCCGCCGAGTGTGAGAAACACGATCAAAATTTCCTTCCACCGATTCTCCTTCCTCCTTCGCCGTCGAATCCATCCGATCAATCTTTCTACCCCCACGTCACCGAACCCAAACCAAACCCAAAACCATAAATCCATTCCAGACCAAACCATCATGTCCATCCAAACCAACTGTAACAAAAACATAAGGACTGCCACCGACATTGCCGGTGACAACCAGTACGATCCTGCACTGGGTCTACCCGTTTCAGGGCGACGCTCCATAGGTCGTGCAGGGTGCTGGGATCGAGTCTCGAGGACGCTTCGACCGTCCAAAACAAAAGAAAACCAAAAAAACCAAAAAGTGGGGTGAAAGTGGGGCTGTATTCCTCTCTCTATCGAATTTACATCGAGCTTTTATACCTACTCTGTTTGGGCTGCACAGCCAATCACAAACAGCTATTGTTCACATAGAAACCATTGCTCAGACGAAATGTGTTCCTGTTTCCCTACAACGTGTTTCCTTCCCGACACGCCACAGACCAGTGCGCGCTGTTCCCATCAAGCACGTGTCCGTGAACTCCTCGGCGTTGCAACTTACTCCGCGAATATTCAGAAAATCACAAAATCAGCGTGTTTCGGCTGATTTCACCACTGGACACATTGCCGGCTCATCACTGGGTTTCACAGGCCAACAGCATTTTTCAAGTCTCTCCCCCAATTTTTCTGGTAAAACAGGACCATTCACATCCATTGAATGGTTTACCTGCTCAGAACTCCGGTTTCCCTCAGTGGTTACTATTATTTGACTTGATCTTTGTGTCGTCATGCTTATGCCTAGAAGGGGGACAGGACAACTTGACAAGACTTTTTGCATAATTCTCACTCAGACAGACAGCTTTTGCCTCATCAATTCGGATACTACGGCTGCTTGCAAAAGAAAATGCCCCATTTTGTTTGCGACTTTCACTAATCCAGGCCAATGGCTTGACCTCTAGAAAACAGGTCGGTGCAACAGATTAAACGGTCATAAAGCAGGGATCATGCCCCAGTGTGGAAGCCCTCATCTTTTGTGGATCTGAACTTCCATTGGCAATTCTGCCAATTTTCGAGCACTGAACCCGCATACTTCTCAATTGCTTATCTACTTGTACAGATAACATGTCCATTGCATTAGAGAATGGTAGTATTTCCACGTTGTGCCTTATCCAATGTAATGGTTTCAAGCTCTTCAAATCAATAAATAATTTGTTGAACCTCAGGCTAAAGCCTGACTCAAAAGCTGGTATAGTGTGTATTTTGTGAGAATGTTGACTTAGTGTTTACCCCCTACCTAAAGGTTCAGCACCCGCCTCGAAGAGGCCCAATCCCAAGTCATTTGGTTAACCAACTATAAGTCAACTATAGCTCCCAACAGCCAGATGTTCTGGACACAGCCACATTTTTCATCAAATGAAGGAGCAATAATGATAGGTAGACTGGTTCTTTGGTGCTTAGAGGGTAGCTCATGAGTATAATACCCACTACATGCACTGTGCTTATGTTAGGTAGACATGCCCCAACTGCAAGATGGTGAAAACAACTCATATTTTGCCTGTGCCCGTGCTGACTTCGCGTCGTGGCGGTTTCAAGTCGTCAGCACAGGCGCAAGCGGCCACCGATCTGCGGCAAACACGGAGTCATTGCACGACGTTGGAGGTAACATTGAATGTGTGACCGCAGGAGAGTGTTGGCAGCAGAAGGCTGGGGTGAAATTAGCAATAATGTCATATGTTGAAAAGCAGTAATCAGGATAAGGAGGAATAAAGAAAAGAATCCGCTGTTTCGGCTTACAACGTGGGAACGTGAGGATCGAGTATTCGATGCCAGTCTGAACTCAAAAATCACAACATCGATGTCAGCTAGCCAGTGCCCGCCGAGTTTTCCCGCATGTGTCCGAGCCATGAACATTTACAAGTGGTAGCAGTGTAATCATATTTTTTCTGGCCCTCCAGAGGCTATTGGGACACTATATATATGCCATCAGAGCTTCCTGGGTGAGGGTGGGCGGTCCCGATAAAAAATTGAAAAGCCGCCATGTGGGTGACAAAGCCGCAATGTTCTGGACATGGAAAGAATGTCAGATAACAGTGCCTATTTTTGCAATCTTAAAGAACGGTTAATAATAATGAGGCTTGATTGCCATGTTTCGGCATGGCAGCTGCCTTTGGAATGCTTCTTTTTGACACACACGCTATTAACGAAAGAGTGCCAGTGGGCGACTTTTCACCGGGGTTTATACACTTTTCTCGCACGCGCTCGCACGAGCGCGTGCAAGACAAGACAAGACATCAAAGATCGCGCGCATGCACGATTACGAGCCATGTCTGAAAATCTCACGCGAACTGTCAAAATTTCCTTTTTTTGGTATGCAATTATCTGTCCCTCACGGCCGATTTACCCAGCCAAGTCTGCTGGGAGTCATTCTAAAGTACTTTGAAGTATTCCTGGGTATAAATGAGCTTATACTTGTCTACCAGAAATGCACATAACAGGGGGAAAAGGATGCATCGCTCGCGTTGCTTGCTCCACGCGACCGAAAGATCGCGCGTGATTTCGATAACACAACGCTCTCTCTATCCGCCTTGCATCCTCCAAATTTAGCATCCTTTTTCCTCAGTCCTGAGCTTCTTCCCGAGCGGCCAAAGCCGCCCGAACGATCACGTTTATTATATTTCACATTCCTCTTACATTCATCCTTTATCTTTTCCTGCACGCGGGCGCACGATCTCTCCAGAGCGTCCGATCGAAGCCTCCCTTATCTTCTCTTTCACGAGAGCGTGCGAGAAAAGTGTATTGGTCCTTCACCCAGTCGCGTGCTACGGCCCTGCTATCTGCAAGTCCCGAGTGGTCGGCTTTACATGGCTCCACAGCCAGAACTGACGGTGCTGGGCACGATGGCTCTCTGGTTACGGGATCAGGAATGTAGAAAAGTATATAAGAGTTCTGACCTCCCGTCGTCCTCATCCCCAGGTTTCATCGCCTGCCTCCGAGCCCTCTTTGAGCCTCGCTCGCCTCTTGAACTAGAACACCAACTATCTATCCAACATGAAGGCTGCCGCCCTCGTCGCCATCCTTGCAGCCTCCCTGGCCACCGCCGAGGTCACCTGGACCTTCCAGAAGTTCGAGAACGGCACCGAGGTCCCCTTCACCGCCGGCCCCCTGACCAGGTTCCAGTCGCAGGCCATGATTAAGGTTGGCGAGGCCCGGAAGCGCAACCGCCTCAACGGGCGCGCATCTTCCGCCACGGTCACGTCGTCCAACTGGTGCGGTGCCGCCATCACCGGCTCGGGCTTCACATCGGTCACCGGCACCTGGACCATCCCTACTATCAGCCTCCGCTCCGGCCAGTCCGCCTCCTCGGACCCTGCCATCTCCCAGTGGGTCGGTATCGATGGCTTCAGCGACTCTGCCCTTATCCAGGGTGGTACCCTCTCCCAGCTCGTCGGCGGCCGCCAGGAGAACGTTGCCTGGACTGAGATGCTGCCCGCTGCGAGCCGCGACGTTTCTCTCACCGGTAAGGCTCTCCTCCCACTCGTGGTGGACCAAAAAATATGGCTACTAACACTTCACCCGCACAGTTGGAACCGGCGACAGCATCACCACCACCGTCACCATGACCTCGACTACGTCGGGCACCGTCACCATCAAGAACAACAGCCGTGGTACCTCTATCGTCGGCACCGTCAGCGGTGGCACCCGCCTGTCCGCCACCTCGGCCGAGTGGATTCTGGAGGACTTCGAGTCAGGCTCCAGCTTGGTCTCCTTCGCCGCCTTCCCCACCTCCACTTTCACCGGCTCTGCCATCCGCTCCGGCACCTCCGTCAGCCCCTCGGGCGCCACCCTCATCGACCTCGTCCAGAACTCTGAGCTCTGCTCGGCCACGCTCTCGGGCACGACCGTCTCCGTCCGTGACTCTTAAGCAACGAGTCGATTACTACTTCTTCTTCTGGGGCGTTTGGAGAAGGGAGAGCTGTACAAGCTTGTTGGGATATAGCTGCCATTTCTGCATTGGAGCATCTTCACGCTCGTATATAGTCGTCAAATGTTCAACTCTTTCTACCTCAACCATCGAATGTCGTTGAACTTTCAGTGACAGTGCTTGTCTTGGTATGCATCGTTTCTGCATGTCATCATATATCTCAACTTCTATCCTGAAGAATTGGAGGGTGGTATCATTTGAACCCTGCCTGAGACTGCAGCATTTCGTAGATCTCGGGTCTCACGTATTTAGCGGAATTCCTGGTACCGTCAGGTTCCAGGTCTGAAAAGCGAAGTGTAAAATTCCGCACCCCCATCCTGTAGTGTCATGCGCTTTGGACTTTGAAGTTGGCTTCTTGACGGTGGTTGAACAATAGTGTGGGCTGACCGAGAGGACTGGAGAGGGTACATACTGTAACGCAGACTCGGGGGGCTAGACGGCTCTCGCTAATCTGATTATAGTGAACTCGGCGCGGCGCTACCTCTGCGAGGCCCTCTCGTTCCAGTACCGCTATGTTCTATACAGCGAGGTATGAGCTTGGTATGTATAGAACGTCTGTCTACGAGAGACTACCGCTATGTGCCAATCGGCCTGCTGGAGCACCTCCCGGGGCGCATCAACGATCGTGCACCGGCCTTCCGCGGGTGCGATGAGCTGGGTGAGTCGTGTGGTGCCGGTCGTTGATTTAGGGCTGCTGCTGACGAGACGGCATCCAGAAACGCTGCTGGCGAGTGGTGACTGGGTGCGGATCTCAGAGATGTTCTTAAGGCCTGCACCAGAGGCATGGTCCTTCACCCCGAAGCATAAAAGTAACGCGTATGAAAGTCAGGGGTAATTCCGACGACCAAATGTACAAGATTTTGTGTAGCAGAAAAGGACGCGGCTCGCAAGGCGTGGTGTGTCATGTTCCGCTGTGGTGGCTGCGTTGGACCGGTTCTGAGCGTCTTGCCATTTTCCTTGAGGCAACGACGCGTCCTCTTCAACACCTCGTTGGTGAACGCTTCTGGCACGCGCACCCAGAAGACAATGTCTCTCCTTATAGGTTCGTGTTTTATTCGTCTCGGACTTACATACAGGCTTAAACACTGAACCAGGTCATTACCATGCTCAACTTCTACATCGACTGGGCGGTCATACGGCGCGATCATCTTGCGTGCTTCTCCTCTCCTCTCCCCATTCTTCAGCTGTTCGTCTTGTCATTCGCTGATACGGCACATACCCCGCCCTGATTATTGTTCTGCTGCCTAGTGCTGGCCAAAATATGATATGAATATGAAATTTCTGTATTGTATTCATATCCATATCATATTCGCCTCTGCCCATCCGTATTGTATCTGTAGCATATCATATTCATATCCCCGAGAGTGAATATGAATATGATATGGATATATTCAAATATATTCTGGTCTAATTTTTTGCCCCCAAACAACATGTCGAAATCCGCCCAGCTTAATCGAACAGAGGTTCCCTATGGACTGCAGTACAAATGAGCTTTCAGAGGCCTAGTTCTGAGGCAAAATGCTGAGCCCAGGTGCCCGGCAAGCTTCACCTTCAATGTTGCAACATTTTTTTATTGCATCAAGTTGCTCGTGGGTAAGAGTTTCTGAGCTGGAACATGGCTTGGGAGAGACCCAAGCTAGCTTCTGACCATGCTGTTCCGTGTGGATCACCAGACCTGTGCCGATTGAAGTCTGAGGCAGCCCAAACCGTGGTTGAGTGTATCCAAATATATCTGGATATGCTGACCACCATATCATATTATATCCATATCATATTCATATTCATATCCACCCGTATTCATATTCAGTGCGAGGGTTCAAGGCTATATCATATTCATATGTATTTGAATATATTCAAAATATATTTTTCCGTATCATATTTTTGGCCAGCACTACTGCTGCCGTACCCACCTCGACTACTCCTTCTGGGTCTGCGAGCCCAATCTGGAGCCCACAGACGCTGGGTACCGCCTTCTTCGGTCTCATAGAGACGTTCATTTCGGATCTCCGGCGGACGTTACGACTTCGAGTAGTACTGTTTCACGAAGTTGCACAGGTCGTATCGTGGAAGGCAAGGATCCCGATCAACTCTGCCTAGTATCCCGAGTAATATGGAAATCTGAAACTTCAAACTTCAAGCCATCCTGCTTCGCGGGAGGTCCCCATTCCGATATGGTGGTGCTACGCGGGGAGGAAAGGGAGGAAACACGAATTGGTGAATCAAAACATGGTAGCGCTGAAGGCCGTCTCAGCGAGCGGCTCTTCCAGTCGTCTCGGCCAAATCGCAGCTCCGAGAGGTAGGAAAGACTCATGTCAGAATTTTCTCGGAGAAAGGCGCGCTCCAAGAGGCACATATTAATAGTTACGATCAACTCCGCCAACAAAATGAGGATAGTGTCTTGGTTTCATACACTTAAAGTGCTAGCCATGTCTCGAAAAAATTCCCCACTTTGTCCTCCCATGGCCCCCATAGAAATTAGATCCTTTCGGCTGGGATACACCTTGCAGCATCGTAGGTCGCGCATTATCTCCTGTACACTCGCTTGCTGATCCAGTACAATGATCATCAGCGTATCCGTGGAGGTGGACGACCCCGATTGTGGCATGCATATTCCTCTTACTCTCTGGATTCCTCGCAGTCATCAATGGTGTGCTATGCATCCACTGGAACAAGAATGGTCTAATGGTAACCTAGTGCCGCTCTCCGCGGTTGACACCGTACAACAACTCACATACCGTCCGAACGACACGCTTCCCTCGATCCCTCTGGGCAATCTCATACCCTCAATACTGCACAATCCGACAACAAGTTTCTCTCCACAGGTTCTTACGGTCGGAGATGTGATCGTACTCAATGGTTCCATGTTGAACTACACTATTGTGGATTGCATTCGATGGCCTCGACGCCAACGCCACCCCGGTATCTTCGTTCGCATACTATAACAACCCGTTTTCCGATGGTTGTGACGTGGTGCGTGTGTGCAAGTTCCGGAAAAATCTTGCAATAATTCCTCCTGCAGGAGAGCATGACTGTCAATGTGGTACGTGAAAAGATAAACAACACTGTGACGTGGGACACGCCTCGCGTGGAATTCAGTGTGAGTAGCGTTACTGAAATGTGAAATGTGACTGAAGGTAGAGACACTTTCAGGTAACAGTTGTTTGCGAAATACCAACCCGGTTTCATCTCACCTGGAGTGGCGTATACCATCTCAGTGAAGCTATAACCGATGCTGCTCCGGATTATGCTCCTCCGGAAGATCCTGGGGATATCCCTGCTTACCTCGCTGCTGATTATGTACGACTGGAACTTACCATGTGTTTCGTCAACTAATGTGGGGTCTTCACATCCAGCACCATGTACTCATGGCGTGGTAAAACATCCTCACCGGCAATATACTTGTGCTGATGGTGGTGATTAGGCGTGGGCCCTCCTTCCCCCCTGACCAGAGATTCTTCCCGCTTCCGGCTATTGGGGCCACGTTCAGTCTCACCACCATCCCGTGTTGCGATTGCAATGCTACTCTGGCGGGGGCCCCACCCGAAACAGCATCTCTCCTCAGACACCCCTGCTCTTCGACCCCCGCTGGCTTCATTCTAGAAAAAGGGGGACTCTCAATGAAAACTGACGCTGACACGACCGTCTTCGGCAACATCACTGCGCCAATGACGGTTGTCGATTTCCTAGAGAGCGTAGAGCCACTCCTCGGTGACACGCCTGTCCCGCTTTCTGGCCTTGATGCTCTATGGCAAAATTTGGTGGAGTCGTTCTACCATCTTGTTCGTATGGATCTTGGCGTCATCATAGACAATCAAATCTACAACTCTCCGGAAATGTACAATCAAACCATTATCGGAGTTCCTTCCGATCTGGGGTCCGCTGCGAACAGTTCCCGTAAATCGAACATCTAATGCGACATGATGGCCGAGTGGCAAAAAAAAGGTGGACCTCCTCCAAAACAGCGACCGGGTTCCAGTCATGGAATATCTTCGGCCCGTCTCACGTATGAAACCCGTGGGCTCGGCCATCACCAGTGTCTTTGTTTCGACATTTGCCATGCTGTCGGCGATGTGGACAGTATTTTCCCTTGTTGCGGGAGCTCTTGCGAGGCGACGTAGTGGCGAGTTCTTATTCCGTTATCTGTTGACGTCGCTAATGTTCACGAAGATCGTGAGGACATTAGGACTGCCCCTGATGCAGATTTTAGGGGCACGACCAGGCCTTATTGGAGTGGTAAACCAGGTAGGTCGGATCTCAATGAATTCTGAACTCAGTTTCTACCTGCTTGTCAGACTTGGAGTGGGATGATGTTAGCGAGATTACCCATCTTGCTGTCGAACAAGAGTCCAATTCTGCACGGCAAACACCCTTGGAACGCCTGCGTCTTGATATGGAGAAAATGGTTGACGACAATCAGAAGATGATGGACGAGAAACTAGCGGGTATCCAGCTGTTTTTAAAACGGCATGGCTTGATCGAAGGGGAGGGTAATGAGATGGCCATCGAGCTTGAACGTACTGGACCTAGAAGTAACCCTTCATATTCTCCAACACATTTCCGGCTGAACTTATCCCAGACGCCAACCCAGACGGACCTTTTGGCCACTGATACACTGCACATAGGCTCGTAACCAGCCTGCCTATGGTGTTCTAACAAGGCGAGCTTGTTGCCGTGCCTACGGCAACAAGCCCGCCTTGTTAGAACGGCGTAGGCAGACTGGTTACGAGTCTACACTGCACAGGCGGAAAATTAGGGTCAGAGTTGATAGTCTGACGGGTACAGCTGCCATGCCCGAATAGACAAGCGCAATTCCACGGACTCGAGGCACTATCTAAATATCTGTGCCGGTCTCTATATATACAAAGTACATTCCTCCGCTACAGTACTGGTCTCCCATATTCTTGGAGGCAACTCACCGTCCTCATTGTATCCCGGGGTTCAGCTCGAATAGCGACCGCCGCAGGACCGATTGGTTTTCGTCCAATGGACCGGTCTTGATGAAGATTCAGTATCTTCGCTCAGCTCCAACGCAAGCTCGCAGCCTTTATTCCCGCCATAGCGTTTCACAACAGCATTTCTTCGTCTTCGAGTAGTCTCTGCGCACTAATGGCCAGGATACATGGAATAACAGAAATGTCCAACTGTTCGGGTTGTCACTGCTCGAGGGAAAACTTCAACAGGGGGAGTCGTGTTTTCATCGGCGGCCGGGTCTTATTGATATGATGTTTGGCATCTAGAAGTGGAACGGGGCGTCCCGACGCCGTCGCCTGGTTTGATTGTACCGGTTTCAATGTGGTGGTTATCAAAGATTTCTGCCTCAGAGTGGCAGTGTGGGTTCTTTCTAACCACCGCCGTACACTTCCCCTTTCCTCTAACACATCCCATGGCTTTCCCAGTCCCGCCAAAAATTACGAGCCAATATTCAGCTTCATTCCTCCAGGCGTCATCCTGGAGCGAGAACCAGATCCCACCGGTGCACCGTTGCTATTCATGCAAGTCTGCCGCGACTCACTGGCGGGCTCTTGCGCTCTCGATGCCAGTCCTTTGGAACCGCATGTCCGTGATTTTGGATGTGCAGACACCAGCTTCCGAGCCCACACACCAGGCTCTCTGCAGGCTGCTGAACCAATGGCTTTCGCACTCTGGCCAACATCCACTACAAATCTCCTACTCGATCCATGGCCGAGGGACGTTACCCGAGGTTATCTCGAGTACCCTGACGCAATACGCCCATCGAGTAGAGACCCTCGATCTTCAGCACGACAGCTGGGCGCTGGAAGAGCTTCTCCACAGTCTCACGATTTCACTCCCGATTCTGCGCAGACTCTCCGCCGCAGTCCTCGCCAGTCATTGTTCATTGACGATGCGTCCGCGTTCTCCTTCTCTGAGGGACCTGGCTCTGCGTATCCCCCTGGATGAGGACGCCCCTGGGAAAATCGACTTGCAAACATTGACACGATTCTCATGCCGCGGGATGTTCGTTTCCCAAGTGTTTACGATCCTACAATTGGCCACGAATCTGGAGGAACTCGAACTCCACTTAGACATCCACCCATTTGACGATACGGTTACGCCGTTGACGCTCCCTCGTCTCCACAAGCTCACGCTGGTAGCCGCGAATGACGCGGACGTGCTCGAGTCGCTCACCCTGCCCCGCCTCGACGACCTGCACGTATTCGTGCCCAGCGCAAACTTCGCCTGTCGCCTGGTCCGCATCCTACCTGCCGATCTCCCTCGCCTTTCTCGCGTGCTCCACCTGCCGGCTGACGCGCATAAAACTAGCCCTCATTTGCTTAAGCAAACTACGTTGAGATGGGCCGGGCCGGCTTAAGCCGCTTAAGCATGCCTCGAATGTCGTATGTAGTACCTATCATACCACTAAGTTAGTTATTGTGCTTAATCTGCTTAAGCCGCCTAAGCTGCTCAAGTGCCATCACTGCAAACGCAAAGACCACTCAAGCTAACTGCAAGTGATGAAACCTGCTTAAGCACGCCAAGCTGCTTAAGCAAAGCCAAAGCACGAAGTCGTTCAAGCAACCCGGACACCGAAGCAGGTGCCGGGTTAGGCAATATCACGCAACTCGCCAAAGCTAAGTGTAGTCCCGGTCTTGTCCAGGTTTGGGCCGTGGTCGAAGCAAGTCACTGCATCGAGGCCGGTGATCGGTGCGCCTTGCCGAGCTGCACCGCCATGTGTCGCAGCTAACCACGGTGCAGCTTGGCAAGGTGCGCCAATCACCGGCCTGAATGCAGTGAGTGGCAGAGATAAAAACCAGGCAATAGCATGTCGGAGTAACAACCGAAACACCAATGCACTGCCTATTTGTCATGTGATCACTATGTGACATGGCTTCTTTCTGACTCTTTCTGACTCTTCTTTTGATATGACTCATACTGACTCATACTGACTCTTCCTGACTCAGACGGAGTCATATTACATTTCTCCTTATATCCATATGACTCAGTCGTTTTGTATTTAAGCCGTAGTTTTTGAATCGAGACCTCTGCACGTTTGCAGAGGGTCACTGTGCATCGGGCCGATTTCCAACATAGCACTCCGGTGCATTCAATGTCATCACCGAAAGGTGGCAAAGAGGAAATGGGAAGTGGACCGGAGAAGCAATAATAGAGGGAAATGAACAGCATACATGGGCCCAGGCACCACGCAAAGGTGGCAAAAATCAATTGATGTGTGGCACCGGGTCAGATTGACCGAGCAATTGAAGAGATATAAACAAGGCAGGATGGAAGACGGGAGGTGTAGAGAACTGTGGAAGAGCATCTGGGTGGTGGTCAACCTCAGAAAGGTGAAAGACAAAGAGCGGCACTGCCATTGATCGGTGATCAATGATCTCTCGCCAATCAGTGGCAATTTCGCCTTTCTTCTCTTGACCACCATGTTGTCACCATTTCCCGCAAAAACTAGACGCAACTGTCCCTTGGTGTGTTAGCATGTCCACCTAACTCATATTAAATCTCTGGAAAATGCCTCTCATTCTTTTCCGACACTGTGTCGACGTTATCATGATCTTTACAAGGTGCCGATCTGCTGGAGAGCTCTGGAGAGCCATCTGCACCGTTGACAGTTTGGAACACCGCCGATGATGGTTTCCACCTAACCTAAACCCTAATCGCAACACAGCCTGACCCTCTTCCACCATGTTCCACCGTGCCATTCTCGAACAAGCCCCCGACAGCCCCACTGCTGCCCATAGGTTGATGGGTGCAAGCAGGGCTTAAGTGGTGCACTTGCTCAAGCTGGGCTTGAGCAGCTTACGCAGCTCAAGCAGTATAGTAATAGTCTGTATACTGAATTTCGCTCAAGTGGTACTTGCCTAAGTGCACTTAAGCAGCCATAGTAGTAGTACTGGTCAGCGCTGCATATACTCAATTTACTATACCTATATACAATTTTGAAATCATCTTAAGCTGCTTAATCCAGCTTAAGCATCACAGACCGTCTCGACGCATTCCGCTTAAGGAATCGTGAGCAGGTGACAGGACGCGCCTCTCCCTCAAGCACAGCCATGAGGAACACGGGCCCGCAAGATTTCTAGCTCCTCTTGCCGCACACATCGTCGCTCTGCGATACGATTTCCCCCAGTTATTGCGCCAACACGGTGAGCGCACTCCCCATGGCAGTATTCCTTGATCGCCTCGAGTCGGTGTGTCGTATGGGGACGACGCTGGAAGAGGTGCATCTCCGGTGTCCGGGGCACGACAAGAACGGCTTTGTGGAACTTCCAGCCGATATTCAAAGGCGGCTGAATAGGCTCAAGAGGGGCGGGATGCGCATCACGGTTTGCGCAATACGAATACAAGTCGGCGGAGTGGGGGAACGAGCCGGAACAGGTCCTGTTCGAATGCGATATACACTAAGTGGACAAAAGAATGACCGATGGGTTTTGGGTCATAACTCGGCGACCACGTAAGATTCCGACCCAAACTAAGATGCTAGGTTGTCGGGAGAGCATGCGCCGACATTTCTTTTCCATTGATCGTATCAAAATATTTTGATGCGCCATCGGCAGAGGCCAAATACCGAAAACGGTGATTTTCAGCTCAATCAAGGATTTTTTTGAAGAAAATCTGAAATCACTCAGATTGTAGCCTGAGGGATATAGATGACTTACCAAGTTGAATGATGCAAAAATATACAGGCTATAACTCGCTGCAGGGCCCACAAAATGGCCAAAACGGCCAAAAATGCCAAAAACAGTGAAAAATGACCCAAAATGGCCACTTGCGGGCCCTGTAGCGAGTTGTAGCCTGTATATTTTTGCATCATTCAACTTGGTAAACTCATCTACATATCTCAGGCTACCGTCTGAGTGATTTAGATTTCTGCAAAAAATCCTTGATTGAGCGGAAAATCACCGTTTTTCGGTATTTGGCCTCTGCGATAGCGCATCAAAATATTTTGATACCATCAATGAAAAAAGAAATGTCGGCGCATGCTCTCTCGACAACCTGGCATCTTATTTTGGGTCGGAATCTTACGTGGTCACCGAGTTATGACCCAAAACCCATCGGTCATTCTTTTTGTCCACTTAGTGTACGACCAGAGTAATAAGCAGATTAGAAGGGAATGTGGGTGACGATGGTGGCGGGCGGAAAGTAAGCGATTAATGTGGAGACGAGAGGAGCGATGTCCATAACAGAATTGTGGTGGAGCGGAAAGGCGATTCGAGCTGAATTGGCAAATGCCAAGGTGGAGTGAGTTGATCGAGATGTTCGAAGAGGGGTTGGAAGGTGGAGAGAGTGTTGACTAGGATTTTGCTCGGCGTGGGGCCGGAATGGGGTAGAGCATTAGGTCATCGTATACGCGCACACGGGGATAACAGAGAACTCCAGCACCATGAGGGTTTGGTCCTGAAATTTAGCATTTAACTGAGTGAAATTATGCAAAGCGTCCAGCCGGGAACTTGGGCTCACAACTGGCGCAGCCGGTTTTCCCTCGCATTGGATTCACCATATCAGTTGAAAATATAATTATACAGACCATTTCATTGAGAACCCAGGAGACTCATCGTCAAGTCGCCCTGAACTACGAGCTCCCGCAGCCGTACAACAACCTCGTCGTCCATTCTTCGGCTGGCAGTTCCATGGGGAACAATCCACAACCCGCACTCGAATCGACGCCCGGGCTGTAGCCGCGAAAGCACCATATCCAAGAACATGCGGTCGTTGAATCGGAGCCGGGAGCGCAGACTTAGCGTCTGCAGCTGTGGAATCAGACACGGTGCGGCGGGGGTACTTGTGAGCGCGACCAGAAGCGTGTTGGAGATGAGGTCCAGATTGACGCCGCGCATGCGGATGCGCTCGTGGTCCGCAATTGAGAGCGCCGTCAGTGCGGGTAAGACGGCAAGGCACTGGAGGAGCTGCGGGCTCCGTTATATGGACGTGGTGCAACGACAAGGATTGCAGATGGGCGTGAAATGAGGAGCGTTGGCAGAGTGCGAGGAACTGGGCGTGGGGCCACACGAGCGGGAAACGGGGGTAGTTTTCGGACTCGAATGTGAGTCCCTTCAGGCGCGGCAGGGTGAGGCCGGCGAAGATGGAGCCCAACGCCTGCTGACAGTGGTGCTTGAAAAATTCACCCGTGAGCTCGATCGCGAGACGGCCGACATCGGAGGATGTGTGTGCGATGGCGAGGTCGGGATGAGCCGATCTCGACCAGTCGTCAAGGTAGAAGTGTAGCGAAAAGCTGTTTGATCC